>OX578149.1:10680675-11150675 GCA_951213105.1 Amaurobius ferox | reverse complement strand
ACAAAAATAAGTTGTTATGTAAAATAAATTTGAACACATAGGAATATTCCATTTTGTAAGATCTAATTTATATTGCGCTGATCATTTTTATGCAAACCGAACAGTTTAAATATATATTACTTACTTAACTCAATATCAACTTTCTGCGTTAAAAACACAATGCACTGAGGCTTATATTACTCGCAGCGCGACCACCTGAATGCTTGTCTCAAACGATTTTGCTGTGTTCGCAGTTTTAAATCCTTCTCTTTAATCTCAATGGTCTGTAGAATGTGACTTATATAAAAACCCCTTCTATACTAAATAGAAATATACCTGCAGAAGTAAGTAATGTGATTTCAGCCGTTACATCTATTGGATGCTCCTACAATATTAATAAGTAAAAACATTTCGCGAAAAAGATAAGGTAAAACTAGAAACAATTAAGGCCAAATTAATAACAGAAAACAGCTGTTTAGAGGATACGTACGGTCTAACGTATCTTCAAACAACTGTATGCTGCTTTGTTTGATTAATTTGTGCTTAATTACACTGTTTGAATTTTACCTGGCTCTAAGTATGACTGGCGATTGGGACGTACTTGAGAAACATATATATAATTAATGAACTGGAAAATAATTATAAAGGTTCAATGTATCACAATCAGTATTAGAGTGAAAACCGAAACGTATCATTTTAATAAGATTTCGTTTGCAATATCTCCCCCCCCCCTCCCCCTCTCATTAATTTCAAAAATGGAAATTGACAACATGCCAGTCAAGTTTTTAATACCTAATACCATAGAGTTAGAAAAAAGGAGATTCAACTCCCATAAATGAAACCTTGTAAATGCCTTAATGCTTTGAGACTTATATCTAGATGTTGCTATTAGTAAAGTAGTCACTAGACACAACAGAAAGACGCAGTATTTAGTATATATGTATTTTTGCTTATTTTTAGGTAAATAGTTCCCAAATTATGAGTATTATTAACCGATATTTTTTCATAGTTGTAGGATGGAGTACAGAATATATGGAGGCAAAAATAAATTGAAAGGTAAAATAATTTTGAGTACGTGAGAATATTCTTTATTGTTTTAGTTCTAATTTGTATTGCGCTATTAAACTATTTTTTACAAAATGGACAGTTTAAATAAATATTTCAGGTCTGTCGCCATAGAAATACATACAATGCAGGACTAACTCCCAGCGCCACCTGAATGAGTCTCAAATGATATTGGGGTTTTCTTTATTTGAAGTTTCAATTCATTACTTTTACCTCCATGCCCAATAGTTTAAAACTGTTTATATCCATATTTTTTTTAATTTAAAAAATAAGTAAATTGACAACATGCCAGTTAAGTTGCTAATACTTAATACTTTTTGTATCCATAACGAATTTTAAACCATCAGTTTCCTGTATTGATCATACTATCATTGTTTCAGGAATTATGGTTGTCTCCCATAGGAAATAAGTCTATCATAATATCGAATAATTTGCATTTTTATCTTGCGAAATACACAATGCGCTGTCTAGTTTTGTTAATGTTTAACAATCATAATGTATGCACACATAACATGTTATATCGTTACGTGCATTTGTTCTTAAGTTATGGTACTTCACAGATATGCATGTGCTCACAACATCTTTCTGAAAATGTGTTCAAGAAATCTTAAAACGTGGTAATCTAAATCCAGATTCTTATCATTTCATAGGAAACAATGATTTTTCTATATGTTAGTAGTAAACAACAAAAATAGTTTTGTTTATTTCCAGATTATTAAAATGCAATTTAAAGCGACGCAGTCGTTCTGGCATCATCATAAATCCTTATCTCACAACTGCAAATTGTAAACTGAATCGCAGAGGAATAGAAAGACACAATGGTAGCACATATACACACAATTTTTTTGATTGGGGGGTAAAAGGGATTTGTTAGAATTTCGAGAGAAACCCTTACCACTGTCGAACTTGGTTGTCATCTCAAATCGTTCTTTCAGAACCTCTCCTGAAAGAGAAATGAATTCCAGAAATAGATTCAAGGACAGAAAATACTTTTTTTTACAGACAACCAAATTCTCCATTTAAGCTGAATAAAAACAGTCATATGATAAATGGCATGATAAAAAGAAACTAAATGTATTTGAACTTTAAAATGAAAGACAACCAAAATTAGGCTTAAAAGTGGAAGGAGATTTTATTAGACTTTTAAACCTAATTTCGGTTGTCTTTGATTTTAAACTTTAATTAAAGTTGACGTGTATCCATACTATTTATTAAATGTATTTATTTATAGTATTGAAATATTTAATTTAAACGATACATCACCATCTTGGACTTAGACTCGTCGCAATATCTAGTTTTCATGTACATCGCAATCGACTGACGGCTTCCATTGTGACAGACATATTGAGGAGTTACCATAGTTACAGACATATTGTAATGTTTCCAATAATGGCTGACATATTGCAAGGTCCTCCGTAATGATAGACATAGTGTAAAATCTTCCATAGTGACAAGCATTTTATAGGGCTCTATAGCATAATCTAGTGTCTTCCAATAATGACGCAGCGCATTACTATACACAATTGTCCTTAGTACGTAGTTTCAATTCATTAGTATAGAGGCTACGTCAGAGGTGACGTCACATGAAATCCATCTATTGCTTTTATTCATTCTAGAGAAGAATTAGGTGTATGCTGAGATTTGTTTAAAATTATATTGTGGGTAGGTAGCACATGATTCTTCCTATAAAGCCTCATATTTATTTATCTTCATATATTCCATAATGCATTAATGCAAGTTGTTTTGTGTAAAATAATACCCAAAATAGATACATTTTTTAAAAATTATATTCTATTTAAAATTTTAAAATAATTTTCTTCTTTATTTGCGACTCGCTGTATTTTCAAACGTCGTCAGCTCACCAAAATTCCTAAAAACAAAGATATAAAGAGAACAGTTTATCCTAGAGTAAAATGGGTTGATCTTATTCCTTTTGGCATCAACAATTAAGTACAGCACAAATATTTTATTATTACATTTAAGCCAGTTATGTATTTATTCTATGTCATATTTTGTCGATTTTTGCTGATCATTAAAAAAAAAACTGTTCTATTCATTGAAATCATGCCAAAATTTAAACAACACCAAAGTAACGCTTAAGTGACTTAATTGTGACATTTTAGGATATTTACACGAATAGTTGCTGATTTAGAGTGGATGCATAAATTGCATAGCCAGACAGACAACACACACGAATGTCACGCTAAAATAATGTATTGGAGTTCTAGAGGGTCGCAAATCATTTGATATTACAATTTACAAAGGAAATAGAGATAAATTATAGAGAGAAGTAGTGCTTATTATGCCAATTACTTTAAGAACTTGATATAATAAAATCACAAAGAAGATATTTAACAAAATATCATCCAAGCAATGATCATCTTGTATCAGAAATAAAATAGGATCAAATATGAAAATGAGAAAAAATGTTTTAAACGCATTTTCCTTCTTTTTTTGGAGTGTACTTTATATTTGTAATGGTATACACCTTTTGGATCATATAGAAATTAAAAGGGTAGTATTTAAAGTTGTTGGTCTTCGACTCAATTGATTCTACTCATCATTCCGATTTTAATTATTATTATTATATTTTTTTTATATAGGATGAATCTCAGTTGATAACAATGTGATTATAGAATAGGAATGTATAAGTACAAAGCCGTGGTTTTAAAGCTTTTGGGGTCGCGGAATCTTCTTGAAATTCAATTTGAGGGTGGAACCTAGTGGCGGCTCGTGTATAGGCACTATGACACTGCGGGAACGACAGTGCTCTCTCTCCCTCGCAGCCTCGCTTGCAGCTTCCTATGTGCGCATGCGGTCAACAGTCAAACACCGCTCTCCCTCGCCGCCTCACGTGTAGCTTCCTATGTGCGCATGCGCACATAGGAAGCTGCAAGCGAGGCTGCGAGGGAGAGAGAGCACTGTCGTTCCCGCAGTGCCAATACACGAGTCGCCACTGGTGGAACCCCAAAATGAGAAAATCTGTAGTATAGTCTAAATTATGTATTAAAATTTCATTCAATTTTTCAATTTTTAAAAAAAATTTACGCAAAACTATCGCGTTGCGGAACCCTTGGAATACTGTTGCGTAACTCCTGTAATACTGTAGTGGAACCTCTGGAATGCTGTCGCAGAACTCCTGGAATACTGTCTCAAACCTCCAAGAGTAAAGTATACTTTTACCTAACAAACATTAATGTTCAGGTATATACAGTGCAATACAATAAATTTCAAACTTGCTTTCGTGTACTGCGTTGACAACTTTCTTTTCTATGCAGTATATATTACGAGTTCTGCAAACTGTTCCACTTGGAAATAAAACTCATTACTTGCTAGTAAACTGAGAATCCCGACAGTGGGACGTTTCGTAGAATTCTGGGATATTCTTTTCGGATTTTCTTTATTTTTTATTGTAATTTAAAAGATGGCAATAATATAAAAAAATGTTCCCAAAGCTATAACGTTGTTCAAAATCCCATGAAGTATAGCCGTAGCAAACCGACCGAAAATAACAGCATTGAGAAAAAAGAATAGAAACGAAAAAAATATATAAAATTCGAACCCAGGTTTTGGAGAAAAGCATCTGGCAACACCTAGATACATGCTCGTTGCGACCTCAAGCGAATCGCGCGCGCATTATTCGTTGTAACACGCCATGCCATGTTATTACTCATTCACGAATTTTCCATAGAGTCGTAATTTACGAGTTTAGCATTACGACATCCATGCAAGGTCTGCATTTTTCCCCTTTCCTTTTGCTTCTCTATTATTTATATTATCTATCTATCTGTGTAAGTATGTGCGTGCTTGTACGGGGCGGTGGTCAAGTGTAAAAGCTCGGCCACAAATTTTCATTCACGCACATGGCACATGCCTGACTTATGATCTGCACACATGAGCGCAATCCAACAATGGACCATGGGGCCCGCAATTTACGACCCGCGCCGGATTCAAACTGACAGTTTCAAGGGAAATTAAACTTTGTTTAAGCGTCTCTCCAGGGTGGGAGGTGCCGAGATAGGGAATGTTTACGGGTTTATGATAATTCTGTGGCGTCACTGGGACCCAGATTGGTCAGGACAGTTGCCGAAGGCTGGATTTTGCCACGGCTCGACGCTCGGCAAAGTTCGGGAATTCAGTGTTGCGATTTCGAGGGTTAACTTGTTGCGCCATTTTTTGCCCTTTTTTTATCCCGATAAACTTTTACGTATCCGGATTTCGAAATAGATTTATTCCAACATAAAAGTTCTGCCAGGGTCGAATGAATAACTAAGATTAGTTTTCTAGGAAATGCAACAAACTTTGCTTTGTACTGTGTACACAGTCCTCTGTAGAGATAAAGTACGTTATGTGAAAAACAATAGCATATATTTTAACTATCGATAAATTTGTCCCTAGATGAAGGAGTATTAAAACTTTATGTATTATTCTCGCCGTTATGGAGACATCTTTAAAACCTGACCATTTTAATTCAGTGGCGTACGCATGGAGGGAAATGGGACCAAAACGCCACTGAAGGCTTTTCTTAGACTGAAGGGCTAAATAACCATTCTCTTTGGTTTCCTATCTTTTAAGCTAACTTTATAAAGTATTACAAAAACTCAAACTGCTGCTTGTAAGATACATAATTACATGACTTCCTTTATGAAAGAAATCATATACTAGTTAGGTGACTGCAATTATCCCTCTTCAGGCCTGAAGAAAGGGTCCTATAATGCCCATGAAACAATTGTCGTCACCTAAGTGACACATGCTTACTTTCATCAAGGAAGTTCTGTAATCTTGTAAAATATGCTGGTTTCAAACTTTTCTCATCATGTGAGCCCTTTAATCTATACACTTCACTGTTCAAAAACGACGATGATCCCCCTATGTTCATGTTTTTACAAAAAACTGTTCGGCAAACCTCTTTGCCATTTTGTAACTTCTCACTGACTGAATACTGAACCATTCAAAACACGTCTTTGAATCGACTAGAACTTATTCGTCGAACTTGATTTTCTGCGGCTCTACGCAGGAGGGAAGATTATTCGAGACTCTAGAACAACCTCCTCCGTTCATATAGTAAAATGTAATCGTAAAACTAATCCTATTCTACCACATGCATTGACAGGCTAAATCTATGTGTCTTAAAAAGATGACAGGGCTTCGACATTAGTGGTATCTCCGTCGCTTCATCTCTGAGCCTTCCCAACTTATACCCATACCCATATATAGCAACATTTACAGAAAACATAGTCTGTTCAATTATAGCATGCACAAATAGACTTCAAGACAGACCTCAGATTACAACGGATATTACGGATCCGAACCACCTCAATTTAAACCGTTGGGATCTACCACATGCATCAATAGTAAGGCCCCTCTAGTGACTTCATCATCTCTTCCTCTTTTCGGATAACACGATGTAGAAGACGTCCTTAACGTTATTTCCTAACGATTTTCCTAAACGTTAAACGTTTCACAATTTGGATTAGTACGCGAGTGCTCATTCTATAAAGCTCCTATATATACAGGCTGACGCATCCGCCATGTTGACTCCAACCGGTTCAGTCAGTTATCGTCTGCCTGTGCTATTTCAATGGCGCGACATGTTGCATGTTACATTGCAGATATTTGATACGCAATTTATCTGTAAAATAGATGCCTCTACTTTGAAAAAAATTCAATAAATTCAAGAACGTAGTTCAGAATGCTTTGATTTTCTCAAGATCTCAGGTATATGACGAGAAAGTAACTCTCGTTTCACCATGTTCAGCCATCGTTTGGGAGTCAAGATGGCCACTGTTCCTGTATATATAGAAGCCTTATCTTTCTAAAAAAACTTCAAAATTATATTCTCCCCAAAATACTCTGCGAATACTTTTTGAATTCTTCTTTCATAGCTCGGAATGAAGTAAATCGCTCTCACGCCTCACACTCGACATAACACCGCTCCTGAAGCATTGCATGTACATTGTAGATAAAAATGTGTTTAGCTGTATTTATGATGTGTATTGAAAAGCATCCTAAAGTTTCTGTTTTATTAATCTTTACACATCCAGGTGGTCCGATACACTAGAATGTTTCGAGCAGATATTTGAACGGCTAGTATATTCAATTTCGAGAAGAACACTTGAAGACTATATCTAAAAGAACGTATGGAATACAGGTACTTCCAATAACAATCGTTGGCAAGGAATAGTTTTAAGATAATTCAGGAGCTAAATGATTAGGTCTTTGCCCCAATCGATACTCTTGTTATTTAATTTTTTTCTGGACTTGTGAATCCTTCTTATTTTATAAGCCCCAAAATTCCTTCTCTACGATACTGTCTATATTTGTATGTTTATATTCAACAGTACTAGATATATCAGCTGAAGAATTTACAGATGAAATCGGAGTGAAAACATAGTGTTAGCTAGCTATAAACAGTTAGAGAATAACTTTGTAGTGCCTTAAGAGCCCGTAAACAAACCAAATGAGTCTGAAAAAATTGAATAAACTTATTAAACTTTTATTTTACAAAATTTTATTCAAGCAAAACCATTTCTGCTCCATCGGACTGGAGCCACTAAAGATTTTTTCATCATATTTTCAGTGAACAACAATAACAACAGACTACTACCCAACTACCAATTGGACGAAACGCCTTCTCTGACCGTTTTCGGCTTCCTGGAAATCGCCGCCCAGGACGACAAAAGCCCGCGAACATTTCTAGGGCAGGCCGGCCTTCAAAAAATCATCCTTCCAAGATGCCAAGTTCAGAGAAAAGCGAGCAACTGGTTTTTCGAATAAAACGAGTAAACAATTGCGCGATTCAGGATCCGGGATTTTTATTTTTTTATTTTTTTTTATTTCTCTAAAAGCGGTCGTTCAGAATAACAGACGGTGTTGGTTTCATGATGGGGGTGGTTTCGAGTTCCGTTTTCAATTTCTAAATCAGAATGAGCCATTTCCCTCTCACTCGGGATGCAGTAATCCCCGGTATCCGTTGACCTACTTGAAGCCTCTTGTTGGACCTAATCACTGTTTTTTTAAGTACCAAATCAGCGAGTGGAGACCCAGGGAGTGTATAATTCCTTGGAAAGTTTTGTGTCTGGAAATGCGTCGGTTCTTGGGAAAAGCGCTACTTCCCCTATACCGTGGGCATCTCTACTGCGTAGCTTCCTTAATTATTTGCTTAGGGGCAACTAACTTTAAATGCGCAGAGTTGCAGATGTGCGGGTGGGAAGCAGTTACGCAACTTTATGAATCCCTTTATATGGCGTGCTTAAAACTTACGGAGTATGGCTCAACTTGATTTTCTCATGCCAGATTCCAATTTTAGTACCTTTTTTATACCTCAAATTTTACAAGAATTTTTTTGAAAAATCGGTATTGTGGATACAAAGAATTATAATTTTAACGTGTTAGCCTTCACTTTAAAGGACTTGAAAAGATCTTTAGATTGATACCATACTTGATAATGTACCCCCAGAGACCCCAGTTAATGTACCATTTGCTCCCCGTACAAGAGAAGCAATGTACCACTTGTCCCCCGAGGGAGCTAATGACGTCTCGAACGCACAACTTGTATCGCGGCTATTTTCCCCAACAATGATTGAAACTTTGAAGTCTCGTGATTATTGAGCGAAAAACAAACCTTTTTAAGCATGGTTACGTCCAATTTTGTCTTATGCTGCCATACTAAAAATATATATAATTTCGAATCAATTTCGAAGCTTTCACTTCAATTAAAAAAGAACTCTATCTAGTTCTAGATATTTTTGTCAACAAAACCAGATATAAAGCTTCGTGAAAATCCATCAATATGTGTGGTCGCTATCGTGTACACATGAAATCGACCCTCAAACAGACAGACAGATATCACTCCAAAAACCGTCAAAACGTAGTCAGGCGGTCTTAAAATATATATTGGCATCAAAATCACGAATTCGAAAATTTTCGTGAAAACAGTACTTACTCAATACTATGTATGAGAAAGTAAAAATGTGATAAGTCATAACTGCATTACATATAGTATGAGGAAGTAAAAATGTGATAACTCATGACTTCATTACATATAGTATGAGGAAGTAAAAATGTGATAAGTCATAACTGCATTACATATAGTATGAGAAAGTAAAAATGTGATAACTCACGACTTCATTACATATAGTATGAGGAAGTAAAAATGTGATAAGTCATAACTGCATTACATATAGTATGAGAAAATAAAAATGTGATGTCATAACTGGATTACATATAGTATGAGGAAGTAAAAATCCTCTGCTAAATTGCTGGGAAAATAATAAATGAAAATTAAACGATCATTACGATCGTCTAAATATTATCTTTTTATTAACGCATCAGTTTATCTCGTGATTTCATATTTATTTGTTACTGTGCAAAATCAGGTTCTGTATTTACCACAATATAAATGAGAAAACGTCAAATTTGAGGTGCAATATGGACATATATGTAATAATAATGGGATCACAATTTGGGAGGAGGGGGGAGGAATTAACCTCACACGTCCACTTGGGATGATAAACAAACCTAAATTATTATTAGACGTCTATGCTGCTCCTTCACTTTGAATATATTTATCCTTGTATTGAAGATTCAATGGGATGATAAACAAACCTAAATTATTATTAGACGTCTATGCTGCTCCTTCACTTTGAATATATTTATCCTTGTATTGAAGATTCAATTCTCGTAACGCTCCAGATTCCAGCCCCGACTGCATAGACGGTATTCATTTCAAAAAGCTCACAAAAATAATACATAGATAAGGTTTATAATACAGACAAAAGTAACTTTAAAAAAACATAGATAATCGATTGGAATGTGGCTCAACTCGACTTTCTCATGCCAGAATTCATTTTTAGTAGCATAGTTTTTTTTTCTTTTCTTTCCAGATTTTACAAGAAAAATCGATATTGTGAATGCAAATGATTACCATTATAGCGTGTTACTCTTCACTTTAAAGGACTTGAAAAAATATTTCGGTCGATACCATACTTGACAATGTACCCCCGGAGGGAAGTTATCCCCCGAGGGGGGCGAATGACGTCACAAAAATGGATCGTGCTTATTTTTCACAACAGTGATAGAAACTATAAAATATCGTGATCATTGAGCCATAAATAAACCTTTCTATGCATGACTATGATACATTTTTTCCTATGCTGCCATGTTAAAAAAATATAAAATTTCGAATCCATTTCGAAGTTTTCTCGCGAATTTTTAAAATTCTATCTAGTTCTAGATATTCTGATAACAAAGCCGGATATAAAGTTTCGTGAAAATCCATTAATATTTGAGTCCACAAGAAATCGACACATACATACATACATCAACACATATACATATCACTCCAAATATAGTCAAAATGTGTTCAGAAGGTCTTAAAATATTTATGGGCATCAACATTTCGAATTCGAACATTTTTGTAAAAGCAACACTTTCTCTATACTTACATAGTATGAGAAAGTAAAATATATTCAGAATTGATTTAGATATATATAGCGGATTAAATTGATAAAAACTGAAAGCCCAAACCAAAACATCAGTCGCCAAATTTATGAAGGACAAAAATATGTATCTTGCTATTAAGAAAGTTACGAATGGTAACAGTTTTCATTGTTTAGAAGATTAGAAGAAAATACATGCAAGGTTTTCGATTGTATTTTTCCCACACATTCCTCCCGAGATTTCATTTAAAATGCAAAAGCCAATGAGTAACATATCTCATGATTCTAGTCATTGTTATTGCGAGTTGCCGTGATGAAAGGCAACTATTTCCCAAAGATGTCATTTTTATTCATCATTCATTATTTTTTGTTCGTTTCACTCTTTGAAAATGTGGAGAGGTTAATAATAAATGACTGTATTTTAATGCGACGAAGTTCTGTATTTAAAATTGTAAAGGCAGAGAATTTAAGTGCTTAGCTTATTCGTTTTAGATAGATAATTATCTATTCAATGTGTGAATGGAAAATAAGAGAAAGATAATTTAAATATAATAGGAACATTAAAAATATACATGCAGAGCTAGATTAATATCTTTGAGAAGCCCAGTTCAACAAGAATTACCCTATTTACAGGCTATATATTAAAAAAAAAAATTAATAAAAATTAAATTTAACTAAGTAAAAATTATATTTATTTATTTATTTATTTAATTCTGAAATATATAATAATACCTTTAATAAAAAGATAAATCAAATACATAAATTTGCAGAGTTCACTTGGACGATAAGAGCTTGCAATTTCGTCCTAATAGCTCAACGGTAGAGCGTTGGCTGGCCAGTTCGGAGATCCAGAGTGCGATTCGCGGTTAGGGCAGCAAGGTTTTTCAATATTTTTAAATTGAATTTAAATCAAAATATAAAATAATAAACATCGAAAAAAATAACAAATAATTGAAAAAAAAAGATAAACATTGATAAAATAATTGATAATAATAAAAGTTAATATGTATATATATATTTACTTCCTCGTTCAATTATATTGTGAAAGTATTGTTTTCCTCAAAAAAATTAATTTAAGATTTTGGTGGATAAGCACGTTTTAAAAACCCCTGAAGCAATTAGTATACTTTTGGAAAAATATCCGTCTCTCTGTATGTATTTGTATGTGAGGGCATATATGTATTTAAGAATATGGAAGAAATTGATAATTCGAACGACGCTATGGATGTTAAATGTATCAAAGTAATTCTTATTAACCTAAAACAGTTAAAGTATTCATCGGGATTACTGAGTTGTTGCCAACTTGAAAACAAAATTTTTAAAAGAATTTCTACGAAATATTTAACAAAATAATTTTTTAGTACGATATTTGAAAAATACAGATAACTTTCTTTTCATTCTGATGATTGTAATACAAGTAGAACTCAACAATATAGAATAAGAATGTATGAGAAAGTGGAGACTCGCACTCTAAATACTTTAATTTCTTTTTCTGCGTTTCTTTGAAAATAATAAACGTTCTAAAATGTTGACGAGTTTGATGTAAAAATTAAAATTATATAAAAATTTAAAAACAAATTACTTAAAATAATGACTTTTCTATGTGTAATAAATTTATCTATAATCACATCAAAATTAACATTTTTTATTGGTTGTTTTTCAATAAACACAACTCTGAAAATTTGAGCGGTTTCGTTATCTTAGTTCATTTTTGTATAATTTGAGATTTGATAATATTATTTCATTTCGAAACAGATGACCCCAATTATTCAAAAATATCATGAGTACACAAAATTTCTACGGTTTCAATTTAGCCCTATGGCTAATTCGTCACTAAACACAGTACTTAAGTTTATCCATAGTTTGTTTAAAATATCTTCAGATTCTTTTGCTCGGATTTCTGTCAGTTAACTGTAAAACACGTTTTCCAACAATGATACCCAATCGTATGAGAAACCACAAAGAGGCTTGGAGAGAAAAGAGGTGTTGGATATTTTGAATTCATGCTGCCTTTCTTAAAAAAAAAAAAATGATGGAAAATGGGGTGTGGGACTATGCGTGACATTACTATCAAATTCCATTTCTTTCCATTATTTTATATTCAGTTAAAGGAGTTGTATTTACATTATATCTGACAAAATAATACATAAAGACAGTACTTGTTTATAATGATAAATAATTTTCAGTTTTTCTTTTGGCAATTTGGCGCACTTTTAAAATGATTTCCTCTCGCCAAAATTACAGAAACACGGGTTATATGTAGTTATTACTTGTAGTTATTTTTGCAAGCATGTAAATACAATCCATAAATATAAAACTGCTGCTTGTGAGAATAAAATTGTCTAAACTTCCTTAAAGAAAGCTACATATGCAAATTGCGTGACAATAATTGCTTCGAGGGAATTTTTATCCCTCTTCATCAGGTCAAGTGCCTTTACTTAACAAATGCCAAGCAAGAAGTGTCTTCTTGTTCAGTTCTTCAGTAGCTTGTTCAGTCCAGTTCAGTTCTTTTTCAATGCTACAATTCTTGCTTGGCGTTTATTAAGTATATACACTGTTTTGACTTGATGAAGAGGTTTTAAAACGCTTTCGAAACAATTGTTGCCACGTAGTGTAGGCCTGCTTTCTTTAAGGAAATATAGAAAGTGTAATATTAATACATACTAAAAAGTTGATTATTTAAATCGTCATAAAATAATCAGTTACTTTTGATTCTGTTTTTTCACGACAAAATACTTCCGTTGTATATAAGACTGCAGTCTGAGGCAAAACTATAGCTTATCTGCCAATAAGGCATCGCTTTGTCTTTTAAGGCACTCGAGTAATTATTATAGGGCCAGAAGCAAAAGTTCCCTGAAAAAAACGTTAAATTTTGTTCGAAAAATTTATAAATCTCGGAATTTTTTGTTCTAATATTCTTCCAGCTATAATATAAAAACGGCTAGATGCACAAAATTTGTTTTTATGCGATCCTATGTAGAAAAAAAAATATCCCACATTTTTACTTTCCTTATGTGCAATAATGTATAAGGAAAGTATTGTGCCGGGGTCGAAAATTTAAATTCGAGTTTTCGACGAGAGAGCACGTTTCAAGCATCCCTGATCACGAATCGAGCATTTTTGAAGTGATGTCTGTGTGTGTGTGTGTGTGTGTGTGTGAAAGTATGTGTGTGTGTGTGTGTGTGTGTGTGTGTGTGTGTGTGTGTGTGTGTGTCAGTGAGTCTGTGGAGACGATAACTGACGAACGAATCGACCGATTTGAATGAAATTTGGTACAAAAATTACAATCCGTAAACACTGGAAGCTTATTGTTTTTATACGCAATTGAATGTTCAGAACTCTCCTAAATTTTCGAGTGAAATTTTGAAAAAATCGTCAAAAAATGAAAACCTCTAATAAAGTTACGTAAATAGACATTTCTTATGCAATTTTTCATTAGAAAACGATTGACATAAATTTTAGAACGCTAACATGAACCACTCTCGAAATATTGCACATTTTTCAAAAAAATTATCAAAAAATCATATAAAATTAAAAAAAAAATATTTCCTATTGAGAAACATGTTCACTTTTCATATGTAATACCATGCGATAAATTTGTGACATCAATCTCGTGGATCTAGCTCGTTCCATTCATGAAAAATGATACTTTGAGTAATACATTTATATTTGAACGCCAATTGTCATTTATCTGCTGTAAGAATAACTTATTTCTCCATCCATAACGCTTGGCGAGATTTTGGCGACGAATTTGGTAGGATGTCATCAACTCGGCGACCTTTTCACGGTTGCTAAATTAACGAAAAACTTGTCAAATGGATAAAAATGACGCTAAATCAATGAAAATGACGACTTATTGACGAAAATTCAATATCTTGGAAAAAATATCAATATCTACTATAATAAAAATCTATTTTTTTACTGTAAAAGTAGCAAATTCATCGCATTATATAAGGAAAGTCATGTGCTGCCCACATCAGATTTTTTAAAATTAAAATCATGGAAGCAAAGGGAAGTAGTTAAAAATTCAAACACCAAAATTATTTGAGATAATCATTCAGATGGCGCTACAGTAAGATAATTCCCACTGCATTGTATGTATTTCTATGACGAAAGACTCGTATTTAATAAAATATTATTATTTAAACTGTTCATTTTACAGAAATAAATTATTAATCTAATGAAAATATGAACACAAAAAATTAATAATGTCTCTACGCATTCAAATCTATTGTACCTTGCAATTTACTTTTATCTCTCCATATACTGTACCCTGTTCTACAACTGGGAAAATATATTTATTAAATTACACATAGTTAGGGAACTTTATAAAAACTATCAAAAATACAATTATTTAACACTGAGCTCTATGATGAACTCTATGGGTGTACAATCAACCGTCCATGAGGTATTTTAATTGGTAGTTATAACAGACGATAATTTTTATTATATTTTATCAATGAATTTATTTACAGTTTTTGATTCCATTGCGGTAACCTGAGTAACCAAGTGACGTTTCTAATAAATCATTTATTGTAATGATCTTTCTCAACATTATCGGAAGGCGCCATTTTTTTCAAATTGATCGTTAGGGGGTCGTGTTAAATTTCAGATTCACTATTTTTGCATACTTGTACTATTGTAAAAAGTATCATTTTGCCGAAAAGTTTCGAATTCGAGATTTTGATGGATAAGCATGCTTTAAAATGTCTTAAGCACTTTAGAAATTCTGTGTGTATTTGTGTGTGGTGTGGAAACGATGACTTAACAACGAATGGGCGACCACCTATTAAATTATATGTGCAGTTGCATTACTTAGAAAACTATAACTAGATATAGAAATTTTAACAATTTACTTTATTATAATTAAATAGATTCGAAATTTGAGATTTTAATAGACTTATTTTATAAGGAGAAACAGTATATTATAAAAAAAAGATGATAGTATATTAATTAGTACATGGAAAGTATAGTAGGAAGTGCGTAAAGGATGTAAAGGATGTAAAGGACAGGAAAACAACATATTAACATATATCAAAAAATGTATTGCACTCATTTGTGGGACAGACCTATTGCCAAATTGAAAAATAGCACTAAGAATTTTTTATAAAACGCTTAAAGTAATAAAAAAAATCCTTTAAAAAGATGCATTTTTTACTTTCCTTATATACATAATGTATAAGGAAAGTCTTGTGACGGGGTCGAATATTCGAATTCGAGTTTTCGACGACACGTTTCAAGCATCCCTGATCACGAATCAAACATTTGTCTGTGTGTGTGTGTGTGAAAGTGTATGTGTGTATGTGTGTGTGCGTCAGTGAGTCTCTGGAGACGATAACTGACGAAGGAATGGACCGATTCGAACGAAATTTGGTACAAAAATCACAATCCGTACACACTGGAAGCCTATTGTTTTTATACGCAATCGCATGTTCAGAACCTCCCTGAATTTTCGAGTGAAATTTTGAAAAATTCATCAAAACATCAAAACCGCTAATAAAGTTACGCAAATAGATATTTCTTATGCAATTTTTCATTAGAAAACGATTAACATAAATTTTAAAATGCTAACATGAACCGTTCTTGAGATATTGCACATTTTTCAAAAAAAATATCAAAAAGTCATATAAAAAATAATATTTCTTATTGAGAAACATGTTAACTTCTCATATGTAATACCATGCGATAAATTGGGTGACATCATTCTCGTAGATCTAGCTCGTTCCATTCATGAAAAAATATACTTTGAGTAATACTTTTGTATTTGAACGCCAATAGTCATTTATCTGCTGTAAGAATAACTTATTTCTTCGTCCATAACGCTTGGTGAGATTTTGGCGACGAATTTGGTGGAATGTCGCCAACTTAGCGACTTTTTAAAATGTTCCTAAATTAACGAAAAACTCGCCAAATAGGTAAAAATGACGCTAAATCAATGAAAATGACGACTCATTGACGAAAATTCGATATCTTGGACAGAATATAAATATCTACTATAAAAATAATCTATTTTTTTTTTTGCTGTAAAATTAGTAAATTTATTGCATTATATAAGGCAAGTCATGTGCTGCCCACATCAGATTTTTACTATTCTAATACTGATTATGATTCAAGTAGTCCTAACGCAATAGGTAATACGAATGTATAATGCACCTCCTGAGGATGAAATTGCCATGAGAAAATTCTCCTCGTACATTCGAACTCGAAACTTTTTCAAATCTGTCTGGGGTCGACAAGGTTGGAGATAATGTCCTCAAAGGAATAAATCTTTTACACAATGTTTACGAAACAAGGCAACAACTATACATTTTATCCACCAAATCCTTTCAAATCTGTGACAAGTCTGATACAATCTGAAACCAACCAGGTGGAACACTGAGAAACACTGAGATCCTTATCATAAAATTCTTGATAAATATCCTCGGTTAAAAGATTTCAGAGACTTCACTTGGTATACAATTAGTTTTAGACAAAAAAAAAAAAAAATGGAAATCTTGTACAAATATTCTGTAATTCTGTAGCGAAGACAGGAGAAGAGTCATACTCTCCCCATTGACATAAAAATTAGATTAATTTCTCAAAAGGGTCTATATTGGAAATGAAATCCAGCCCAGTATCCCCCCTCCCACACACACACACATCGATACAGTCACATCCTCCTTCTCTTCTGGGCAGCCTAGCTAAGCTTATACTGTAGTATGCACATTTTTATCAAAGCTACGTTTGTAAGGAAAGCAATATTATGAAAATTATTTTTATCATACATTTCGATGAGTAGAATGCATCAGAAATCGCACTGTCAGATAGCATTTTTAAAATTTGTGTTAAAATCTGTGTCAAATTGGGATGTATTTTCATTTTAACAATTTCTAATATCATTCAGCAAAAATAAAGTTAATCAATTATTAGAAATAAAAAATCTGATGTGAGCAGCGCATGACTTACCCTACATACCCAAATTAATTTTCTCTTTATTTCAACAGAATTTTAATACTTTCCTTACATATATTGTAAGGAAAATAAAAAAATGTACATTTTAAGTTTCTAATAGCTTATAGATGCGTAAATAAATTTGAATTTTTTTTATATGATCTTACACGTTTGCATCTCTTTGTATCGTCATCATGGAATTCATGCCCTTATTTTCAAATTGCATCCATTAGGTACTAGATTTTTTTTATACCGATTAAAATGTCCACCTATTATTTTCAGATGATTATTAAGATGCTGATTTTCTGATATATGTATAGTGGGATACCATTTCTAAAACTATATATGAATAACAATATTATACAATCATTTTTACAATCATGACCTTTATACAATCATTTTTACAATCATGACAAAAACAATGTTATACAATCATTTTTGGTTAAAAGTACTTGCAAAGCATTTACTCATTTGACAATAGTGAAGCTATTTGATTTTTAAGATTTTTGTTTTATCTATTTTTATAATATTTGTTTTATTTTCGAAAAAGTAATTTCCAAAAAATGTATCTCACTGTAAATTCGTTGTCTCTGAAATCACTACTTATGTTTACCGATAGAAATAAATATACTACGTTCCCTTTCATTCAAGGGAATTTATTCGAAATATTGTTTTTATAGACTCACTCACTAACAAATTAAGAAAAGAAGAAAAAAATGTTGATTCGTATTCAGGATGACCAAAAAATATCTACCCATCAAAATTCGTTAGTCAGACTCCTGACTCGATTAGAATATTTTATTTATTTATTCATTTATTTTTTTTTCAAAATGCGGTATTCTGACAAATTTTGTATTATCAAGAAATAATCTTCGAATATTGAGAATTAATGAAAAAAATATATATATTTTTTTTAATTGAGAGCCAAATTAAACGGCTAATAAGTATTGCGCTTTGCCATAAAATTCGCGAAAAATATAAACAATATAGAGATATCTCTTCATATAAGTGTAATTCTGATCTATGTGTTACCATCAATATATTGTGAACAAGTATAATCGCAAAACACAACCAGGAAGAACAAACACAACGCCGTTGATACATTTTGTACGTATACAAACTCTTAACCAATCACGAGCCAGCTAGTATCAGACTTTTTACAGATCCAGGAGATAAATGAAAAAAAAAAAAAAGAAGTAAATATTAACACAGCTGCGAAACAGCTACTATTCCATAATTCAATGTCTCATAATGTACCCTTTTAAAGCTCTTTAACGCCCGAAATATTGACCCGGTGCTGTTTTTTATGGGTTTGTGGGACACACGCTAACTTCTTTGTTGGCACAAGCATGGCTTTAAAAAAAATACACGCATTTGTAATTTATGATACATGTTAGGCATGAAAACATAAATGAAATCTGTTTAACGATAGCTTTGTAATGTATAGATGTTTTTATGTGATGTTGCTACTATACGGAAGTAACAAATGAATAGGAATATACAAGTACATACAAACGCCAAATATTTGGTCCCATTTACATTTATTGTGGAACCTACAATACCTAAGTCTTGTGACGTTGATGAGATTGTATACGCCATCTATTATATTACACACAGTCCTTAAACACCCCTAATAAATTTGTAAAGAAAGGTCCATGAGTGTACACGTTACGTCTGTCTAAGGTAAAATGCCCATGCCCAATCGAATAAAAGTGAAGCCATTGCCTCTAGTGGATAATTTAAAAATGTTAACGAACTTAGCATATAAGAAGATATATAAGAAGCTTATAAGAAGCTTATAAGAAGATATATAAGAAGCTTATATAAGAAGAATGTTATTTACAAAGCTGCAAAGGAATGTTCAGTTATTAAGGATCGACACCAGGAAAGTTCAAAACGCGTATGAAAGAGCAATAAATATCTCTCCAAGATCAGGGACGATAACATGGTGACACATGTAATGCTCGTTACAGTACATGGTCATATTTTTTCAGGATTTCAAATGTGCATGGTTGCTGATTTGGACATTTTGAACATAAAAGGTTTAGATTCCTATGCATTGCGTTGTTTATTTTACCATTCTGTTTTTGCGAATAGGGCAACCATTCTTTAAAAACCCTATTCTGTGAAATAAAAAACCACTGTAACTGTTTTAAGGTAGACTCGTACCCAGATAATACTCTATAACTTTGTAATGATCATTTTTTGTTTATCTCGCTTTGTTGCTGAGTTGGTTTTCCTAACATTTCAAATTGTCCACGAGGGGCTCTATACACTCTTTTATTAGATCAAGCATGTATGTGTGGTTCTTTTACTATAGACAAAACTAACATGTACACTTATGGACCTTTCCTTACAAAATTATTGGGGTGCACCATCAGTAATAGCGCAACATTATATGGAATCTATCTACGTTAAGTGTGGCGTCATTTGAAAGCCATCCATTGTAACAGGAAATAGGTTAAGGTTTAGGTTCAATTTCCATTAATACAATGTTTAGCAACTTTGTAATTGACATTTTTGTATATCTCGCTTTGTTGCCGAGTTATCATAACTTTTTAAATTATCCGCTATGAGCGCTGTAATCACTTGCATTCGATCAGGTATGGTCACTTTACTATAGGTAGAATTAATGCCTACACTCATGGGCTTTTCCATATTGGTGTGCTTGAGAACTTTCTTGGGAACCCTGTATGCACGTATATTATATAAACGAATAAATGGTTCTCAAACTTATTGGCTCCAAAGCACTTTGTTGAGATCACTATTTATATCACTATGTTTTTTTGAAATCACTATTTATAAAAATAAACTAAAAATACGTATCAGCATACATAATTAATAAATAAAAATTTAAAAGTAAGATTTATACATAAAACAATGAGGTTTCGCACAAAATAGGTTTTAGAAAAGAAGTGCATTATAAGAACGAAATTCGAATTTTCATATTAATGAAATTTACTTATCTCGAATCATGAATTTAATTAAATGAATAGTTTCGGGAAATTTTGATTCTTCGTGTCAAGTCTATTATGTTTCCCCGAAGTGTCATAATAAAAAATTCTAATTTCAAATAAATAGGTAGTTACATAAAGAGAAAATACTCGAACAAAGCGCTAAACCCTTTTCTAGTTCTTTAGATTGCACAAAAATTTACTCAAAGTATACTTTTAAAATTAAACACAAAACTGAGATTACTGAGTGAACTGGTCTGATAATATAATTAATGCAAGATAAGAAATCTGCTACAGAAACCAGTCGAAATTGCTTATTTAATATTTAATCACTCTTAAACTAAAGGGATTTATCAAGTGTGATGCATAATATTAACAATTAACTGAAATGTGGCTCAACTCGATTATTTCATACCATAATTCATTTTTAAGTAGCTTCTGGGATTTTTTTTTTTAATTTTACTAGTAAAATTTTGAAAAATCAGTATCGTTGATCCAAATGATTACAACTATAGCGTGTTACTATTAACTTTAAAGATATTTACAAAAAAATTTTCGATTGATATCATATTTGACAATGTACCACCTAGGGGGTAATTCCCCCCCCCCCGAGGGAGACCAGTGACGTCAAGAACACAAAATTAAACCACGGCTGTTTTTCACAACAATGATTGAAACTATTGAGTCCCGTGATCATTGCACCATAAACAATCCCTTTTATGCATGATTATACCAAATTATGTGATACATGATTTTATCCATTACATGATTACATCCAATTTTGCCGTGTGGTGCCATGTTAAAAAATATAAAATTTCGAATAAATTTTCGCTCGAATTGAAAAAAAAAAGCTATCTAATTCTAGATTTTTTGATAAGAAGGCCGGGTATAAAGTTTTGTGAAAATCCAATAATATTTGTAACAGTTATGGTGTACACAAGAAATCGACCCCACAGACATGCAGACAGACAGACGAGCATCACTCCAAACATAGTCGAAACGTATTCAGGAGGTCCTTAAACATATATTGCCATCAAAATCTCGAAATCAAAAAGCTTCGTGAAAACAATAATTTCTCAATACTTAGTTCTCAGTATGAGAAAGCAAAAATTAATATTTTTGCTTAACTTTTGATTTTATTGCAACATATATAGGATGGCATGTCGCATAAACCGGTTTGGGGAAAATTATTCTAGAGGAATATTAATTTGAAAAAAGCGGCGACACATCTGATTCGCTCTTTACAAGTTCATCACATTCAAGTAAATCACAAAAATAAAACTGTTGGTACTAAGAAAATAACTGGCTTATATTTCCTCGAAGAAAATAAGCATAGGAAATTTAGGCTTTATTTGTTTCGAGGACCTTCTTTCTGAGGTCAAAAACAGTGTGTGCTCTCAACAACCGTTAAGAAACAAGTTTTGTTTGCATGCTAAGTAGCAGTTGTTAAGAGCACCCGATGTGAAGAGGATCTGAGGACTGGGACTCAAAATGTCCCTGAAACGATTGTAGTCACCTGATTGTCATGCCTTCTTTCCTCAAGGAAGCATTTGAACGTTACATCCATTCTAAATACTTTGTTTCTTCACTTGAGATACGGAATATTCTAAAATTATGGACTGGACGTGGCCATGTTACGACAATAGTGGATAGAATTTAGGTATGGGTCAGATTGCCACCTCCAATAGGGGGAGCCAGAGCACTAACTCTGGACGTCTCGGCTTGTAGGCACACTGCGAGTAGGTCTTCCAAATCGCGATCGGAGCTTTTTCTATTTGCTTCCCTTTTGTTTCTCTGTTCGATGTAAAGAATAATAATTTGTCAGTAAAGCAATAATATTAATTAAATTTGTAAGTTTAAAATTTTCAATATTTACAAATCGTAGAACAAACAAAGTAAAACGTAAGGAAATGCTGTATTTATGTTTGTTCACAATTCGATAATTTACATTAAAATGGGTGATTTAAAGAATTAATATTGCTGTAAATTTCCTTAAAATAAAATTTATGACTGATATTCACTCTGGGACCAAAGATGAATGGATTCCATTCAGTTAGTTAGTAATGTTTTAATAAAAGTTTAAAAAAGAACCCTGGGTATTTATTACTTAATCAGGCATTTTATTTAAATAATTTTTGAGTACATTCACTTACAGCTAAAGTATGCTGAAACTAAAATGATTGCTGAATACTATCTTTTTCTTTGAATATCATAAGATAATCATAAAAACTAAACTCAGAATTTAATTTTCAATATGCTTATTTATTTATTTATTTTATTTACTTTTTGTCGTTGTTGTAAATTGTAAGATGATTTAGAATTAAGATAAAATACTAGTTAAATGTCTTTCATTAACCTATGCACTATAATCTGCAGAAGTTCTGGTTTTCTATAATGCAGCACATCTTCTATTCCCCCCCTTTTTTTAGTACCACACATTAACAAATAGTAAACAATTTTGCTTAATTATAAAATTTGAAATACCTCAGAGGCTTTGCAGATTTAATAAAGCTGTGTAGTAAAACTTTTGGGTATTAATATTTCCTTTATGATTCCATTGAATTAGAAATCTAAGAAAGATTAAGTTAGCTATGTATTCAAATAGGCCCATACTACCAAGAGACATGCCTTCATGAACTTTTAAAAGACACTGCGCTGTATTTACGCTAGATGCTGAGAAAACAAAAAGAACCTAATAGAAGCCTACTGATGCTGTCCGAGATAAGATTCAAACTCATGCCCCCTACGTCTTGATTATTCATAAGTGTTGTAACCCATTCAACCCTATCGGTTGGCCATGCTACCAAACGAAAGATAAAGAAGACTGTTTACGTATACTCAAAGGAATACTGTTTACGTATACTCAAAGGAATACTGTTTACGTATAATCTTCTAAAATTATGAGACCGAATACCAGCAGTCTGTCAGTATCATCTAAACGGAGGTTAAGTTAACTAGACTCCCGTGTTTCTGTGTTCAGCGTCATCCTCTCGGGGGTTCCGTCCCCGGTAATAAATCTGGAAAAATCCGGAAAGTTTGAAATCAATTCGCTGTTTTAACTATAAGCAACGCCCGTAATTAAAAAACAACTTTATATTTTTTTTTCAAGTTAAAAATTCTTCTCTTCAAATCTGTACAGTCAGTTTGATTCCTAAATCGTGTGTATCCTTACTATGTTCCATGAACGGATAAGCAAGTATGAATATGCGCAGATATAGATACGATGCATATTTCAATAAGATATGTCTGGATTCTATATAAAATATTGCTTGTAGTACATTAATTGATTACACACAAAAAACATAAACAGAGTTTTACATATCTCAGTATATATTATAGGCTTTAAAGCTCAGCAATGATAAAAATCATTCTCGCCTATCTTCAGAGTCTGAGGCTCTGAAGATAGGTGAGAGTTAATATCCCAGCACATAATCATGATTTATGTGGAGGGATACGTGGCCGAGGTTCTCGGCACTAATATTATTTTAGGGACACTAAATTAACTACTAAATTTGTAGATAATTATATTGTGCTTTGTTAATATATATATATTATATTTGTCTTCAGAAATTAAAATATATTTTTCGTTTCAACATTTTTTTACAATACTAGTGAGTTCAAAATATGATTTATGTTTATATTTCCATTTCACTTTGCAATTCAATTTGAAATATATTGCAAAATTTTACAAAAATGTTTTTCAGAATTAAAAATATATTTCTAGCCTTATAATTTTTCTTATAGATAAATAGGTTTGCCTTTGGTAAGTCAATTTATTAATATTGATACATGATCTTCACTATCCTTTCTGGTATATCTCTCATGCTATATATTATACATACTACTTTGAAATAAAATTATGCCCATGCAACATGATTATGATTATGAAACAGGCACCATATGGCCACTGGGCCGTAGGCTACATCTATTGTAAGTCCAACCCTGATCATCTCGATTAACTAATTTTTATTAAAAAACGATTAAAATTAGCAGACGATCTTTCCATTCGTTGTTTTATCGTGCTCGGTTATCATATCGTTCCTGTACTATCACGAAAAAAATTTGGTAAACTCTAAAGTAAACATTTTGAAGTTCCTTTATCGACTTCAAAATTATGCAAATAATTTTCAGACATCCCAGTTCTGTGTAGAATTAAATTATAACAGTGGGAACATTTCAGTAGAGGTTGTAATTTAAAATATCGAGACAGTACTCACCTTCTAACATTTTGTTGTAGGCCTCCTGAATGTTGAAGGCCACACAATTTAGTAGCGCCATGTACGCCGTCGTGCAAGACTGGGGAGAGGTTCCGAAGACCTGGATGAGCCTGGCCATTCCGCTCTCAGCGCGGGGTTGGTCACCTTGGGTGATGCCACCCGCTGCAACAAAGAAATCAATTAATATCATTCTATAGTATAAGAGATAGAAAATAATTTTTATTAGTCGTTTCTTAAACAATGCAAAAGTATATATTATAGAAGGGTAATGTTGCGAGGGATACGAAAGTTGGGTCTACTTATAATTATGTCTGTAATGTAATATCTGTAATGTATAATAATGTAATATATTTATAATATATGTATTTTCGAATAAAAGCGGTGACGGCGCCTTCTGGCGGTGAAAAAGAACAAGATAGAGAAGAAATGTCAGTTAAAATTATGCATTATCTTCAATAATAGTAAGAAATAGTAGCATATAAAAATGTATAGTCACAAAACTCTCTATAAAGGAGTGTTTCTAAATCTTAGAATCTCATCCTCACTATCATAGGACAATTTTCGCACATGCTAGTTTCTTTCAACACCGAGTAGCCTAAAATTGCAATGGATTATGTTGTTATCTTTGCTGTTAAGATTTGTTGCCAATATATATTTTAAATTGTTTATATTTACATTAATTTAAATATTATTTATATTAAAATTGTTTATAATTGTCAATATATAAAGTTGTCAATTTGTATTTTAAAATATGTTTACTTATGAATTATTACATTACTTTTTAATTTCTGTAATTAATTCGAACTCTATACTTAAAAAACTGATGTAGACAGCACATGACTTTCCCTTCAGATTTATATCCACGTTCTCTTTATTTTAATTAAATTTAATTAACTTTTAATTTTCGTTTTCATTTGGTAACTGGTAACTGGACTTAATTTCAAAGGTGGCGTAGAGAAAATGCAAAAAAACTAAAATATCTCGAAAACGGCTAGTCCTAGTGTAATGGGGTTGGTCTTATTCTTTTCATCGTTAAAAATTACGTACAAAACAAGCATTTAATGGATATATTTGAGCATACGTAGTTTTTATTTTAGATTTTGACAATTTTTGCGGGTCATTTCGCAAAAAAGGCAGGTTATTTTTTTCCGAATCGTACCAAAATCTAATCAGCACCAGGGTGACTCACACAAGTGACTTATCTACTGAATTTTGTGAAATTTCGGTCCATAAGTTATTCAGCTAGAGTGGATACAGGCAATTTTTGGGAGGCCATTTCGCAAAAAAAGGCGGGTTCTTTTATCCCGAATCGTACCCACAACTAATCAGCACCAGATCCGTCCACAAGTGACTTATTTACCAAATTTTGTGAAATTCCGTCCATTAGTTTTTTAGTTAGAGAGAATACAAAATCTGCACAGACAGACAGACACACACACACACAGACGTCATGCTAAAAATAGTTTTTCGTATTTTAGAGGTCTCGAAACATGTAGATCCGTCGAAAACTCGGGTTGCGATTTTCGGTATGATTCCAATACTTTCCCTATACATTACCATGTATTGCAGGGAAAGTAAAATGTGTTTACATTTAAATGTCACCAAATATTAATGATAGTTTGTACCCATTATAAACTGTTATATTGTCTTTATGGTTTGGTTTAAATATGCCATCATACTGCGGGTGGGATATAAAAACGTTATTTAACAAAATTCCATTGGCCCAAGGTTTAATTTCCCAATAAGAATGTTTAAAATTGAAGTTGGCGACAGATTTTTTTTTCTTTTCATCGAGGTTTTAAACTTTACTCATATTTTACATTCAGTTAAGAAAATTCAACTGCACCACATTTCAATCATCCAAGATATTTTCTGATAGCAAAAAAATATCACAACAAAGGGAAAAGTACAGCCCTCATAATGAAGTAAAAGTAATCAAAGTACAACTGTGTTCTATGCAGGAAAGACATGCGGTCAATAGATTTGGCAAATTGTATTTCGCCATGGGTACGCTAGTGTGTTTTAGTAGAATGCAATCTTATAGCTTTGACAGCGTTATGTTTGGATAGGGTACGTTAGCTATACAGATATCAGCCAATTCTGATGTTCACACCAGAAAACTACATGAATTTATAGGATTAAAAAGAAATTGAAATCTTATAATCCCAAATCTAGATAGGATCACAATCTTTTTAATATATATCGTCGTGTACTTATTACATACAAACTTAAACACGACCAGCAATATCAATTCAAATTTAATTACCATAAAATGAACTGAGGTATTAAATTTTAATAAGACCACATCGAAAGAAAAAAATATATATATGCATATACATATATTATTTTCGTAGTATACGCGAGTTTAATTGAAAATAATACAAACAAACAAGAACTGAAATAGAAATTCTGTCAACCAACTAGATCCAAATTATAATTGATGGCGTAATCGTGTCGGATCCCATTTCAGCGGTCGTTTAAAATGGATGACGTTGTGGGCGCAGATGTTATTTCGTGATGCAACGTTGAATTATATTTGACAGCAGGCATATCAAACAGGAAATGAATTAAAGGATAACATTCAAATTAGGAAGAAATAAATATTTGGAATATGTCTGGTCAAAAATCTGTATATTAATTGTAAAGAACCTTGCTGCCCCATCCGGGAATCGAACCCTGGATCTGCGAATTGGTCAGCCAGCGTTTTACCGTTGAGCTACTGGGAAGAAATTGCAAGCTCTTATTGTCGAAGTGGCGTCTGCATTCTTCATCCTCTAATGTCAGATTAGCGGACGACTGACAATCTGACTGAACACCATCTGCTATTTTTACCTCAGGTTAACCTCCTGCTACTACTATTTTGACCCAGGTTAGTATCCTGCGTGGTGGTTACCCTCTCCATTTGAAATCGGCACTCTATCTTCCAGAGTCCACTGAATCTGCACGAGTCGTACTAGGGTCACTTTTAGACCTCCGACATCTTTGCACTAACCTGCAGGGTTGATTGGTTCGGGCGCCATTCAAAAGAACCTTGCTGCCCCACCTGGGAATCGAACCCTGGATCTCTGAACTGGTCCGCCGGTGCTCTGCAGTTGAGCCACTGGGACGCTCTTATTGTTGAAGCGGACTCTGCATAATACGTTGGTATTATAGATATTATAGGCATTTATTTATCTCTAGATTAAGCTTTTATCTTTAAAAATGCAGAATGAACAGCACTACTGAATGCATATCAATTGTTACCGATCTGAATAAATATCGAATTTATCTGAATGAATTTTGATTGTTGCCTTACAAATTTCGATTATTATACAGAAATCATGAAATATTACATAAACTCGAAACCATAAATAATCATATCCTGTGTGTTTTAAGAAATTCAATAGGATGGATGATTCCCATGATAATATACTATATTATTAACTATTCTTGGGAATCAAATAACCAAAAAGAAATTGCTTCTTTCTTATGGTTTTATTAAAATTTACTTCTTCATACTATGTAATGTAGCTTAAAGAAATTGTTGTTTTCACGAAAATTTTCGAATTCCGAGATTTTCATGCCAATATATGTTTTAAGACCTCCTGAATACGTTTTGAATATTTTTGGAGTGATATTCGTTCTTCTGTATATCTGTGTCCGATTTCTTGCGTACACAATAACAGCCACAAATATTAATGGATTTTCACGAAACTTTATATCCGCCTTTGTTATAAAAAAAAAAAATCTAGAAATAGATAGAATTGTTTTTTACATTCGAGCGAAAACTCTGAAATTTATTGGAAATTGTATATTCTTTTAGCATGGCATCATAGGACAAAATTTGGCGTAAGCACACATAAAAGGATTTATTTATGGCTCAATGACCACTTAATAGTTTTAATAACTTAATAGTTTTACTTAATAATGACTTCATAGTTTTAATCATTGTTGCGAAAGTTAGCCGTGATACAATTTTTTTGTTCGTGGCGTCGTTAGCCCCATTGTCAAGTATAGTATCAATCGAAATATTTTGTCAAGCCTTTCAAAATGAGTGGTAACATGCTATAGTTCTAATCATTGGGACCTATGATACCGATGTTTCAAAATTTGTCTTGTAAAATTTGAAAAAGAAAAATGAATTTTGGTAGGGAAAATTCGAATTGAGTTACATTCTAGTTAATGCTGATTTTAGTATCATAAAAAAATTACGACGATGTAAAAAATTTATTCGCAATTTTCTTTGTGATTTTTCTCACAAACATACAAGGTAGAATCAAAAAGTTCGGAGACTGTGCTGATATCTCCAACCCTAATTGGAGGAGAGGGGAACTATTTTACCGTGTCGTAGAGATACATGTGACGTGCAATGTGAAAAAGAAGAAGTAAGTCCGCAGTGCAGGGGTTTTCCAGACAACGCGTGTCAGTGAACTGTAGTCGTTCGCGTTCGTCGAAAACGGAAATGGCGTTTGACGAACAACGTGCGAATATCAAATTTTGCCAGCGTTTGGGGAAATCGCCGACAAAAACATTGCATCTGCTGCAGCAGGTGCAATGTTTCTTCCTTTTCACATTTCGCGTCACATGTGCCTCTACGCCACGGTAAAATAGTTCGCCTCTCCTCCAATTAGGATTGGAGATATCAGCACAGTCTCCGAACTTTTTGATCCTACCTTGTATATAGGGTAAAATCTTTAAACACCCCAATAATATCGAAACAAAAAAGTCTTTGAGTGTACATGTTAGGTCTATCTATATTAAGGGGGCCATGCCCGAAGTGATTGCAGCGCCCTTAGCGTAAAACTGAAAAAGTTAGGAACACGAACGTGTCACTAAATTAGATTCCACACCGAACTGGTTACAGAATGCATTTTTGACACAGTATGGCTTTAGGCATTACAGGTGAATCGCAGTCAGTCATATCCAGAATGATACAATAACAACACTTAAAGTAACATATGAAAATAGTGTATAAATAATGTATGTCATTTGTATAAAATGTTTTCCGTTCAAAATGCCTTTCGTCAGACAATGCCCATTTGAATTCACGTGTACTTTGACAAGCACAGCATGTGGCACCATGTTACAGATTTCAGCAAATTATAGATATTTATTGCCTTCCATATATATGTGTTCTGGATGCCAATTAACTTTTACTAATTAGACAACCGTTTACAACTTCCTAATCGGCAATTTTCTTCTATATCGATTTGTTGTCGAGTTTTTTTTCCTAATTTGATAAATGTGCAATCATTTTAAACACTTTACAACATAGTTGAAAAGTCTTTATGCCTTTGTTCATTCCGTCTGTCTGTCCGTTAGCACGATAACTGCCGTAAAAATGACTTTATCAAAATGAAATTTTAGTATGTTGTTCAGACGGTCTTTGGAACCTATGGGAATATAGATGAATAATATCACCCAATTAGTTTGGATTGAACTCGGGTTGAAAAAATGAAATACATTGAACTCTATGGGACCTCATTTTTCAAACATTTTTTAAGCGAATTTAAAATTCACAAATTGCTTCAAAAGTTTTAGGAAATATACAAATTATCCCATAAAAAATATAAAAACAATTTCAGCAAAATATATTCGGTAGTTTTTTAAATAAAAATTAAAATAATAATTACACTCATATCATATGAAGAGCTCACGTGACCCACTTCAAAATAAAATATGACATCTATCTTGTGTAACAATCGTGATTTTTAACGTTCTTTTTAATCTATATTTAGTGTTGTATCCGTCCTAAAACCGCTTTATTTTTGCTTAATTTCTGTACATGTATATTCTGAAAAAGTGCAATTATAATATATTTGTATTTAAATGATTAAAGCCCATCCATCTTGTGTCAAAATCGTGATTTTTAAAGTTCTTTTTAATTTATATTTAGTGTTGCATCCGTTCTAAAACCGTTTTATTTTTTTATTTTTTCTGTGCATCTATATACTGCGACAACACAATTACAATATTTGTGAGTTTAAATGATCATCAAACTTTGATTATTTCTACAACGATGCCTGATTTTCGCGTATGGAGAATGTAAACAGATCGAGATATAAGATGAGTTGTATAAGAATTGCTGAATTTCTTTAACGCAAAATTATCTAGCTCTGGAGTCTGCAATATATCTGATATGAATAAAACATTTATTGATTTTACATAGAGAAGCAGACGATTCTATTTCCCTTTTCGATGACGATTTAAGTATGGAGTTATACATTACTTTTACCTCCATGATATTATTCTTACCTTCATGATTTTAAGTTAAGTAAAATAAATTATTGTAGCATTGTGATAATTTTAAAAAGATTATCACTGAATGAAAGGAAAGGAAAAGGGGGTTATGAATGAAATTCTCACTGCTTTTATATAGAGAGCCAGGTGATTTATATTTCGATGACGTTAATACAATTAAACTCATTTATTTTTGATGAAGTTTTCAAATATAGTAAATTGTAGTATTGTGATAATTTTAAAAATATCACCGTTAAATGTATCGCATTTTCATCATCACTCATCGTGCCTAGTGGCACATAAGGCTTTCAGCTTGCTTTGCCACTCTGGTCGATCCTGTGCCGCAGTCCCTGCTTCTGGCCAGCTCCCCCATCCCATCCATTTCCTCTATTGTTTTACCAGTCTCCTCCAAGTTAGCTTGGGTCGACCCCGAGATCTCTTCCCTTCAGGTATCGCAATTTAGAGATGTTAAAATAATATTGCATTACAGTTGGAAAGTGTTTCATAATCAATGCTTTATGCATCTTTCTTCTTATTTTAGCGGTGACTTTATAGATAGACCTAACGTGTATACTTTGGAACCTTTTATTCTGAAGTTATTGAAGCGCTCATGCACTGTCATAGAAACCATGTATAAATTCTATACAATCTGTGCCGGCATAAGCGATTGGATAATGGAGGAGTTAAAACTTCATGTTGGGAAAAACGCCAAAATCGTTTAAAAAAATCATTCACGTGGGAATGGTGTTAGATAAGTCAAACCACATTGTATGTATTTCTAAGACGAAAAACTTATATTGAATTAAATAATATTTATTTAAACTGTTAATTTGGCAGAAATATATTATAAATGCAATGCGAATTTGAACTAAAACAGAAAATAATATTTTTAAGCATTCAAATTTACTTTACCTCTCATTTTGTGTCGGTCTCCCTGTATTATATACCCTGTCCTACAATTAGGATAAAATACTGATTACTTCTACTCATATTAAGGGGATTTTAATTTAAAAACAATTACGCCAAACATTACGCCTTTTTGTTGTCCAATGGGAACAGACGCGATTTTACTAACACGAGCGACACCTAGGTATAAGTTTAAAAGCATTATGGTATTTCCAAACTTTCCATCCATAGGAGTTTTACCTTCATTTTATCTACAAAGGCAATGGTATGATTATACTTTTCCTCATTATATCTATTGGTTCACCCTACAATATGTCTGGCGATTGTGGCGTATATGAAAGTCACCTATTACCTTACATTACATTATTTTCCCTTCACGCGCACGGAAAAAAAAATAATAATAACTGTGACCGTCCCACTGCGAGCGGTTTGGGAGCTTTTGACATGTGGTTCGAAGGGCAGCGGTGTGTATCAGGAAAAAAAATAGGTGGAGATCCCGTAGCAAACCAATAAAAAAACTCTGAGGCGGGTTGGGGACGCGAAAAGGCGGGACAATCTTCCTCAAATTTATTTGGATGAGGTGTAGGTTGTACAGCTGAGCGTGGATTCGGATTTGTGAATTTAAGTTCGACTGAAACCGATGTATCTGAACCTTAACCGGAGCCCAAGATTGTTTATGACAAATTGAAAATAAGTGAAGTAGATGGATGAAAAGACGATAGTGGGAATTAGGCATATATATATATATATATATATATATATATATATATTTGGACATTTATAGTAATGTACTATTGTCCAATCTGAAACAGGCATTTGTTTGGGTTAATTAGAATTAATTACTCAGACCTAAAGATAAATTTCATTTTTTTTAATCTTCGAATTTCGGCCGGTGCTAATCTTTTCTATTATCGGCATTATGGCAGTGGTTTTGCTTCTATGGTGATGTTAATGTTTCACGATTACTTGAATTAATTATTTTTATTATTACTTTCTAATATATATATGTGTGTGTGTGTTTGTGTGTTTTATGTGAATAACATTTATGGTTGGTGTATGTCTGGCTGAAATTGGCTGAAAAAAAATATCAACACCTTTTCTAGCTTGTATCTCCGAGCCTAATTGATAAACAAGTAAACAATTTTTATTTATTTTGTCGGATCTATTTATAAATATATAAAATAATTTCAATATTTTGCTAATATTTTGCTTATATCAATAATTAGCTTTTCTTCTTCTCAAAAAACTAAAAATGTCTGCGCGAGTTTTTACCTCACTTTGTTTACTTTCACTCGAAAAATCACTTAAACTATAAAATATAGATATAAACAATAAGCGACAAATACTTTTAGTAGGAACTTGGGTTTCTAGATTAATACTTTGCTTTTACACTTTTTGAGGAACCTCGTCAAGTTAAAAAAGATTGAAAAATTTTTCGTTTTCGAAGTTTGTAACGCTTATATCTTAAAAATTATAAGTATTACGTACGAACTATAAGAAGTGATTCGTAGCCATTTGAAAGCCCTACAAGGATACATAACTGTATTTTGGATCAGGTTCTTAGTTTTCAAAATAGAGTAGTTATCATTTCGATACTTTAATATTTTGAATTATTTTAAAAACATGATTTTAATTTCTATTTTTAATATTCTTAAGTGCTTCGAAAATGCTTAAAAAAGAAAATTACCCACAAAGAAAGATGACATTCACACAAAACCATTTCGGCTGTATCGGACTGAAGCCATTGCTGATTTTTTATTCTTGCAAAATCTGCCATGTAACCGCCTTGCAAGCGATGTGAAGCAGACGATGCAGATGAAGACCATCATCTATGCGTTGCCACTCCATCTAGAAGTAAAAAGGAACAACTTTGCAAAACACGATTCGCATATTCGCGCCCCTCCCCCTTCCTCTAAGAACTTACTAACAAAGGTACAAATGTCCGATTCCCGTAATAAGTTTAGTGAACTCTTACTGACAAAACTCCCGTTATTACAGTAAGGAAACAGTTTCGTGTTACGAGGACCAAAGTAGAGCCGCACAAACAACAAATCAAGCGCCCTTTAAACAAAAGATTTTTATTGCACAGCGGCTGGCGTTTAAGGATATCTTTATTACGAGGCCCCCTTGACAAACGATCCATTCTTTTGAGGCGATTTCTTGATATAACATATTGTTTCCTGTCCGCTGCTAAAGTTCAACAGCAACAAACTCTATACAATTGTTTCATGTGGTTTTAAGTCGATTGTTGGACTTTCTCCGACAATAAGGTGGTGAGTGTTTGCTGGAATTGCTCCCAGGGCCAGCGTCCTTGAATGGAGGTATTTTTTTGCTTGATGCACAGTGGAAAACCGCTTATTAGGTATAATGTAGATTGGGTGTGTTCTGGGTAATGTAACTCCGGGTATAAGTGTCATAACATGATTCCCGTGGTTTGATTTATAACATAGCAATTTATTTGATGTCAGGGTAATGAGAAAACATGATAGAAAACAGGACAGCTAACATCATCATCACATCATCTGTTGGTACAGTTCATTTACAGCAAATAGGTGTTAATGTTAACAAGTAAGAAAACAAATATGGGTTAGCAAGCGAGAAAAATGCGATGTGCTATTTCTTTTCTCTAATGCTGTGGCTTGCAAATTCATATCATTCAGACATCAAACTATTTCTTCTTCCGCTTGTGTCCTAGAGTAATTTTTCTAGCTTCTAACGACAGCTCTCTAAAAAGGGTGAAATCCGTCCAGCTATGCTACTGGGTGCACATTAGTGTATTGTAATTTCATTTGTGTGTGTGTGATACACTGCTTCTATTTCATATAACATAAGTTTAATTAAAAACATACATAAATTCGAAATTTCTATTTTGTCTTTCGCCAGACAATGAGAACATTAGTATGAGCGCAGCAAGCGCAATAATTTTATTCGACCACGTTCATTAATGAACTCGGCCTGAAAAACTTTAATGGGCACCACGTCCATCCAAAGTGTCCAACATTTGGTTACGTTTCAGGAGTAATCGTAAAACAATATATATTAAATAAAAGGGGAAAGGCGCGGCACACGCAATTTTGGTCCTATCACGATTAGCTATCGAATAACTGGACCTGTAAAACATTTATCTTCACCTTATATCCAAATTGTAAAATGATCGGTCATATTTTATAAGAATTATTAGCGAACATTCAGCAAAGGGAGCTTAGCAAGTGCGATTTTTATACGATCATATTCAAGAAGGAACTCGGCCTATACAACATAAATTTACACCACATATCTAAACTTGAATGATTCTTTTGAAATTTGGATAAGTTTTAGTCGCACAATGTTCTCGTCAGTAAAGGAGGTTGCAGTATGCACAATAATTATTCGACCACGCTCATCAAAGAACTTGGACAGTAAAATATTTATATGTATCACATATCCAAATTGTAGCAAAAATTGGTTAAGTTTCAGAGAAGTTATCGTCAAATAAGGGGGGCGGGGTGTTGTAAACTTAATTTTAGTTCGCCCCAATTCAGCAACGAAAACAACCTGCATGATATGTATATGAACCACATATCTAAATTGTAAAGAAATCGGTTACATTTTAGAGGAGTTATCGGCGGACATAATGTTTCAGCAGAAAGAGTGTAGCAAGTGCAATTTTTATCCGATCACGTTCAGTAACATTATTACATTAATTCGTATCAAACACATTAATTTACATCAAATAACGAAATTAAGAAAAATCGGTTCAGTTTTAGAGCAGTTACAGTGACACAAAGCAAGCAGATAAAAAGACAAATAACAAATCGCTTTTAAGTTGTCAAAAGTAAAATTTGTCCCGTCCCTCCTACACTCAGGCAGTCTTTCAGGATTTTGGAGCCGACAGGGAGGGAGGGGGCGATGAAACTTGAGGGGGAGGCAAGTTTTCTATTTTCCCTATATAAAATATCTAAATGGTGTCACATAAATAGAAACTAAGTTACTATAAAATGTCTTCGGATGGGCGGGGGGTGGGGCGAATAAATGTTTCCGGGGGCCTTTGGCCCTCCCGGATGTATGCCTAATAAAACACTGCCTACAATTCACGTCAAAAGCAAGAAGCTTACTTATTTCTTTCCTACGTTTCAATTACATGCATCCTTTTGATTCAAAGTATAGAACGTTTCTCTGTTTGCAGAACAAGTACATTTGTTGGGAGGGGTTATAGGGCTTTGTGAAATGTATTTGCGTTGTGTTCGTTAGGAAGTCATATAGTAATGATATACATGACTTTATATACCCAGTCATGCGACAGGTATAACTTCTTGTATATAGTAGTATTATATACCATTAAGATGGCCAGACATGAAGAGACGCTTCCAAGAGATGCTGGAGTGAAATTCTTGGGGGACTGTGCTCAGCAGTCTTAACCTTTTGCTTACGGGTGGGACAGCGTCCATCCCAAACGAAGAACCTCTCAAAAAGACAGGTATTTGACATACCCTATTTGACATACCCTTTGCAGGCATTTTGGCGTTCAAGGACGCCGATAGAACTGTTTGGGATAGGGTACGTCAAATACCTGTCTTTTTGAGAGGTTCTTCGTTTGGGATGGACGCTGTCCCACCCGTAAGCAAAAGGTTAAAGGAGATGACATTAAAAACTTTTTTGGGGGGGAGGGGAGGGGAGGGATACAATAAAAAATTAAATAAATTGTTCCATTAAAAATATTTTATTTGATTATAATTAGATATGGTACTTTTCATTATTGGGAACCACTATTATTATGTGTTATTGAGTCAAAATTTATGTACTACAAAGCCTTTATTATCATTACCATCTGTAAATTATAATTTTTAATAAGAGCATTTACTAGTAATGAAGCTGTTAATTAATTGAAACATATCTCTAAAAGGTTAATTATTAACAATAACTTTATAACTACTTATCAGTTGATTTAAAACTCTATAATGTGTAACAGTGAACCCCGAGAATACAAAAGTATCCTGAATGCTACGTTATTAATTTAATTTTTAAAGCTTTTAAATATTTTTAATTAAATAAAAGTGTGATTATCAGTATAACCACAAATTTTTATAAATAAAATAAAATATATCCTTTTTGGTTTATATAAAACGAAAATATATTATAAAATTCTCAAAAAGCAATTTTTTATAAAAAAATTTAAATAGCATGTTGGATGAAATTTTATATCACTACTAAAAGTTGAATATTTTTATGGGGGTGGGGGATGAGTTTTCCGCATAGAAATATATAGTACATCTTTTTCGTTTATGGTATACCCCTTAAGAGGAGCCCAGTCTCCACTAGTTACTTGCCCTGTTGAGAACCGAAGCCCTGTCAAGAAATTATGTGACACGCAGGCTGCATAATTACAGTATATGAAAGAAGAGAAGGTCAAGCAACAAACTTACGGAGCGATAGAGATCTGGAAATTACGTGTTATATAAGGTGACGAACAAACATTCACCGCCGTTTTTGAGCGTGACATAATTTCCGAATTACTTGTTATAGAAACTTTTTCTTTTTATCCACTCTTGGTGAGGAAGGTGAAAAAAATCACGGCCGCACTCTCGGAATAAAATTCCAGATAGCAATCTGAAGCCTCAAAATGCAAAAGCGGACAAAGAGTCTCCAGTCAAACCGAAGTTATGTGAGGAAAAAATACATCGCGTATACGTGCTAATGAATAGAAACAGCTACACACATTGAGAAAATAAAGTTTGTTTTCCTCAAGATTCGCAGAGAGAATATGCGTTTCCGCAAAAGGTGGCGGTTGCATGATTTATGGCGCGGCAATTATGGAATTGCTGAGAAAACAAATGTCAGATGTACTTCGGTATGAAGCACGCGGATTTTATCATTCCCCAGCGTATTGTGCTGTGAATGGGAGATTACGCACTCACTCCTACATCATCGTCAAAACGCGGTAATTTCGGGGATTTTTGCAGTTGAAGGCAGAGAGAAAAATCCTGGAATTTGCAAAAATGGCAAACGCATACCTTAAACCTGCCTCAACAGAACCTCAATAGTACAATAGTAATAGCAATTATATAAGTGAAACTGTTAAGCAGCAGCGATTTACGTTTGCAAGGAAATTAATCGGTAATAAGTTTTGGTGGGCCTATGCATCTTATAGTATAATAAAGGAAAATACCTGCGTGTGTGAGGGTAGGGGGTATGTGTGTAAGTGTGTGCGTGTGTGTGCGTGTAAGTGTGTGTGTGTGTGTGTGTATGTGTGTGTGTGTGTTTTCAGTTTGTAGCGGCAAATTTACGTATCGTAAGACCATAGACACAGATGCTTCAGGTTTGGAAAATTTGAAAAAACTTGTTCGGACAATATTTTTTAGTTAAATAAAAAAAAATTCAAAATATTAAAATATTGAAAATATTTTATATATTCAAAATCTCACTGCCGTGTAGTGAGATGAAGCAGGGGAAGGTAGCTTCGGCTAAACGCTAACTGCAAAGTACTTGGCATAGCATCAATATTAACAACGTGAAGGAAAAGACTCTCTACGCTTGCAAACAGAAATTTGAGGGCTTCACCTAGCCATTTCGGAGTGAAAACAATGTTAAGGTAAAACGGTTTAGTAACGTGGTATAATTGTACCGACTACGTAAGTCGCGATTGAAAGATGCACTTTTCAATAAAACAATGTGTAAATTATATAAAAAAAAATGCTTTAATTGATAGATATATTGATATTTAATATAAGTGGAGAGTTGTTTATGCTACTCAATATCATATTTCCGTCAAAACAAGTAAAATTTGTTTATCCATTAGATCCAGATATATAAATAACTGTTCAAAGTGTTTACGTTTTCGGTGACACTCTGATTTCAGCCAGGGAAATTATTCACATCAAAAGCATCTTCTATCGTGAATAGAACGAGCTAGATCCAAGAGAATACTGTTAACAGATGTGTTGCATAATATTGTGTATGAAATGTGAACCTATTGGATAATATTCCCCCACCCCCGTCTTATCTAATTTTTGGAGAAATGTATTTGGAAAATGTTCAATATTCTGAAAACGGTTCTTTCTAGCGTTCTAATGTTTGTGTCATTCATTTTATGTTACATAATTAAGTGAGAAATGATTGTTTTGATTGTAATAATCGCACCCAATTATTTCGAAACGCTTCATTCGTTCGTGAGACATCGCGTCCATGAACACACACACACACACACACACACACACACACACACACACACACATATATATATATGTATATATATATATGCACAGACATCTCTCAAAAATGTTCGACTCCAGTTTAAGGATGTTTAAAACGGATTCTTCTGTCGAAAACTAGAATTCGAGTTTTCGACTCTGTCACACTACTTTCTCTCCGGCCATCCATTAAGTTGCTCTATGTCCTCGGATCAGTCGGGTGGTCTGGGCTTTCGACACTACTTTCTCTATATACATTATATGTATGTAGGAAAAATAATAATAACTCATCAGTATAACACAAACGCCTTTGTGACCGTAGATCTTTTAATATGGATATTAACTGTCCATTTAGGACGCAAGTACAAGTTCCGTATGTTTCCGTAACGGTTTACATGGACATGCACCCATAGAACGCTTTCCAAGAGGGGGACAACGCAAGAAAATTTTCAAAATATTTTTCTTTTTTTGTTTTGAACATATTTAGTTTGATGCCCGCCTTTGTGTCCTTGAACATCCAGGGGGAGGAAAAGAACCCCATTCTTACCCTCCCTTATAGGCGCCCATGAAATGTTTGCCTCATTATTATGAATGAGTTGACTCCGTATTGGAAGCAGGGTATGTTAAAAATTATTTCATACAAAAATAGTTAAACTGAAAAGTTTTAACACCTACGTTCCTCTCAAGTAGGAACCAGAAACTTTTCCCAAACTGATATCAAACACTAAAAGCAAAAAGAAATCCATGCAAAATTTATTTTAAACTATCTTGTTAATCCTGCCTTGAGTAATTTGTTTAGAAGCACTCGTTCTGTACGAAACTAACAGAGAAATAGTAGTTGCATTATAGATTAGCGAAGAACGATGTTAAGTCGTGACGTCATATCCAGCCGTCGCGTCTTTGGCCCGTCAACAACAAGCTGTCTGGACCGAGGGACCATATACTGGGTGCGCGACGAAAAATAGAACTTGTTGGAGTCTGGTTTATGTCTTAATTAATTAACACAAAAGTTCTTTGACATCAACATTTTATGCAAAATAATTCTTTAAAAAGTTATATCTTTTTTTTTTATCCTTTAAATTTTGTTCTTAAACGGAGTCACTTGAACTCCTACTTTCGATTTTCGATTGAACAGTCATTATGTGTCGCAGCTTTGGAGATCAACTACCGTAGCTCCGATTCATTGAGAACTAGTTTCTTTGTTCTTCGATTCGTCAGACACGACCCGATGTTTACCAAGATGCATCTGATGACAATAACATTTTACACACACTCCCACATAAAATCAACGAACCCGAAAAAAATTTTTGCTTGCTATTTTGTAAATTTGTCTGTTGCTGTTATCTGTGACAGACTCGTCGTGTGACAGACATTGCCGGGTGATTATATATATATATATATATATATATATATATACACATATATATACACATATATATATACACATATATATATATATACATATATATATATATACACATACATATATATATACATATATATATATATATACATACATATATATATACATACATATATACATACATATATATATATATACATACATATATATATATATACATACATATATATATATACATACATATATATATATACATACATATATATATATATATATATATATATATACATACATATATATATATACATACATATATATATACATACATATATATATATGTATATGTATGTATATATATATATGTATGTATATATACGTATATATGTATGTATATATATACATGTATACATATATATATATATATATATATATATATATATATATATATATATATATATATATATATATATATATATATAATGCAAAATAGACAGAATTTGTAATTTCTGTATGCACCTAGACTTTAAAATATAAAAACAGACTGAAAGGAAGTAGATAATTTTAAGAAAAGTTAGAAAATGTAGTCATGCTGCCAAAAATAGAGTTGCTTTTCGTAGAAACTTTCTAGGGGAACTACGCCGTATTTTTGTTATAAGAAAATCATGAAAATCTTATCCTCATATCAGCGTGCATATTTTGGTACACAAGAGCATCTGTGATTTCCGAGCGTGTAAATGCGTGTTGCCAACGCTTTTTAATTAACTATTTATATTTTATTAACATTTTTTTATCCATATTAAAGCATTTTTACTTCAAAATTTCTGGTAATTAAAAATCCAAACTATTTTATCCAAAATTAAAGGATCTTTTCTTCAAACACACATAATTTTCTCTTAACTTAAATGTGTTTATCTAATTTCTGTTATTTATATTAATTGAAATATATTGATATATATTGAGACATATTCGCTTATATCATTCAAAATAATATGTGACACTTATTTAAAATTAAAACTTAATAACACTTATTTAAATTTACAGTTTTATTCCATTTTCTTTATAATTTGGCAACTTGGCACATATTCAAACACACCAAACCTAATCAAACATGGGAATTTCCTGTTAACTATTTATTTTAGCATATCGGGAGCGAATGCTTTCGATTTCCTATGAAAAATTACAATATAATAATAATTAAAAAAAAAATTGCTGGTTATAAATCGACATATTTATTCTTTTATGTTAGTTCATTTAATTTTTGCAGCCCACTTTGAGAAGAGGGCAAATTCTAGTTTTATTATTATTATTATCATTATTTGTGCCGAATTCTAATCAGTACCAGAGTGAAAATCCGACTAAGAATTTTTGAGCAAAAGTGATTACATACATTGCACAAAGACAGGAAGATGCAAATATATCGTCTAAAAATTGTTGATTCATGTTCTTAAATAAATTCGATCTGGTTCGTAAGAAGTCGATTTCGAATTTTCGAGTAAAGTATTTCAGGGAAAGTATTTTGAAAATACATTTAATGCGAAATTAAAATATCTGATTTCGGCAAGCACATGCATTTTTTTACAAACTCATTTTTTTTTCTTCTAATTTTCATTATTTATCTCATTCAAATCAGTTATATTAGTTCTTTTACACAAAATAATACATAAAATGAATAATATCATTTGAAATGGCATAGGATGTGCTTTTACAAATAATTGCTTTTCATTTGGCGATTTGGAGGAATTTCAAAGAGCGCCAACTTTAAAATAAAACACGTGAACAATTCTTGAAATGTAAAAAGGAGAATAATTTAACTTATATCCGAACAGGAAAGGTCTTATTGCATTGAACAAATTCTGCTGTCAGAACTTTGTCAATTCTTTTCGTCAATCCTGCTTTAGGACCCTTTTCTTGAACGGCTTCTCTTGAAGTTGTCAGTACTTTGCACCCATATGTATTTAGCACGTTTAGCATCAGGTCATATAAACGCTAGAATCTCATCAATTTCTCCCCACGAAGCATTTCTAGGTGTTTTTAACACTTTACAACATAGTTGAAAAGTGTTTATGACTTTGTTCATTCTGTCTGTCTGTCTGTTAGCACGATAACTGCCGTAAAAATGACTTTATCAAAATGAAATTTTAGTATGTTCTTCAGACGGTCTGTGGGACCTATGGGAATATAAATAAATAATATCACCCAATTAGTTTTTTATTGAACCCGGGTTGAAAAAATGAAATACATTGAACCCTATGGGACCTAATTTTTCAAACATTTTTTAAGCAAATTTAAAATTCACAAATTGCTTCGAAATTTTTAGGAAATATTCACATTATCCCATAAAATATATAAAAAATTTTCAGTAAAATATGTTAGGTAGTTTTTTAATTAAAAATTATTTAATATAGGGAGAAAAACAAATTCAATAAAATTCTGACTATTGGGATATCCCCCAGAAAGGAAAAAGAGATATATTATATAATAAATATCTTTCCGAAAAAGAGATATATTATATAATAAATATCTTTCCAAGTGTTTAATTATTTTGTATATGAGAGAGGCTTCACATTTTACAATAAATTTGGTAGATAACAATTTTTCACATTTTTTAAAAATTTTATATAACTCTTCATGATATACTTATTTGATGGCATTTTTAATGCACTTTCCTACGTCCTAGAGAGTTAAAATTTGGTACACAGCTTAAATTTGTTGAACATTTTATTCTACAAAAATTTGGTGGATCTTTAAATATAGATCCTACATTTTTTTCGAAATGGCTTGCAAATAATCCCCGTTCACTTCTATAAATCATTGTTATAATATTGTTAAAAATTCTGATGTGGGCAGCACATGTCTTTCCCTGCAGACTCATATTCACGTTCTCTTTATTTCTTCAATAATAATTTGAGTTTATTTGCACAAAATAATAGCCATAAGTATTTTAAATGACATTGAATTTGCACGTTAAACTTGAATTTGGTTTCCATTTGATAGCTGGATTTATATATTGTCAAAGGTGACGTAGCGAAAACGCGAAAAAACTGGAATATCTCAAGAACGGCTAGTCCTAGAGTAATGGGGTTAGTCTTATTCTTTTTGTTGTTAAAAATCACGTATAAAATAGGAATTTAATTGATATGATTGAGAACACGTAGTCTTTTATTTTTATATTTAACGATTTTTGCGGGCCATTTCGCAAAAATAATCCGTTCCTTTTTCCCGAATCGTACTAGAATAACTTACAAATGATTTATATACTAAATTTTGTTAAATATGGTATATAAATCACTTGTAGGTTATTGAAATATTATACACCAAATTTTGTTAAATTTGTTCCATTAGTTTTTAGCTAAAGTGGATAAAGGCAATTTCTGCCGACCATTTCGCAAAGAAAGCAGATTCTTTTATTACGAATCGTACTATAATCAAATGAACATCAGGGTTTCCCACAAAAAACTTACCTACCAAATTTTATTTAATTCGGTCCATTAGTTTTTTAGTTAGAGTGGATGCAATATCCTCACAGACACACAGAAACACACACAGATACACCCTTACACACACAGACGTCTTCCTAAAAATAGTTTTTTCGTGTTCTGGAAGTTCCAAAACGTGTAGATCCTTCGAAAATTCGAGTTCCGATCTTCGACACGATTCCAATACTTTGAATACATACACACACACACACATATATTATCTGTGTATCTAAATTCCGTGCCTACGCAATTACAATAGTTGTGATTTTAAATAATCCCTAAACTTTTATTATTTCTTCAACGAAGCCTAATTTTAACTTATGCAGAATGCAAATATCTCAAGCGATTGTAAGGTGAGTTACATAAGAATTGCTGCATTTTTTTCACACAAAATTATTTAGCTCTGGAGTCTGGAATACAAGTTATATCAATGAAATATTCATTGATTTTGCATAGAGAATCATATGATTTATATTTCGATACAGTTTTAAATATTTAAGTATAATAAATTACTGTAGTACTGTGATAATGTAAAGGATATCACTACTGAATGTATCACATTTTAGAAATTTTTAAATGAAACTGCATTTCAGTTGGAAAGTGTTTCATAATCAATGCTTATGCATGATTGATCTTTCTTGTTTTATTTTTATTTTTAGTATAGTTGTGATTTTTAATGCACCGTATATTCATGTAATTAGATAGATTAATTTGTGGAATTGTCATTCAGATGCCCACTATGGAGCTGTGATCATAACTGCCAACTTTGAAGACAAAATTTTAAAGAGCAGGTTGAGTAGAATTATTTTACCCTTTAGAATAGATACTTCTTTTGCGGACAAATGTAGGAGGGGGGGGGGGGGTTGTTACAGTGCTAATTTTCCTTCTCCAATATTGATCCTATGGAGAACTACTGCAATGTTATCACTAATGGGGTTCAAGCTTCCTGATTACTCCACTGCCTCGAAGCATTTGAGCGACAGAACATATACATAGTTCCTTCATAGGTCCTTATGCATCCACTCCTTTCACTTGCGATTCAAGTATTCTGGAGCTGTAAAGTAATAGGAAGCGACTATAGCGCTATCGATTGAGAAATTTAGCAGCGCCTCTAGCGGCGAATGGAAGAAGTTTGAATTCTTATCTCGAAAACGAAACAAGATAGGCGAAATTTTTCAATTATAAAGTTGCAGATCGTTTTCTATCGAGTATAAAAAGATGTGTGGTTTGCACATAACATATACACAGACGATAAAAAATGAGGCCAACGAAAAGCGATCATTACGCAAATGTCTCGTTATACTGAATTACTTCTGAAGGAAATGGCGAGAAATACAAGTGGAAAAAAAATAATCGATCTAACAAACTAATTTTAATTTATTTAGAATTAACATTTTTGCAGTATAAAATAAATGTTGCATAAAAATGCCAGACAAATGATGTAGTACAATCATAGCCCCTTTTAGTTGTAATCGTCATCAATTGTAATCGTCTGTGTACATGTTATGTGCAAACCGCACGTCTTTTCAGACTAAATAGAGAACGTTCTACAACTTTATAATCGAAAATTTTCGCCAATCTTGCTTCGTTTTCGAGATAGGAATAATAATTTCTGACTAACCACTCGAGACGCTGCAAGCTTTTTCAATTGATAGCGCATAGTCGTTTTCCTATGAGTAGATCTTCTTTTGCAGCTCTAGAACACTTGAATCCAAAGTAGAACGGATGCACCAGGACTTATGAGGGAACCCTATAAAATGTTTCTATACTTTTCGCCACCTCTATACGTTTCTATACTTATCGGTCACAGAATTGAATCCTGTCGAGTAAAAAAACTCGACAGAATTCAATTCTGTGACCGATTTATTCTTCCACGGGTCGCGCTGCCGATCGCCGTTGTTGCATTTTCCGAAAGAAAATCCAATTTGGCAATTGAAGAAAAGATTTAGCACAAATGTTGGCTATTGAAAAAAATATTTTGCGAAAATGTTGGCGATTAGAAATTTTGTCAATGTCAAAATGAAAAATCGCGATATACTATACCATTCGTCTTTTCCAAAAAGTAATCTTTGAAATTTGAGAATTTATGAATCGAAACAGGTGTTTCAAATAATAGAGCGTCAGAATAAATTTAGAGTATAAAAACTGCTATTTGGCGAATAAGTTGGCGAAAGTAATTAAAAATCCAGAGCATACTCTGCTCATCCCTAACGTGTTTTTTAAACATTGGCGTGGAATTTCTATCGAAGCAGACTCTCGACAGAGGACTAAAAGAGAAGCGTTACTTAGTTTCACCCTCGTATAACACTGAACCCAAATATAAGAAAACTTTGTTTGAAGGTATGTATGAACAACAGGCAGCTAAACCAACACTTTCAGATGGAGACAAATACTCCTGTACTTTTGCTCTGGAAAACTCCGGCGCGAGATATGTTAAACAAAAGCGAGAAATAAAAGAAAATATATGGCAGCGAGGGGCTCTACTTGAGCTTATCATTTATATTCTGTGTTACTTAGGTCTACATGTATCTAACCTTTTGCTTACGGATGGGATATCGTCAATCCCAAACGAAGAACCTCTAAAAAAGACAGGTATTTGACATACCCTATCTTTTTGCAGGCATTATGGCGTCCACGGACGCCAATGCCTGCAAAGGGTGGTCGAACTGTTTCGGATAGGATATGTCAAATATCTGTCTTTTTGAGAGGTTCTTCGTTTGGGATGGACGCTGTCCCACGCGTAAGAAAAAAGTTAACTAAGAACTTCATGAGTTACCCGTTTTTTCCAGAACTTCCTACAGAGTGTATATAAGCTCGCCATTGTTCTGTTGGTTTTTTGACGTAACACGAGTAGAAGTCTGTCGAACTCAATACAGAAACCAGTATGTAATTTTCCTTCGGATTATACATTCCTTTTAATTTGCATTATAAGACAGTTTTGAAGATTTATTATGTGTGCCGTCCGCATGGTCTTTAAATATAGAATGACTGCAAAGGTCACATTTAAACTTTCGCTATCGATACAGTCTTCGTTTCTGTTCCAATTTAGACGAAATAAACTGTATGCTATTTATCTATTAAAACTGAATAATTGAAACAAAAATCAAAAAATTTCAAAAATCAAAAAGTATCGAAACATTCCCACGGATACCTTGTACTATCGTCACACACACAATACACGTCAACTGATTCGAAATATGCGAAAGGAGTTATGTTCCATATCGATCTATAACGGATAATACAGTTACTCAGTGAAAATGCCCAATGAAAATTGTTTGTAGACTTTAATGAAATAATTATGTAGTTTGGCATTTGTACCAAAAAATAAAAGCGTGGGGGAATGAAACACAATTCCTGATTTACACCGAAAATCGTCGCTCTTACCAAGCCATTTTGGAAAGATTTTAAGAATCCTCCACAAAATAAGTTATAGTCTATTTCATGTACTTCTTTCTACATTCTAACCACTATTCAATGGATATACGGACCCCAAATATTATCTCGTGAAGAACATCACGAGTTTTTCATTAGAACCGTTCATTTTGCTACTAGAGTAAGTGAAATCTGCAGTGAATTTGGAATGGAGAAAATCTGGAGAAATTCCAGATATTATGGAAATTTCTTGAGTCTTCCTTCGCTAAGGGAGTTGTGTAAAAAATTATTCTCTGCATTTTTATGTTAATGCGTCACACAGTTTTAACATAAATCTTTTTACAATTTAAAAATATTTTTTTAATCGGAAGTATGTGTCTAGAATTAACGGTTCAAAAGTAATAAGGCTGTATTTCTGAACCACTCTGTATAGTAGGCACAGTAAAAAAATATAAATAAATAAATAAAATAATAATAATACCACCTTTTTATAATCGGAAGTATATATGTCTGGAATTAATGTTTCAAAAGTTATAAGCCTATATTTCTGATTCACTCTGTATAGTGAGTAAGGTAAAAAAACAATTTAAAGCAATTCTTTTTAATTGGAAGTATGTGTCTAGAATTAGCGTTTAAAAAGTTATAAGGTTATGTTTCTGGATCACTCTGTTTATAGTAGGTAAAGTTGAAAAAAAATTAAAGTAATTTTTTCAATTGGAAGTATATGTCTAGAATTAATATTTCAAAAGTTATAAGCCTATATTTCTGAACCACTATAAAGCCTATATTTCTGAACCACTCTGTATAGTGGATAAGGTAAAAACCAATTTAAAGCAATTTTTTCAATCGGAAGTATATGTCTAGAATTAATATTTCAAAAGTTATAAGCCTATATTTCTAAACCACTATAAAGCCTATATTTCTGAACCACTCTGTATAGTGAATAAGGTAAAAAAACAATTTAAAGCAATTTTTTTCAATCGAAAGTATACGTCCAGAATTAATGTTTCAAAAGTTATAAGCCTATATTTCTGAACCATTTTATATAGTGGTTAAGGTAAAAAAACAATTTAAAGCAATTCTTTTTAATTGGAAGCATGTGTCTAAAATTAACTGTTAAAAAGTTAAAAGGCTGGATATCTGAACCACTCTGTATAGTAGGTAAAGTAAAATAAAATAATAATAATAATAATAATAAATATTTTCTTTCAATCGGAGGTATATGTCTAGAATTAATGTTTCAAAAGTTATAAGCCTATATTTTTGAACCATTCTGTATAGTGGGTAAGGTAAAAAAACAATTTAAAGAAATGGTTTTCAATCGGAAGTATATGTCTAGAATTATTGTTTCAAAAGTTATAAGCCTATATTACTGAACCACTGTGTAAGGGAAAAGAACAATTTAAAGCAATTATTTTTAATTGAAAGTATGTGTCTAGAATTAACGGTTAAAAAGTTATAATGCTGTGTTTTTAAAGCAGTAGGAAAGATAAGAAAACAATTTGAATGTCGGAAAAATCACCACTTACTTTTTTTTTTATGGTCCGCCCGCTGCAAACTATCTATACACGCTGGGAGTGACTTTAAAATGCTGGGAGTTGGCGAGAGAGAGATGGGACGTTGAGAAATGGTCTTTTAAATGAAAGATTAATGATACTTTCGGGATTAATGATGGAAACAAATGCAGGTTCATTCTTAATGATAATTTCATTAAAGCCACTTATCGTAAGCCAAGCACATTAAGCAGAGAACAAGAAGGGCTACTTGTATGCGGTGTGTCCGTGGTTTTTTTTTTATTTCTTTCTTTTTATCAAACATCCTTTGTTGCTTTTGGATATAATTACTTTTTATTGGACTCTTCCCAAAGAGATTTTGATGTCATCTGGCGTTAATTTATCGCGAAAGGACGATTAGTGCCAACTTCTAAAAACCTGATGTGGTCAGCACATGACTTTCCCTACAGAATTAAATCAATTTCCGCTTTATTTCTTTAATTATTCATTAAATTGAGCTTCATTGCATAAAAAAACACCGAATTTGCACTTTTAATTCAATTTTTATATTTATTTGTTAATTGGCCATATTTTTCAAAGGCGGCGTAGCAAAAATGCGAGAAAACTAAAATATCTCGAGAACGATTAGTCCTAGGGTAATTGGGTTGATCTTATTCCTTTCATCGTCCAAACTTATGCATAATACAAGCATTTAATTAATTTAATTGAGCATGCGCAGTCTTTTATTTTAGATATTGACGAATTTTGGGGGCCATTTTTTTAAAATGGCAGGTTATTTTTTTCCGAATCGTACCAAAAACTAATCAACACCAAGATTAACCAAGAGTAACTTACCTATAATTTTTTTAAAAATTTGGTTAATTAGCTTTTCTAACTAGAGTGGATACATGTGATTTTTGCGGGCCATTTTGTAAAAAAAAAAAAAAAAAATGGCAAGTTCTTCTATCCCAAATCGTACCAAAATTTAATCAGCACGAGGGTAACCCACAAGTAACTGACCTTTTAAAGTTTTATGAAATTGGATCAATTAGTTTTTTACTTAGAATGGATACATACATTACACACACAGACGTCACCTAAAAATATATTTTCGTGTTCTAAAGGTCCCAAAATGCGTAAATCCTCCGAAAACTCGAGTTGTGATTTTTGACACGATTCAAATGTTTTCCTTATACATTACTATGTATTGCAGGAAAAGTAAAAAACAGATAAGAATTATGTGATATAATGACTAGCAGCATACCCGTTCTTCATAAGGAATATACATTATAAGAAAACTTAAAATTTACATTCATGCGCAAATTCCTATAGTATTCTAATAGCATTGTCATTCAAAACATTCTATTAATATATTCAATTTAATGTTCCTAAAAAGAAGTTTAGAAATCTCTGTTCTCGCTATACAAAATTATTTTTACAGGAAAATCTGAAGAATGAAACATCCTGGTCCCCGTTTGTAAACAAATTTACAAAAAATATGAAATTGAATCAATATACGCCAAAATATAAGCGCTAAAAGTGTACGGGAAGATATAACCATACCTACTTATATTCTCGTAGACTGTGGGACATTTTTCACAGCTGCTCACAAAATTTCATGCAATTCGGTGCAGCCGTTCTCCTGTGATAATGAAATGCACAAACAGACATTTTTTAATTTTATTTATACGAATATGCAGGGAGCGCTCTATTTGTAGTATAGGCGAGTTTCTTTTAAATAAACAAATATCACCAAGCACGTTTGCAGAGTTATAAATAAAAGTTATTTCAAACTACTGTAAATTTATAATATGGGCATCGCATGACCTTGCCTATAAGATTCGCAGTAAAAGATCCACAGTAGAAAATCCACAGTACAATATTTCTGCTATGTAATTAGTTCCACGTAAATTGAAACTTATTGCCAATTTATGAGTTCAAACAGAATGTCTTATTTGTATTCACATGCGTATGATCTTCATTAAAATGCAATTGGCGTTCAATGAACATCCCACGAAATAAATGACTATTGGCGAATTTTTGGCGGTCAATGAATATCCTATGAAATAACGAAAGGAATGAATATCCTATGACTGTAGAGCACCCAAATAATCCATCTCGCCACGGCCTTCGTCGGGATACGAGAGCTTACGTGTTCAAGATGCCGGGATAAGAAAATAAAAAGAATAAAAATAAAGACGTTGAAAAATGGTCTTTTAAACACTTAGGAGATTAATGACATAAATACGAGTAGGGTCTCCTCCTAGTGATAATTTTATTAAAGCCACTTAACGTGATTCATAAAAAGATAACGGACCACTCTCAAGCGATTTCTTTTTTCTTCTTCTTTTTAATCTGTAGAGTTGTTTATGCACGTGATTATTTATTTGATCCTCCTCCCCCGTAAAAAAGAGAGGACTTATTGCGAAAAGGTCGAATGTTCTACTCATGAGGTAAAAGTAAAGAGTTAAAACTTTACATTAGGAAAACGTCAATATGGACGAAGTAGTAGAGATAGGGATGTTTTGCAACAGTGGAGGTATGGTAAGGATCCGGTATAAGGTATGGCCGCCATCTTGGATTTTTGTAATTCTAAAGGGGGGTTAAAAAGGGAAATGAAAAAATTTAGGGGGTTTTGAGTGTTAGAAACTTTTTTCGGGTGGCAATGGTAGTGTGGTCTTATACGAGGTTATTGTTTTTTGGGCGTAATGAGTGGGAATAATGAGGATGTATAGAAACTTTATGAGCGGTGGCAACACCTCGGGTTCTGCAAGGGTGGAGGTATGGAACCATCAGCGCCCCCCAGCGGTGAAAAGGCGAACTATTCCGGGTGGAACTTAGAAATATATTTTATTTGGGTTGCCGTAGCAACACCTGGTGGAAATAAACTTTTTGGGAGTGGTAACACCTGGGATTCTGCGACAGGGGGGTATGGAACAATCAGCGTCCCCTAGCGATGGAAAGGAGAACTACTCAAGATGGAACTTAGAAATATTTTTGTTTGGGTTGCCGTAACAACACCTGGGGGGAAAGAAACCTTTTAGGCGGTGGCAACACTTGGGATTTCTGTACCCGAGGCTCAGAAGATACAACAGTGGAGGTATGGAACCTCCAGTGCTCCCTAGCGACGGAAAGTGAAACTACTGAGGATGGAACTTAGAAATATTTTTTGTTTGGGTTACCATAGCATTGGGGTTCTACAACAGTGGAGGTATGGAACCACCAGCGTCCCTGAGCGGTGAAAAGAGGCACTAATTAGAACGGTACTTGGCTATTTTCTACCTTAATGAAATTTTTTCTAATATTGAACAACCTTGCATGAAGGGTTGTTGTTGTTGAGACCCAAACCGTCCGACCTACCAGAAAGGTGTAAGGTAACTGTATGGACGGCCGGGAAGTGCCACCCAATTTAGACCGGAACCCAGTGGGGGACTTGCATCAAGGGTGTAACAAGGGAAAAAAGAGTTTTTATACTATCCTACGCTATATCGCAGTTACGAACTGCGAATTTAGTTGTGAAGTTAACTGTGAGAATTCCGCGCCATCGTGATGAAGGGAAGTATGCAAGACGATGCTTGAGAATTTCTTAAATTACAAATGTAAGTTTTCGAACTTACAAAATTTTGAATAAGATTTGAATATTTTTTGAATAAGATGAATTTCGGGAATTGTAGAATTTCTCTATGGGAAATAATATGGGTTTTCACACGTTCACGAATATTTCGCAAAAATCGTAAAAATGTGTGTTTTTTACAAAAAAGCGGCCAAAAATGTGTGTTTTTTTAATAAGCGGAATTGGCCGAATTTTTAAAATTTCAGAATTTCTCTATGGGAATTAACATGTGTTTTCACACTTTTGCAAATTTTTCACAGATAAAAGGTGTGTTTTCGTAAAAAAACGGCCCAAAATACGTATTTTTGAATATGCTGAATCTCGAGAATTTCGAGAAATGTAGAATTTCTCTATGAGAAATAACATGGGTTTTCGCACTTCTACAAATTCTTCACAAAATTTAACAAAAATGTGTTTTTATTTGTTAAAAACTGTAAAAAACAACAATAAAAGGTGTGTTTTCGTAAAAAAACGGCCCAAAATACGTATTTTTGAATATGCTGAATTTCGGGGATTTCGGGAATTGTAGAATTTATCTATGGAAAATAACATGGGTTTTCGCACTTTTACAAATTTTTCGCAAAAAATCATAAAAATGTGTGATTTTTACTAAAAATAGACCTGATAAAAAATATTTTTAATTTTTAATAATCCATATAATACTTTGAAAAATCATAAGCGTAAACTATATTTATATACCTTAAGAAAGGTATGTATCTTTAGTATCCCAACGCATAATTATATTTTATTTGTTTAACACATTTAGTTAAAACTTTGCACTTAGAATAAGTACAACTGAAATAAAGTTTTTCTAAGTTTGAAAAAACAGAGAAAAATTAAACAGTATCCACTGGGATACTGAAGATACATACCTTTCTTAAGGTATAAATATAGTTTACGCTTATGATTTTTCAAAAAATGAGGTATTATATGGATTATTAAAAATTAATAATCTTTTTCTATTTTATAGTGCAAGGTAGTTCTAAGTTTTAACCAATGTATTTTCTAAAATACTTGAAAAATTGTTAACTATTGTATATTTGTATGCGATCCGTAAAACTTTATGAGTTTTGATATGCTGTATAAAGATTATTCATTCATTCCGTCACCCTCATAGAGTGTACACATCCCCTCAAATTCACTCAATTCCCGAGATTCAGCTTGTTCAAAAACACGTATTTTTGGCCGTTTTAATTGCAAAATCTTACACTTTTTGTGAAAAAGTTGCAAAAGTGTGAAAAACATGCTAATTCCCATAGAAAAATTCCGATTTTTCAAAAATTCAGCCAATTCCGCTTATTCAAAAAACACATATTTTTAGCTCTTTTTTGTAAAAGCCATACATTCTTACGATTTTTTCCAAAAAATTTGTAAAAGTGCGAAAACCTATATTATTTCCCATAGAGAAATTTCACAATTCCCGAAATCCAACTTATTCAAAAAACGCATATTTTTGCTTGTTTTTTACAGTTTTTGACAAATAAAATCACATTTTTGTTAAATTTTGTAAATTCGAAAACTTACATTTTTATTTTAAGAAATTTTCAAGCATCGTGTTGCATACTATTCCCTTCATCACGATGGCGCGGGATTCTCACAGTGAACTTCACAGCTAAATTTTCATTTCGTAACCGCGATATAGCGTAGGGATAGTGTAAGAAATCTCTTTTCCCTTGTCACACCCTTGGTGCAAGGATGTTCAATATTAGAAAAAATCTCATTAAGGGAGAAAATTGCTAAGTACCGTCCTAATTAGTACCTCTTTCCACCTCTGGGGGCGCTGGTGGTTCCATACCTCCACCGCTGTAGAACCGCAATGCTATGGTAACCCAAACAAAAATGTTTTTAAGTTCCATCCTCAATAGTTCCCTTTTCCGCCACTAGGGATGCCCTAGAAGTTCCATACCTCCACTGTTGTATCTTCTGAGCCTCGGGCACAAAAATCCCAAATGTTGCCACTGCCTAAAAAGTTTCTTTCCCCCAGGTATTGCTACGGCAATCCAAACAAAAAATATTTCTAAGTTCCATCTTGAGTAGTTCTCTTTTCCACCGCTAGGGGGCGCTGATGGTTCCATTCCTCCACTGTCGCAGAACCCGAGGTGTTGCCACCCCCAAAAAGTGTCTTTCTCCCAGGTGTTGCTACGGCAATCCAAACAAAAAATATTTCTAAGTTCCACCCTGAATAGTTCCTCTTTTCGCCGCTAGGGGGCGCTGATGGTTCCATACCTCCACTATCGCAGAGCCCGAGGTGTTGCCACCGCTCAAAAAGTTTCTACACACCCTCATTATTCCCACTCATTACGTCCAAAAAACAATATCCTCGTATAAGACCACACTACCGTTGCCACTCGAAAAAAAGTTTCTAACACTCAAAACCCCCTAAATTTTTCCATTTCCCTTTTTTACCCCCTTTAGGATTACAAAAATCCAAGATGGCGGCCATATCTCATACCTCATCATACCTCCACTGTTGCAGAACACCCCTATTTCTACTACTACTATTCACCGTTGGATTGTTCAATGAGATCTGTATGAGCGCCCATAGGGGAGGGTAAGGGGACACATGCCGCCCCTTCCCCCTCCCCGCGGCCGTCTAAGGTTGCAAAGCGAACATCAAGCTAAATATGTTCAAAATAAGAAAATCAAAATATTTTGAAAATGTCCTTGAATTTGTCTCCTTTGGAAAAAGTTTTATGAGCGCCCATGAACATCTGGTTGGTGTTCTATGAAATTTAAAGTCTTGATAATCAGTATAATCTTTGTCAATATTATCATTGTTATATAATCTTTGTAAATTTTTGTTAATATTATTGAAGTACAGTTAACTTTTCCGAGAGGGAAAATCCAACTTTTCTGGGCCGATTAAAAAATAGATAAATAACATGAAAATACGTGAATAATGATTTGAGTCAATCCGACGTATACTTTAAAGAAAAATAAAAACAATAACCAGGATCAACAACGTTCGGTGATGTTTATCCATCTCTGACATTGTAAGAAGGATTTATCAGAGTTATCCAGGCTATTATATAGAATCTCACAAGATTGACGAATTTAAATTGCTGTTTTAGCCTGCAAATTGTTAGGTAACTTACGTAGGGTCCACTTTAAAGAAGATAACAGTTACAGTGGCTTAATAAAAGATCGAATGTGGGTAGCGGAGGACTTTCCCTAGAGGCTCAAATTTATATTCTCTTTAGCGGTGCATTAAAATGAGCTTAATTCCCCCCAAAATTTAAAAATCTCAAGAACGGTTCTTAATAGAGTAATGGAATCGGTTTTATTTGTTTGGTTGTCAAAAATTTGCTAAACAAGCATTTAATTAATACATTAAAGCATAGTTAGTTTTATATTTCAGATTTCGGCGATTTTTGAGGGTCATTTCACAAAATGAGACAAGCTCTATCTTTTTTAATTGTACCAAAATTTAAACCTGCAAGTGACTTTACCAAACCAAATTGTGAGAAATTTCGTTGAATAGTTTAAGATTTAGAATGTCTCTCGCTCTCTCTTTCTCACTCACACACACACACACACACACACACACATAAAGTATTTGATTCTAGAGTTGCCAGAAACGTACAGATCTTCCCTATACATTACCATGTATTACAGGGTAAGTATTGCAGATCCATGTATTGCAGAGCCATGTATTGCAGATCCATGTATTGCAGAGCTTCGTTTGACCGCAACTGGAGATCTGTTGTTCAAATTCCTGCTGAGCAAAAATTTAATCAACTTAACCCTGTAGGTTAGATGCTCAGTCTGACTGGTGTCGTCAGACTCCAGTCAAAAGTCACATTTTCCTAGCTTTATAGCAGCCGTTTCAATTCACAAGGAGTTACAACGAAAAGGAATATAGTAATATAAAAAAGTAGTAATATAGTATATAAAAAAAAACTAGTCAGTAACTCTGTTAATCGTTATAAATTAATGTAAAACATCGTGTATTGTGTGTCATAACGGTACAAGTTATCTCAAAGAAGGTTTCAATATTAAAATATATAGAAACAATTCCCTAGTTTTTTCCCCTGTTTTACTTTTTTAAATAAATAATTTACATTTTTTAAAAAATGTTTACTAGATTTTTTTTTAATACAACTGGATATACAAAATTCAGAAGAATAATTACTTAATTGCGTTCTTTACTGAGTGTGCTGAGTTCGACAGATATTTTTACTCTTAGTACTTTAACAACCCAACTGAATGATGACGATCTTATGTATCCTCTGTGAAAAGTTCTAGAAATAAGTTCTTAGTCAATCCACAATATTTTAAAAGTTTTCAGAAATCGCACACATGTTGCCTATATTTGACCGAATTCGTCGCTACGATGGCTGAATTTGTCGCCATGGTCAAGTGATCCAGACCTTCAAATTGTAACAATAGTTTTCAGCTAGGTATTTGTCATTTTCCCTTTATTTCTATAATAATTCATTAAATTCAATTTAATTGCACAAAATAACGCGCACAATTATTTGAGATGACACTATAAATTTGAACTTTTGATTCAATTTTCGTTTTTACTTGGTAAGTGGGCGTATTTTCAAATACGGTTTTGAAAAAAATGTGAAAAAAATATCTCGAGAACGGTTAGTTTTAGAGTAATGAAGTTGGTTTTATTAATTTCACCGTTGAAAATTATGAGTAAAACAAGTATTTAATAGATACGTTTATACGTTTGAGCATACGTAGTCTTTTATTTTAGAATTTTGCGAGCCATTTCGAAAAAAAAAAGGTTCTTTTTTTCCCGAATTGTACTAAAATCTAATCAGCACCAGGCTAACCCACAAAAGAGGGTTCTTTTTTCCCCGAATTGCACTAAAATCTAATCAGCACCAGTCTAACTCACAAGTGACTTATCTACCAAATGTAGTGTAATCTAGTCAATTAGTTTTTTAGCTAGAGTGGATACGAACGATTGGATACGTACGTTTGCTAAAAAAAGGAGAAAAAGGCGAGTTTTTTTTATCCCAAATCGTACCAAAATCTATTCAGCAGCAAAGTCACCCTCAATTGACTTACCTATAAAATTTTGTGAAATTTAGTCGATTAGTTTATGAGTTAGAGTGGATACATACATAAATGGCACAAGCAGACACACACACAGACGCCACGTTAAAAATAATTTTTCGTTTTTTCTAGAGGTTTCAAAACGTATAGATCTGTCAAAAACTCGAGTTGCGAGTTTTGGTATGATTTCAATACTTTCCTATACACTACCATGTATTGCAGGGAAAGTAATTTGTATCTATTTTAAATGTATTTTTGAATGAGATAAACAGACACACACACAGACGCCACGCTAAAAACAGTTTTTCGTGCTCCAGAGATCCCAAAACGTGTAGATCCGACGAAAACTCGATTTGCAAATTTCGACAAGATTCCAAAACTTTCTTTTATACATCCCTATGCATTGTAGGGAAAGTAATAGAATGCTCGCATAGCTTATACAGAGTAAAACAACTATAAAATCAGCATCGAAAAATAAGTGATTCGCGTATGTTTAATTCCTCTGTTTCTCACTTGTCTGTCATACGCACATTTCCTTGCAATGACGGAGCTGGTGGAACAATCGCGTACAGCGAGAAAAATGAAGAATTAGAATGAAGATCTTGAAGAAACTTGTTTACAAACTTGTCTTGGGAATGGTTTCCAAGATTTAATAGCTATTTGTTTTTAAATCTATGTTGCTGATTTTTATCGTCAGTCGACAGAGACAACGGTAACTTTTCTTAAGATTAATGAGAACTTTTAAGTTGGCAGCACATCAAAATGGTTCAGGGGTGTGTGCTGAAGTTACATTGGAAGCCGATTACGGCCATTAAGAGATGTCTGTAACAAAGATACGGTCCCGACATTACGTGGCTGAACATGAGATGATGAATTGGTCTTACAAAGGAGCTTTCTAGTGTACAACTTAAAGCAGATTTCACGCTTGAACCGAAAATACTGCGAATAGTGATGGAGTCGATAAAAAAAATGAAATCTTTAAACTTTATGCATGCGATGTCTCAACAATACTGAATAGAAACTAGATAAACAAAAATTCGGAGCGTCAGGCCACATCTATTACACGCCCTTCTGAAGACATTTTCAAGCTTTCTCAAAAAGCGTCCGGGCTGATTTAGTTTTCTATATGTAGTATAGTGTTATGACATTGGCAAAACATCGTCAACCTTGCGACTTTTGATAGGTTTTCGAAGGAGCTAGAACTTTCTAGATGTGTCGATTCATTTAGAACATAAACCCTCTTTCTAGAAATTTTTGTGGAAAGTATATAAAGAAATCATAGTTGAGTGGGGCAGAGTTGACTACCAGCGGTATTGCCACTTTTGGAAACATGTTTCAAAGTTTTGTTTTGGCATGTTCATGAGATGCTTTGCATTTCTCTTCATGTCTTCTGCATCTTGAAATCTCTTTTCTTCGAGTGGCATCTTGAGTCTGGGAAATAGCCGAAAATCTGACGAGACCATGTCTGGGGAGTAGTGAGGTTGCTGAACCTATATAATGCTGCGTTTCACTAGAAAGTTCTAGATACGTGAGCTGGGGCATTATCGTAATGATAGAAATATTGTATAATAACAGAAGAAAAACGTGCATTGTATCTTTGTAGGTATATTTTTAAAGATGATTTTCATCTTCGCGACAGTCACCATACTTATTGCAGGGTCCCACAATATATAAAATTACAAAAAGCATAACCACCTCATTAGCAGTAGTAGGTATATTCCTATATTCATCAGTATGGCTGCAACGTTAAGCATGACTTCACATGACATCCATCTATTGGTAAATTTGGAGTGCTAGCACTAAGCTCCTAAATGAGCCAAATGGGGATCTTTCCAATGTTTTCAGCCTGACATTACGAACAACTCACGCCAGCCCAGCCTCTGCCTCAAACTCACCAGCCAATTCTAGAAAACAAAAGAAGGCCAAGACCACCGAGTCGTGAGCAGCACTTCAACAAGAACATGCTCAGTTTCGAAGAAGTTTCTCAGAAATAATTGCGATGCATCGTTAGAGAATCGCAATAATGTCCTTTCGGTTAAGCGAAATTTGCTGGATTAGATACCCCCTCTCCCTCCCAACCATTTGAAGATAATGGCTTTTGTTGAGGCGTAATTGAAGATGCACTTTTTGTCAAAGATTTGTTGGAGGTACACATCGAAAATCAACATTTGAACTGGGGCGGTCTGAGTGCAGAGCCCATTATTTAAACTCCCTATCTGCCTCAGCGAGCAAATATTGTTTAAATTTCAGACAAGCAAATGATTCGTGCTCCATAAATGTACCACTTATGGTGTGTATTAAGCTTTTGAAAAAAGGGAGGTTATTTTTCATTGTAATAGAGTCTGTAAAAACGGTTTTCAGCAGCAGTATCGGAAAAAATTCGGGGAGAGTATTAGAAGTTGTTTAAGGAAACATCCCATACTATTAGTGTCACTTTACTGGTTTTGTTTACGGATTCAAATATATAGGAATATATTCATACAAAGTCTAATAAGAGAAACGGGATTTATAACTGGATAAAACCGAGAGGGGCGGGGATTTGATCAAAAATGAATATTCAAAAGTTTAGTGAATGTTGCAAAATATAATTTAATTTTTTAGTAAAATGATTAATTTATTTACACAATAATGTAACAGTTCACAAAACAATGACAATGTATAATAACAGGTCACAAAACGATGACAATGTGGAATAACAGATCACAAAACGATGACATGAATTTATGAAGAAAATACGAAATTTTTGAAGAAGCCGGTGGCAAATGGTATGAATACTTCAATTTTGACGCAACTATACAGCATTTTTATTCTTTTATGCATACTTATTTAGTACTGCCATACGAATTACCGAAACAGCGGAAGTGTCATCGCCAGAATTGGAAATATAAACCATGAGTGACCCCCCCCCCCCTATCCCCCCTGGAATTCGATGCTAAATTCAAATCAATCATTATTATCTAATTTCTATCTATTCTATCTATAGCCAATGCTGAAAATAGATGTTTGAAGGAAATTTTTTTGAACATGAAGTGGAAAATATTAGGAAGTGGAAATTTTGAGTGAATCTTCCAACCTCCTCCGGAATTTACTGCTGAATTCATATAACTTATTATTTAAGCTCTATTGCTCTATCAATAGCCAATGTGAGTAATAAAAGTTTCAAAAAAATTTTTGGACCATAAATGGAAAAAAACCTGAAATGGAAATATTTAGTAAACCCCCTATCTCCTCCAGAATTTGATACTGAATCCATATTAGTCATCCTCTAAATTATATCTAAATTATATCAGATTTCGAGAAAAATTATGTTTTAAGGAAAATGTAAATTGGTAAAGCGGAATTTATATCGCTAGTACTGAAAGAAGACATCCTTAGTGAGTCCCTGACTCCATCCAGAATTCGATGCTTAATACATATCAGTCAATACCTAAGTTTTAGCTATGACCAATCCTAGAAAATAAATGTTTAAAATAAAATGGGTGAAATTTATGTGGAAAAGAAACTAGAAGTATACCGGAAGTATAAAGTCTTAGTGAACCATCTTACTTCTTCCGGAATTTGATGCTGAATCCACATCTGTTATCATTTAGGCTCTATCTATAGCCAGTTTTGAAAAATAGATGTTTTAAGTAAAATGGAGAAATTTGAAATACTAAGAAATAGATGTTAGAAATCGCAACTCGAATTTTCGACGGATCTACACGTTTTAGACCTCTAGAACAAAAATAAAACTATTTTTAGCTAGAAGTCTGTGTATGTGTGTGTGTGTGTCTGAGCAATATATATATTCACTATAACTCAAAAGCTAACTGATTCAATTTTAAAAGTAAGTCACTTGTGGGATACCCTGGTGCTTATTAGATTTTGGTATGCGGGCTATTTTTGTGCAATTAAACTCCATTTAATGAATTATCAAAGAAATATAAAGAGAAAATAAATTTGAGTTTGCAGGGAAAGTCATGTGCTATCCACATCAGAATTTTAAAACTCTAGTTCCTTCAGTTCACTTCTGCCGTTTCGACACTTACCATATAGGATCCTCCATAGAAGTCCATGTAAAAAGACCATGAAAAGTAAATTAAATTAAATTATGTGATCATGCTTTCTGTCAGTATATCTTTTAAAAAAATCCTACAACATGATTTGTGATTGTCACGATATGAATCTATCTATATACAGAAAATACGAAACACAGTAAAGAGGCCCTTAAGACCATATTATTTTACAATTTAGAAAAAATACGTAGTATCATATGGAGTTAAAGAGAAGGAGATTAAACTCTTAAAGATAAAAAGCTTTAAAATACCATAATGCTCCGAGAATGATATCTAGGTCTTGTGTTAGGTCTAGGTCTAAGGTCTCATCTGTTCTCATTGGATATAACAGGAAAGCATAGTATTTAGTGTATGGATTTTTGATTATTTGTACTTTCCTTCTCATACTATGCAACATAGTATAGAGAAAGTATTGTTTTTACGAAAATTTTTGAATTCAGATTTTTGATACCAATATATGTTTCTAAGACATGCTGAACACATTTTGACTATTTATGGAGTGATATCCATCTGTCCGTAGTCGATTTTTTGTGTACAAGGTACGGGATATAAATATTAATGAATTTTCCCAAAACTGTATGTCTGGCTTTGTTATCAAAAAATCTAGAACTAGATATATATATGTATATATATATATATTTTAAATTCAAGTGAAAACTCCTAAATTTATTCCAAAGCATAAAATGAAAAATTCTCGCAATAAATTTTTTTTGTTCGTGACGTCATTTTTGGCGAGCCATAACAGCTGGATAATAAGGGAAACCGAAACACAGCGCACCGTAATAGAAAGAGTAAGTTTTTGCTGTGTTACTAAGGGCGGACACATCGAGCATTTGCAAGGCATGTAAAGAAAGTGTGACAATTTCTCCTTCCATGACTTTTCACCCTATTCCCGTATCCTTTATTATTCGGGTCTTATGGCTTGCCAAAATCCCGGAGAACATTAGGAGTTATCCTGTATACAGTAACACAAACTTTTTAAACAACATTGTCTCCCGATATAAAAAAAATACGTTAGAGACCTTTGGAACTAAGGATCTTTAAGAGCACGATATTTGCATAAATAGAGAAAAACTTAATATCGTACCTTTAAGGCAACGCTATCTGTCAATGTATGCGCCTGTCAATGATAACTGTCAATGTTCGATCTAGACTGGCTGACTACCAGAAGGTGTAAGGTATTCGTTTGGAAGGCCGGGACAGTGTCACCTAATTTAGACCGTAACCCGGGGGGTGGGGTCATCCACAAGATCCATACTCTCCTTCCATATCACCAACCTGAACACGGGGACAGTTTGGGCAAGACGGGAATGGAACTCGGGTCGTCCGACTGTAATTCCCACGTGCTAATCACTGGGCTGTCCCACCCTCAAAGTATACTTTGAAAATATATACAGAAAAAAATATAATGTATACATAAGACCATGCTGTGAAAGTAAATCATCCTGAAACAAATAAGACTTGCGCGTGCAAGCAGACACAGAAGGTCTCCGTACATCGTTTCGCGGTTGTCATCCGGGACATCCATCGCTGACAAATTAAGAAACGATCCGTCATCTTTCTAACGCAGACCCACAAGTGGCTCCATTGACTACACCAAAGATATTCCTTTTCTTGGTTTGCATTTTTTTTCTTCTTCGCTCTCTCGAATGGCACTGTTTGTTCGGCCACCCTAATTGCCATTAGCGGTAATTAATAGCAGGTCTTAATGCCTGGGAAAATAGTCTGTAGCCTGCCTCTTGCACCAGCCTCGGCGCTCGTGTCACCTTCTGTCTCTCGAAAAGGAGATGTCTAGCGCGATGCCACCGGATCGAAATTCAAAATTCAGAGAAATAATTAAATTGAGAAATGCTTACTTAGAAGAAGAGATTTCCCTTGACTTGGATAATTAAGGGATTACATTCGAAGACGAGTAACAATTAAATATAGTCATGGGCGCCCATAGAACTTTTTCAGGAGGAAGCAAACCCAAGAATATTTTTAAGAAAATGTTCTTTTTTCAAGAAAATGTTCTTTTTGTTGAACACATTTAGCTTGATGTCCACCTTTGTGACCTTGAAAGTTCATGGATGGGAAAATGCCCCCCTCCCCCCTCCATGGCGGTCATGAATATAGTACATTAAGTATAGTATGATTTTCTGTAGTTTCAAATGTATTATTTCCTCTTTTTTATATCTTACATAAGGATAAAATGTGTGTGTGTCGCCTGTAGCGCAAAATCGGACAGCGGAGAAAGTCGGACCAAGAATAATAGTTCACATACCCAGACGACATGGCTAGGCAAACTTTTTTTCAAAATTCGAATGTGTTTAAAAATGATATTTAAACAAGAATCAGCGGTCGAGGAATACAAACCAAAACAACTGTAAAATACCTCGGGGCAATTTTGGATCAGTAACTGCCATGGCTGATTCACATAGAAATGCTTAAATTCAAAGTATTTCAAATTCACAATCATTTAGTAGGTTTTCAAAACCTAGAGGGTCAGTCCGCCTATTGAAAGTGTGGTAGAGAGAGTCTTCTTCTATGCGTCGAGCATGTGGGGAACAAAATTCAAGGGATTATAAAGAAACTACATTCGGTATAACGACATTTCTTCCGCCATATGGCCATATGAAAAATATCCTATCGCGCAGCATCGACAGAAGCCCTGCAAGTGCTGGTCGATATCATGCCACTACACCTAACCATAGAAAAGGTGGCAATCACAGCAGAGGTTTGAAGACCCAACAAAGTCCATTAGGATGGACATCTAGTTCTGAAACCAAGGAAGTACATAAAACCTATACCAAGTTGGTCTATTCATCCAGAAACAGAAGGGGTTGTCAAGTATAACAATTAAACGTCAAGAAGGGTGAGAACAAGAAGTTTAACGGATGGCTCCAAAACAATAAAATGAATTTCTGCGTCTTCATAAGCAACACGCTAACACATTACACAATCCCTTAGATTACAGAATAATAACACGGTCTTCCAGTCAGAACTTGACGCAGTAACACAGGCTCTTAAATGGATGCTACAACATAAGTTGCCACAGGCGGTAATTGCCATAGATAGCCTATCTAGTCTTGAAGCAATCCAGTCTTTCTAGCCAACTTTTAGCTCACGTCAAAAAGGCTCAACAACTCATATTAAGACTCGAGCAAGAAGAAGATTCGTCAAGGTAAACTGGATCCCAGTACATGTCGGCACAAAAGAAAACGAACAAGTGGACCAGACAGCGAAGACAGCAACAGAATATCCACAAGTAGACATTGAAGTACCTATTGAACTAACAAAGTCGAGTCTCAAATCTGACCTGATGAAGCACATGCCACAAAAGTGGCAAGAAAGCTGATCGATATCAGAAAAGGGCTGTAAAACACAGCCATGCATGCCAGAATAAACAGACAACCACCACACAGAGAAATCACCATGTTCGTCACAGAACACGGCCCGTTTCATTTCTAAATCAAATAAGAAAGAGCGCTACGGACACTTGTGTCTGTGGGGATGTCTATGACCCGCTACATTACATCGCACACTGCTCCCTAACTAGTCAACATCATCTACGAGAAGAAGCACATGTTAAGAGACAACCCCATGACAACCTTGAGGTTTATGCCAACTACTAGAGGGAAAGCCAGGGTAGCTATCGACCACCCACTAGAGACCACGACCAGGTGAGCGAGGTCGACGGCACCATTCACTGGACGAGATCCGAGGCCAATCCCGCTGAGTCTCGACCCCAGTCGCCGACGGGTCTGTAAACAGGCCACACAGACACAGTTCCTCTCGGAAGAGAGGAACTTCCAAGTAGTAGTATACTTCTACCAAGAAGAGTATGCTTCTGCCTCCTGGAAGAGTATGTATGCTTCACGAACATCGAGACTAGCCCAGGTAGCTCCACAGATTAATTTACCACTTAGGTGAGGTGGTCTGAAGCTAAGCCAGTGCCCGTCCGTAAGCGGTCTTACCCCTAGTGGGGAACGAGGACAAGCACATTACAAAATAGAAAATTAGACGGAGAGAGGTCTGGAAAATCCTGGCTTGTTAGGGAGAATCAAGAAAATACTAAATTACCCGGAAGACAATATACACACCGTAGTAACTACAATACCACACAATATACGTAGTTCAAGTGAAGGAGGTCGAAATTAGCAATATCAATCTCAACAACACAGAAGCAATCGAAGGTTTAAATTAAACAGTAGCTACCTCAACAAGGATTCAGATACCACATAGACTATATATAGCACAGTAGAAAACGTAGTAAAGACTATACATCTGAAAGGACATTGAACAGTATCAATAATAAGAAAAACTATAACAAAAACTAAAAAGCGTCAAATGGTTGCTTTAAACAGTAACTAAACCATAGAAGCAAAGACTGAGTAGCTTGCTAGCAAAAACTGAATTAAAAATGACTCTACCTTTATTACATCTTTATTATTATATTTAATTCCCACAGAAGTAAACACAGACTAAATCCAAGCTTTAGAGCTCTAGTTAGGCGTCTGCGTCTGTCGGAGGTCGAAAAAACACAGCATCGCATCTAAGTGCCTAGACAGGCAGAAGTCAACATGTAACAAACTCAAGAAACACGTAAATAATATTGTAAAGTGCTAAAGCAGTTAGCAAAATGCCACAGATCAGCTAGGTGTAATCCAGTTTTCGAATCGACCGTTTTGCTCGAACACGAGCTCTTTCTTTATCAGGTGCAAACGATATATCACACTTTCATGATGTTCTTGGTGTTCATGATGTTCATGAAATCTTATGATGTTCTGAATTCGTGGATTTAAAGGATAAAGCTTCAATTTTTGGAATATAGAATTATTTTAATACTAGTAATTGTACCCGACGTTGCTCGAAAGCTAAAGTATGGATTAATTGAATTCATTAATATAAAATCAGACAGAAATCCTTAGTTTAAACGAATACGTAGTCTCGCACAAGTCGCCAATTCGAATGCAACACGCAGACGATGTACATAGTTATACAAAATAACTTAATAAATACGTTTTATTCATATAACAGGGAAAATTGCATGTAACCTGTTTACACTGGAGCAGTGGGCATGGTATGAGACTCCCCCGAAAAAACACATACATACACACACACACACACACACACACACACAAAATTTCTTTTCCATGACGAATACAATTTAAATAAAAACAAATCCATCCGCTGCGGAGACACCGTGAGTAACACGTTGTAAAATAAGCGTTCAAACATCTAGCAGCTGTGTTAACCCGCCCTATGACGGATATAATTTACGTATTAATTTCAACAACTTCAGCGCAACTAGACCAATTTATATATATTGGCACTCTCTTTCGCAAACAACGTAAGGTTTTCTATTTCAAATACTCTATTCAATCTCTGTTTTGACACTTTTTGAAATCGCGAATGAAACAGAATGCCTCCCGCCACCATACATCCACCAACATTTTTCGTATCCATGCAAAAAATAAATAAATAATAATAAATAAATAAATGAATAAATTAAAAAAAAAAACCCTTAATCCTTTATCTAGGAGAGGAGTATGGCTAGTGGCGCACTGTCACTAGATATGAGCGAATATTTTTGAAATATTCACGGGATTTAACCAATCTTTGAAAAGCTGTCCAAAATCTCATGAAATATATATGCCTTCATGAAAATACAATCGCCTCATGTAATACGTAAGTACCTCTAGTAATACGTAATTTTATTTGCAGACACGTTTTCAAGAGATGAGATTGGATCCAGAGCATGTTTATACGTTTTATCTTCCAGTACCTACCCACAGAACAATAGGAATTAAAATGCCTATTTTGTCGATCTGTAGTGACCTCTTATAATTTATACAAAGGGCCCAACCGATTGACGCGCTGTTTTAACAAGTTTGTTAAACTTAATGGGAATCCCATTTACGGTCAAAATGCTTTAGATTTTGTACAGTATGACTTTAGATGCTGCGGTATGATCCTGGGCGACGCAGGGTATTTCTGCTAGTGTAAAATATGAGAATTGTTATTATAAGATTGATACTGTTATTTTTGCAGTAAAATCTTTTCAACACTCATGAGAAACTGATAACTAAGGCAGTAATAGAAAGCCGTGCGCAATTTTTACCCCGATCCCTCTATCCAGGCTTACGAACACATTTAAATTTGTAAACTCGAGATCATAGCTAAGCCGCAATGACATCTTCGACGCACACCCCATCCGATTGCGCTTTTAGATACCTAGTAGCTCCCCCTTCCGGAAAATCTCACTATCTTTCATCGAGAGCAACTGGATCTGGACGTAGCGACAATTCTCTTCTGGAACGCTACCAATAAAATTCTGCATGTGTGATTTGGCAACTGGGACTATTGGCGACCAGAACCAGAGGCTTGGAGGTAAAAGGCAAGGTGTGAAAACTCAGTGGGGAAGCATTTCGCCACTGATGAGGGGCCTAATAGTGCTCGAAAGCGCTATGATAGTGTGATTTTATACGTCGTAAAGAGGACATTTTAATAAAATACTTTTAAACTTATTTTTTTGATTGCCTCTGATTTTAAAGTATTAATTAGTTGACGGGTTTCCATACTATTTTATCTAAATTGAAATCCATAAATCGCATTTCAGGAGTCAGGGCAGCCTTGGTTGTGGTCACTAGAATTATTGAACCCACCCCTATCACCCCGAAAAAAACCCGAAAAAAAAAGATAACAAAGCATGAGTTTTCATATTTTAGAAATACAAATAAACGGTATCATGAGAAATACATTGCGATGTTTCAGGATGAAAAACTTAGAAAGTCCTTAAATGTCCTTCTTTAACACAACAGTGGCGCACAGAAAAATATAAAATAAATTTTCACACGCGAAATTGAACCCAGTTAAGGAGGTAGGGAGATTCATTTAAAATAGAATACTACATAAACCTTATCATTATCCCAAATTGATATTATACAGAATGATCGAAGGCGTGGGGGTAAGCAGATGAAAGAGTTTCGACCATTTTGCCTCATGTTAATTTTAGATAATGATAAAACTTATATGGTAATGTTTTGAGTTTAACCGGCCTACACACTCATTTCCCTTCAACAAATTGGCATAATAGCAATTTCGGAGAAGTGAAAAGATTTATATAGTATTATTACTTTCCTTATATACATAATGTATAAGGAAAGTATTGTGACGAGAGAGCACGTTTCAAGCATCCCTGATCACGAATCAAACATTTTTGAAGTGATGTCTGTGTGTGTGTGAAAGTATATGTGTGTGTGTGTGTGAAAGTATATGTGTGTGTGTGTGTGAAAGTATATGTGTGTGTGTGTGTGTGAGTGAGTCTGGAGACGATAACTGACGAACGAATAGACCGATTCGAACCAAATTTGGTACAAAAATCACAATTCGTAAACACTGGAAGTCTATTGTTTTTATACGTAATCGAATGTTCAGAACCCCTATAAATTTTCGAATAAAATTTTGAAAAAATCGTCAAAAAATCAAAACCACTAATAAAGTTACGCAAATAGACATTTCTTATGTAATTTTTCATTAGACAACATCTGACATAAATTTTAGAACACTAACATGAACCGTTCTCGAGATGTTGCACATTTTTTAAAAAAATTATCAAAAAGTCATATAAAATGAAAAAAAATATTTCCTTTTGAGAAACATGTTCACTTTTCATATGTAATACCATGCGATAAATTGGGTGACATCATTCTCGTGGATCTAGCTCGTTCCATTCATGAAAAGAGATACCTTGAGTAATACTTTTGTATTTGAACGCCAATAGTCATTTGTCTGCGCTAAGAATAACTTATTTCTTCGTCCATAACGCTTGGCGAGATTTTGGCGACGAATTTGGCGGAATGTCGCCAACCTGGCGACATTTTGAAATGTTGCCAAATTAACGAAAATCTCGCCAAATTGATACAAATGACGCTAAATCAATGAAAATGACGACTAATTGTAGAAAATTCAATATCTTGCAAAGAATATAAGTATCTACTATAAGAAAAACCTATTTTTTTACTGTAAAAGTAGCAAATTCATTACATTATATAAGGAAAGTCATGTGTTGCCCACATCAGATTTTTTGTTAATAAAGCCGGATATAAAGTTTCGTGGAAATCCATTAATATTTGTGGCCACTATCGTGTACACAAGAAATAGACTACAGACAGACAGACTTACAGAGACAGATTGACAAACGGTCAGACATCACTTCAAAAGTAGTCAAAACGTGTTCAGTAGGTTTTAAAATATGTATTGGCATTAAAATCTCGAATTCGAAAATTTTTGTGTACTATATTACATAGTATGAGAAAGTAAAAAATTTGATGTGGGCACATGACTTTCCTTGCAGACTCATATTCACATTATCTTTATTTCTTCAATAATTCATTAAACTGAGTTTAATGGCCCAAAATAACACCCATAATTATTTTAAATGACATTGAATTTGCACTTTTAATTTTCGTTTTCATTTGGTAACTGGACTTATTTTTAAAGGTGGCATAGCGAAAATGCGAAAACAACTAAAATATCTCGAGAACGGGTAATTCTAGAGTAATGGGTTGATCTTATTCTTTTCATCGTCAAAAATTACGTATAAAATAAGCATTTAATTGAAATATTTCAGCATACGTAGTCTTTTATTTTTAGATTTAACGAATTTTGCAGGCCATTTCGCAAAAAAAGACAGTTTTTTTTTATCCCGAATCGTACCAAAATCTAATCAGCTCCAGGGACATCCAAAAGGGACTTACCTACAATTTATAAAATTCAATCAATTAGTTCTTCAATTAGAGTGGATACAAAATCTGCACAGACAGACACACACACACACAGATGTCACACTAAAAATGGTTATTTCGTGTTCTAGAGGTCCCGAAACATGTAGATCCGTCGAAAACTCGAGTTGCGATTTTCGGCACGATTCCAATACTTTCCCTATACATTAAAATGTATTGCAGGGAAAGTAAAATGAATGAGAAATGCAAATATCTAGTCATGACGTAACGACGTAACGTAATGTCGTGAAAGATAAAAATGTTCCGGGAGATGAAACTGTGTAGTCGAGTTCTCGACGTGCATCTAGAGCGATACCGTAAAAGATGACGACGTAACGATTAACACAAGGACATAAAAATTTTACAGATGAAAACGTTTCGTGCCGAGTTTGAGCTCTCTACATGCTCTGGGAGTCGAGAACAAGCCTGTAAAAGATGACGTACGTAAATAACGACGTAATATAAAGAAGCCAAAATTTAATAGATGAAACTGTGCATCGGGTTTCATCTTTCTTCGTGGAGCGCTTGACACCGTAAAAGATGTTGAGTGAAGGGACAGCGAAGCGTCCAGGTGAAGTTTATAAGAAATGTTGGGAAAAGAAAGACCGAAAAGACCACTGCAAAATGCTGCATTTAAAAGTTATATTTCTCGAGCGCTACAACATCCATTTTAATGCATTTTACTTTCCCTGCAATACTTGGTAATGTATATAGGGAAAGTATTGGAATTTTGCCAAAAATCGCTACTCGAGTTTTCGACCGATCGACACGTTTCGGGACCTCTAGAATACGAAAAAACTACTTTTAGCGTGATGTTTGTGTGTGTGTGTGCGCGTCTGTCTGCGTGTGTGTGCGTGCGTGTCTGACTGTGTGTGTGTCTGTCTGTCTGAGAGTCTGTGTGTCTGGCTGTCTGTGTGTCTTCTATGTAATGTATGTATCCACTCTAACTGAAAAACTAATGGACCAAATTTCATAAAACTTGGTAGATAAGTCACTTGTGTGTGACACTGGTGCTGATTAGGTTTTGGTACAATTGGGATAAAGGAATCCGCCTTTTTTATTTGGGAAATGGCTCGTAAAAAGTGCCTGTATCTACTTTAGCTGAAAAACTAATAGATCAAATTTTACAAAATTTGGCAGATAAAGTCACTTGTGGGATACTCTGGTGCTGATTAGTTTTTGGTACAATTCAGAAAAAAATAACCTGCATTCTTTTGCGAAATGACCTGCAAAAATCGTCAAAATCTAAAATAAAAAAACTACGTATGCTGAAATATATCAATTAAATGCTTGTTTTATACGTAATTTTTAACGATGAAAGGAATAAGATCAACCTCATTACACTAGGACTGCCGTTCTCGAAACATTTTAGTTTTTACGTATTTTCGCTATTCCGCCTTTGAAAATACGTTCAGTTACCCACACACACACACACAATGAGAACAAAACTTCAAATAACAGTGCAAATTCAGTATAATTTTAAATAATTATCGGTGTTATTTTATGCAATTAAACTCAATATAATGAATTATTGGAGAAATAAAGAGAACGTGAATATGAGTCTGCATGGGACAGTCATGCGCTGCCCATATCAAATTTTTTGTATTGTTATTATCAGCTTTTATGAGCGTATTACAAATAAAAAGAATCAAGTGTTTGGTTTTCTTGGTGTGAGCTATAGACCCTTGAAGTTTTTACGTCAAGTATAATATACTCTGCCAGCAACCAATTTGGACTGAACGTTTTCTGAAATAAATTTTCGATTCCATTCTAATAATTTTCCTATTAAGGAAAGTAAAAACTTTATTTCTCTTTGAAAACTGTTAAATATTTGAAAAAAGAAAATAATTTTACGACTTTTTATGATTTCCTGAAACGGTTTATCAGATAAAAATATCATTCAAAAGTGCATTAAACTTCCGAAGTTTCTCGTCTTTTTATTTTCTTCGGTGTAATTTCTCCTTCTCATGAAGTCAAAAGTAAGACGTAAATGTTAAAGGACTTTGTTTCTCCAAGCGTCGATTTAAGAATCAAGTACAAAGCAATTTAGGATTCATACGTGAAATTTCTTCTAAGTATGTCAAGAGGTCCCTTGAGTTAAAAACAAAAAAAATTGTGCAAAATTAAAATACCATCATAATCGTCGCGCCGTTTTTGTTTCCCTTTTCAAGTTGCGGTGACGTAAATTGGAATTGCAAAATATAAAAGCCAAATACCTGGAATGGGAGAGGGAAGGAATTACAGAGATGAGTAAAACTATACAGAAATGACAGAATGTTATTTATTTGAACAAATATCGGTAACTCGATGAAACAGGTTTAAAAGTAACTCTGTTACTCGTTATAGATTCGCGTATTTCAAGTGGGAAAAGGTGAATGAATGTGTTTTGGGTGTGTGGCGATGGTACAAAATAACTTAAGAAAGCGTTCGATATTTTTGGGTTAAAAAAGTTATTTAAATTGTATTTTTTTAATTTATTTCCTCTTTCCCAATCCATTCAATTGAGTTTCAATTGCACAAAATAACATGAATGGAACATTATTTAAAATGACACTGGATTCGCATGTTCATTTCGTACACGAAAACCGTCACAAATATCAATGGATCTTTGCGCGAAATTTTAAAGACGGCTTTGTTAACGAATAATCTAGAACTAGATAGAATTTTTTTTAAATTCAAGCAAAAGCTTCGAAATTTGTTCAACATTTTATATTTTCTTATTGTGAAAGCATAGGACAAAATTCGAAATAATTTTGCATAAATGGGGTTATTGATAACTCAATGATCACGAGACTTAACAGTTTCAATTATTGTAGTGAAAATAGCTGAGATACAATTTTTACTTTCCCTGCAATACATGGTAATGTATAGGGAAAGTATTGGAATCATGCCGAAAATCACAACTCGAGTTTTCGACGGATCTACACGTTTCGAGACCTCTAGAATACGAAAAAACTATTTTTAGCGTGACGTCTGTGTGTGTGTCTGTGTGTCTGTCTGTGTGTCTGTGTGTCTGTCTGTGTGTCTGTCTGTCTGTCTGTGCAGATTTTGTATCCACTCTAACTAAAAAACTAATGGACCGAATTTCACAAAATTTGGTAGGTAAGTTACTTGTGAGCGAGTCTGGTGCTGATTAGTTTTGGGTACGATTCGGAATAAAAGAACCCGCCTCTTTTAGCGAAATGGCCCGCAAAAGTTTGTATCCACTCTAACTGAAAAACTGATGGACCGAATTTTACAAAATTCGGTAGATGAGTCACTTGTGGGTTACCTTGGTGCTGATTCGATTTTGGTACGATTCGGAAAAAAATGGTCTGTCTTTTTTTGCAAAATGGCCCGCAAAAATCGTCCAAATCTAAACTAAAGAACTGGGTATACTCAAATATATCCATTAAATGCTGATTTAATACGTAATTTTTAACGACGAAAAGAATAAGACCAACCCCATTACACTAGGACTAGCCGTTCTCGAGATATTTTAGTTTTTCGTACTTTCCCTACGCCACCTTTGAAAATAAGCCCGGTTACCGCATGAGAACGAAAATTGAATTAAAAGTGAAATAAATTTAGTTAAAATAAAGAGAACGTTAATATAAGTCTGCAGGGAAAGTCATGTGCTGCCCACATCAGATTTTTACTTTCCCTGCAAGACATGGTAATGTATAGGGAAAGTATTGGAATTATGCCGAAAATCACAACTCGAGTTTTCGACGGATTTACACGTTTCGAGACCTCTAGAATACGAAAAAACCATTTTTAACGTGACGTCTGTGTGTGTGTCTGTGTGTCTGTCTGTCTGTGTGTCTGTCTGTCTGTCTGTCTGTCTGTGCAGATTTTGTATCCACTCTAACTAAAATACTAATGGACCGAATTTCACAAAATTTTGTAGGTAAATCACTTGTGGGCGGGGCTGGTGCTGATTAGTTTTGGGTACGATTCGGAATAAAAGAACCCGTCTTTTTTTGCGAAATGGCCCGCAAAAGCTTGTATCCACTCTAGCTGAAAAGCTAATGGACTGAATTTCACAAAATTCGGTAGATGAGTCACGTATAGGTCACCCTGGTGCTGATTAGATTTTGGTACGATTCAGAAAAAAATAACCTGTCTTTTTTTGTAGAATGGCTCGCAAAAATTGCCAAAATCTAAACTAAAAAGCTACGTACGCTCAAATATATCCATTAAATGCTTGTTTAATGCGTAATTTTTAACGAAGTAAAGAATAAGACCAACCCCATTACACTAGGACTAGCCGTTCTCGAGATATATTAGTTTTTTTCGTATTTTTCCACCCCACCTTTGAAAATAAGTCCAGTTATCAAATTGAATCCAGTTATCAAACGAATCCAGTTATCAAACGAAAATTGAATTAAAAGTGAATTACATTTAATTGAAATAAATAGAACGTGGATATAAGTTTGCAGGGAAAGTCATGTGCTGCCCACATCAGATTTTTATGTTTGTGACATCACGAGCCCGGGAGGGAAGTTTCCCTCCCGAGAGGAACAATGTTAAATTTAATATCAATCAAAGAGTTTTTCAGGCCTTTTAGAATAAAGGTTAACATGCTATAATTGTGATCATTTGGACCCAAGATACCGATTTTTCAAATTGTTTCTTGGGGGAAAGAAGAAGAAAAAAAAAAGGAAATTCTGGTGCAATGTCTAAGATGCTTACAGTTTTCATTCCGATTTTAGTCTGATACGCCCGATCCTGCACGTTATCCAATTGTTTGCAACTCCTGCTCTTCGCCCTGATACGTATTAGATGACTGTATAGCACACAGACAACGCAACCATAGATGTTTCTTGCATCAAAATTAATTCGTATTCAAAGAAGCTCACTGAACGTGTCAATCCATTCAAGAGTTTGATTTTTTAATCAAAAGACAGGCTCCCATTCAAGGTAAGTGACAATGGGACATGATTCGATTTCTAGATCTATTGTTTACGAAGGACATAACAACCTAATGCAAAACAGGAAGTGTTACTCTTGGAAATTTTTGCATTTTACATTAAAGGAGGTTTTTAATGTAACAATCGAATGCAGAAAGGAAACACGATTTACCCGAAAAAGTATTTTTCTAGGTTAAGGATGCTAGAAAGTTTCCGTTGAGTACCTAAAAACAGCATTTAAACTTTCTTAGTTCGACTACAGAAATGAGATTTGTGGGTTGTCCCATACATAAATACAATGGATACAGGTCAATTTTAATAAACTTTTAAATTAAAGACAACCAAAATAGGTTTAAAAATTCATTTAATAAAACTCCTTACTCGACATACATAAATTTACAAAGCCAAAGCGCTTTCGGGCATCAGCATGCCCTTCATCAGTGGCGAAGACTCTTAGCCATTGATGGCGAAGAGTCTTCGCCAAGTAAGGAAATTTATTAAATGACTTCTTAAACCTATCTTGGTTGTCTTTAATTTAAAAGTTTCTCATATATCTTTATTATCTACGGAAGGAATGATTATTTCATTTTTACTTTCCGTGCAATACATGGTAATGTATAGGGAAAGTACTGGAATCATACCCAAAATCACAACTCGAGTTTTCGACGGATCTACATGTTTCGAGACCTCTAGAATACGAAAAAACTATTTTTAGCGTGATGTCTGTGTGTGTGTCTCTGTGTTTGTCTGTGGAATGTATGTATCCACTCTTAACTAAAAAAACTAATGGACCGAATTTCATAAAATTTGGTAGGTAAATCACTTGGGTGAGACCCTGGTGTTGATTAGTTTTTGGTAGGATTCACAAAAACAGAACCCGCCTTTTTTTCGAAATGGCCAGCAAAAATTACCTGTATCCACTCCAGCTGTAAAACGAATTTACCGAACTTCACAAAAATCGGTTGATAAGTCGCTTGTGGGTTACCCTGGTGCTGATTAGGTTTTGGTACGATTCGGAAAAAAATAACCTGCCCGTTTTTGCGAAATGACCCGTAAAAATCTTCAAAATATAAACTAAAAAACTACGCATGCTCAAATATATGTATTAAATGCTTGTTTTGTAAGAATAAGACCAACCCCATTACACTAGGACTAGCCGTTCTTAAGATATTTTAATTTTTTCGAATTTCCCACTACGCCAATTTTGAAAATAAGACCAGTTACTAAATGAGAACGAAAATGGAATTAAAAATGAATTATATTTAATTAAATAAAGAGAACGTGGATATAAGTCTGCAGGTAAAGTCATGTTCTGCCCATATCAGATTTTTACTTTCCCTGCAATACGTGGTAATGTATAGGGAAAGTATTAGAATCATGTCGAAAATCGCAACTTGAGCTTTCGACGGATCGATACGTTTTGGGATCTCTAGAACACGAAACAGCTATTTTTAGCGTGATGTGTGCGTGTGTGTGTCTGTTTTTCTGTGCGTGTGTGGGTGCAATATATTTATCCACTCTAACTTAAAAACCAATTGACACAATTTCATAACATTTTATAAGTAAGTCACTTGTAGGTGAGTCTGCTGATTAGATTTTGGTACGATTCAGGATAAAAACTTGCCTTTTTGCGAAATGGCTCGCAAAAATCGTCAAAATCTAAAATAAACAATTACGTATACGCTTAAATAAATTAAATGCATGTTTTATAATTAATTCTCGACGAAAAGAATAAGACCAACGCCATTACTCTAGAACTAGCCGTTCTCGAGGTATTTTAGTTGTTTAGCATTTTTGCTACGCCATCTTTGAAAATACGCCTGGTTACCAAATGAAAACGAAAATTGAGTTAAAAGTGTCAATTCAGTGTCATTTCAAATAATTATGCATGTAATTTTGTATAATTAAATTCAATTTAATAATTTATTAAAAAAAAAGAAAGAGAAAATGAATTTGAGTCTGTAGAGAAAGTCATGTGCTATTTTCTTACTGGGTGACATGAAGTCTTTTAAATATAAACTCGTTAAAATTTCGTAAAGCAAGACTGTCTTGAGAACTGTTTCACAAGTGGGCATTGAAACTCTCAAAAATAATCCTGTGTGTATCCGTGTTTTTCACTCTAGTAATTCGGTTGCTAAGAGTTTTCTTGGCACGGAAAGCTCTGTGTTTTTTTTTACAGAAAACCGACTTTTTTTTTTTACAGACTTTTCCTATCTTTTCCTATTCTGTAAAAAAAAAAAAAAAGTTACACAGTGTAGATGCATGCAAAATCTATATAAATAAAAAATTGAAATCTGTCTGTGGGTATAAGTGTGTTTGTCTCATCATCAGGGGTGATTGGCTGCACCGAATGTCATGAAATTTTGTAGGTAACCGTGAAATAACACCACTTAATATTAAGTGCATGTTTCGAGTCTCTAGGAGCAAGGGTTGTCGAGACAATAATAAAATACGAACCTTCTATAGAGATAGCATTATGCAGATGACATTTTTTCTGCAAATTTATTTGAAGAAAATTATATATCATGTAGCTTTGCAACACAATTAAATCTGATGTATTAATACGGCAGATGATTTTTATCAAACCTCTTCCAATGTATATAAGACGTTTCTTACAATAATAAGAAAGTGTATATAAATTCAATTTCATGGGAATTCATTCTTGACTGGTTTGACAATTTGTTATGTCATCTGTTTTATTTTGACAAATATTTTTAAAACTCATATATATGTAGTACGTGTATATCGTTTAATACACGAGTATATCTTCTAATCTACGACTTTTTCTTTTGTCTAATTGCCAGGCTATTGATTTTGATCATTCGCCTATACAGAACCGTGAACCTCTTAGCCGTCACATGGCGTTGCCTCAGCGCACCAGTGGGGGTAGGAACAAACACATAGCGCCCGACGACAGAACATCCATGCCTGAAGGTGGGGCTCGAACCCACAAACCAGCGACCGAACGATCGCTAGGAAACGCTTACCTTGACCGTTCGGCCACCGCGTCGGCATCTACGATAATATAAGTAGTAAGGGTATATCTTCAAATAAAAGTTGAGAGTTTTCTTTTTGGCATAAATTGATTCAATTTCATATATTTTGTAAATTTGATTACAAGCGGGAGCAGGATGTTTCATTCTTCAGATCTTATCTTCCGATAACTTTGTAGTACAGTGAAAACAGAGATTCTTAAGCTTCTTTTTAGGTATATTAATTTAGACATGTTAATAGAATGTGTTGAATAACAATGTCATTTAGAGCAAACACTATAGGAATTTGCACACGAATGTGAATTTTAAGATTCTTTATAATGTATATTCTGTATGAAGAACGGATATACTGCTGGTCATTATATAAATTAATTTTTATCTGTGTTTACTTTCCCTGCAATACATGGTAATTTATAGGGAAAGTATTGGAATCGTGCCGAAAATAGGCATTCGAGTTTTCGACGGATCTACATATTTTGGAACCTCTAGAAATCGAAAACATTATTTTTAGCGTGACGTCTGTGGAGGTGTCTCTGTGTCTGTCTGTCTGTACAGTTTTTGTAGAACACTATACGAATTTACACACGAATGTGAATTTAAAGTTTCTTTATATTATATATTACGTACAGTCGTTACATAAAATAGAAGCACACTTGGATGCAGTCCCATCTGAGAACGGACCTGCATCTTGAATTCGAAGGCCACACCACACATTATATTCCACATGAACATTTATTAAAAAGCCTGAAAAACACTGTACAGTCAGTCGCTACTCACTATTATCGAGCTACAGAAATCGTTATCTACAATTAGATAATTAACAAAGCGATGGAAAGAAACAATGGCACCCGACGGTCATTAACGAAACAGCTATTTTGATCTGGCTTTTTGGGAGCCAACCACAAAAGAGAACTGTTTATATTAGTTGAAAATGAGTAATGGGGGGGAGGGGGATATATAATCTATGCAATGATTGTCAATGTCAATATTTCCTCTTTTCGGAAAACGTCGATAACTACAAGTTTACTCAAATGGGACCCAATTGCTCTCTGTTTATGGTTAAATATGGCGTGCAAATTCAATTTGCCCGTTTCCGTCCGTGTAATGACAACCTTTATTTAAAAACAGCGCATTAATATTAATGTCCGCCGACTGTAATTGAAATGGAAGGGGCACGCTCGGGACAGTCATGCACAGTCAGCGTGTCGGACGATTTAGGCATAAATTCAATTTTTCTCTCCCATGTCGAGATCACACACGAAACCAGGAAAAAGCAAAATTAAAAAGATAATAATAATAATAAAAATGCTAGTTCGCAAAAAGAAGGAGGAAACTTTAACGAGATTAGTTTTTGTGATTTATTGTGCCCAGTTAATCGCTTCAAGGTAAGGACCGCCGACTTGCAGAGAGAAGCAACTGTGTACATCAGGAAGTTCTCATTGTGGAGAATCGTCCGAAAGCGATGCGTGATTGGGATGGGGAGGGGGAGAACGGAGAGAAACTTCGCTTTTATGCAAAATTTGTTCAATTTTCGGGGAACAAGTTGGAGGAAGTCGGTAAATGGACCGTGCTCATAAAAATGTTTTTATTTGTTTACGCAAATGTAAACTTTGCAATGGGCAGCTGAGATGGATGGTAGATGGACACGCGCTTTTACCTCTCTGATGTAACGTGCGACCTGATCCATGAGGATAATAGATAAGATGCATTATTTTAAGAAAATTGTCAGTTTTTTTTAATACAGAACTTTATTTATTGGAATCGCATCCGAAATAGCTCGTTTTTTCTACTTATGCTTTGAGTGAAAAATTTGAATGTTAAAATTATTAGCGATCGTTTCTTTAGAATATCATAGTACGTAGAGTATTACAGCTAATTTAGCTGCTGGAAAAACAACCAAATAGAGGTTCAAACCTAGATTAGAAGTTGGCAATTGGTGGCCTTCGATATAGCTTTATGGGGCCCGTGAAACTTTTTAAGATAATAGCATTTTACATGCGTATTAAATGAATATTCGGCGGTGGTTCCAGTTCGATGGAGCTGAATAGGTTTCATATGCGTGAATAACATTTTGTAAAATATAACTCAAATTTTGTAATATCGAAAAAAAGAAAGAACTGTATTCAAAATCTGATTATATACACTTATAGGGCTTTCAAAGAGCTACAAATTCTTTTGTTTTGTTTATAGCTATCACTTTTAGTTTTTAAGATATAAGCATTATCAACTTGAAACTTTTCATACTTTACGTATAAAACAGCCGTTTAATTCATACATTTGAGCATACGTAGTCTTTTATTTTAGATTTTGACGATTTCTTTTATCCCGAATCGTACCAAAATTTAGTCAACACTGGAGTAATTCACAGCTGACTTACCCATAAAATGTTAGGAACTCAATCAGCTTTTAAGTTAGAATGGATGCATATATTGCACCCACATACACCCACCCCCCTTACAAGCACACACTTACGTAACGCTAAAAATAGTTTTTGCGTGTTCTAGAGGTATCAAAACATGTAGATTCATCGAAAATTTGAGTTTCGATTTTCGACACGATTCCAATACTTTCCCTATACATTACCATGTATTGTAGGGATAGTAAAAATATGTACATGCAAAATTAATTTTTCGTTGCTAAACCAATTATTTAAAAAAAAAATTCCACTCATATAAAATTATTGAAGATATTTTGTAACAATGTTTCATAACAATTTGTACATTATGCTTAAATTTCGAACATGTGAAAATATTGAAAAATCTTGAAAATACGATTCTCCCTATTTCCTTCGTCAGACGCAATCTTTTCAAACAGACGAAATGTATTTATATTGTATTTCCAGTTCAAACTTATTTTTTCATATCTAGTATTTTATCTCGTAAAAAAAACTTCCACTTTTTTTAAAGTGAATTCTGGCATAATTTGAATTTATTATCTACCAGAAAGATATAGATATATCCTTCAGCAGATTGCTGAACCTACTCATTTTACTATTCCTGTTTGTTCTCTACTCATTGCTCAAAGTGCAAAATACCTTTCATAGGTAGGCTTACCATGCGTCCCGTTTTGACCGGGTTTAAAGGTGCGTTCCGAAATCCCGGCCGGTTTGAAATTTATCTTTTGGAATAGAGTGTTACTGAGAAAGGAGAATTTTTATGGCTAAGGGATCGTGATATTGCATTGATTGCGTGTGAAAGAGCTGCAGAAAAATGTATGAAGCACTTGAAAACGCTGTTATAAGCGTAAATATGAATGAAGCCCTTAAAAGTGCTGTTATAAGAGTAAAAATGAATAAAGTACTTGAAAATGCTGTTATAAGCGTAAAACTGTATGCAGTATTTCAAAATGCTGTTATAAGCGTAAAAATGAATAAAGCACTTCAAAATGCTGTTACAAGCGTAAAAATGAATAAAGCACTTCAAAATGCTGCTATAAGCGTAAAAATGAATGAAGGCCTTGAAAATGCTGTTATAAGCGTAAAAATGAATGAATCACTTGAAAATGTTGTTATAAACCTAAAAATGTATGAAGCACTTAAAAATGCTGTTTGTTATGAGCGTAAAAATGAAAGAAGCACTTGAAAATGCTGTTATAAGTGTAAAAATGTATGAAGAACTTGAATATGCTGTTATAAGCGTAAAAATGAATGAATCACTTGAAAATGCTGTTATAAGCGTAAAAATGAATGAAACACTTCAAAATGCTGTTATAAGCGTAAAAATGAATAAAGTACTTGAAAATGCCGTTATAATCTTAAAAATGTATGAAGCACTTAAAAATGATGTTTGTTATAAGCCTAAAAATGAATGAATCACTCGAAAATGCTGTTATAAGCGTAAAAATGTATGACGCAGTTGAAAATGCTGTTTGTTATAAGCGTCAAAATGAATGAAGCACTTGAAAATGCTGTTATAAACGTAAAAATGAATAAAGTACTTGAAAATGCTGTTATAATCGTAAAAATGTATGAAGCACTTGAAAATGCTGTTTGTTATAGGCGTAAAAATGAATGAAGCACTTGAAAATGCTGTTATAAGCGTAAAAGTGAATGAAGCATTTCAAAATGTTGTTATAAGCGTAAAGAAAATGCTATTTGTTAAAGGCGTAAAAATGAATGAAGCACTTGAAAATGCTGTTATAATCGTAAAAATGTATGAAGCACTTGAAAATGCTGTTACAAGTGTAAAAATGTAGGAAGCATTTGAAAATGTTGTTACAAGTATAAAAATGTATGAGGCACTTGAAAATGCTGTTATAAGCGTAAAAATGAATGAATCACTTGAAAATGCTGTTATAAGCGTAAAAATGAATGAAGCACTTCAAAATGCTGTTATAAGCGTAAAAATGAATAAAGTACTTGAAAATGCTGTTATAATCTTAAAAATGTATGAAGCACTTAAAAATGCTGTTTGTTATAAGCCTAAAAATGAATGAAGCACTTGAAAATGCTGTTATAAGTGTAAAAATGCAGCATTTGAAAATGCTGGTATAAGCATAAAAATGTGTGAGGCACTTGAAAATGCTGTTATAAGCGTAAAAATGGATGAATCACTCGAAAATGCTGTTATAAGCGTAAAAATGTATGACGCACTTGAAAATGCGGTTTGTTATAAGCGTAAAAATGAATGAAGCACTTGAAAATGCTGTTATAAACGTAAAAATGAATAAAGTACTTGAAAATGCTGTTATAATCGTAAAAATGTATGAAGCATTTGAAAATGCTGTTTGTTATAGGCGTAAAAATGAATGAAGCACTTGAAAATGCTGTTATAAGCGTAAAAATGTATGAGGCACTTGAAAATGCTGTTATAAGCGTAAAAATGAACGAATCGCTTGAAAATGCTGTTATAAGCGTAAAAATGTATGAGGCATTTGAAAATGCTGTTTGTTATAAGCGTAAAAATGAATGAAACACTTGAAAATGTTGTTATAAGTGTAAAAATGTATGAAGCACTTGAATATGCGGTTATAAGTGTAAAATTGTATGAAGCACTTGAAAATGCTGTTATAAGCGTAAATAATGTATGAGGCACTTGAAAATGCTGTTATAAGCGTAAAAATGAAGCACTTAAAAATGCTGTTATAAGCGTAAAAAGGAATAATTGGATGAAGTGATGATTGTTAAGAAATTCTAGTCTTCGAAACGCGACATAATGAAAGAACAAAGTAATAAAAATGAACTGTGAAGAAAAGAAACTGTAAAGATTCAAATTTTAAAGAATTTCGTGAATCAAAAAATATTAATACGGAATTTCAGCCGAGTTTTGGAGTATACTTTTTGTCTACCAGACATTTCCGCTTTTATTTCAATCATTCTCCATTATGAATAATATTCAGTTTGAAGAATGAAGTAGAATTGCTGAATTAACTAGGTCTAATGCAAGCGTAATGTTAAATCGAATGCTCTGTAAATTAAACATGGATCCGAAATGCTCAAAATTTTATGAAGAAAATTGGAAAAGATAAACATTCCGTTAAAAATTTCTCACATAGCAACACGCATATGTGAAAGGTCGAAATCAAAAGATTAAGTCTTGTGTATCAGGTTTCAATTTTGTTTCCCTATATTCAATCCCAAATATATATTTTTTATATAGTTATTTTATTTTGTACTGGTTTAGAAAACAATTTATTTGGTAAACCTACTCATAAAGATCTGAAGACTGAGTCTCCTTTGCTCATTTCATAGGCGTAGCCAGGATTCAGTTAAAAAAAAGGGATATCACGGCCAAACGGGGTACCCAGGGCTAAATTTCGTTTTCCAATATGGACTCTATAGAGCGGTAGTGTAAATTATCCACCAATGGGGAAGGGGGAGGATAAAACCATCACACCATCATTGCATATGGCTATGTTTTCCCGTCATCGGCATCTGAGTCACTTCCAATTCTTTTTTATATAAAAGTGTATGCTGGGATAGATTTTGATAACATGGTTTTGATAATATCATTATTACAGTTTCTTTCATAAACTTTTATATATATAATATTCTTTAAAGAAATCTTGATTTTTTAAAAATATAAAAGTTAGCAACAGAGACCAGTCGGTCCGATGCAGTGGATGTACTATATGCAAATGATTATACTAGTAGATGGTTTGAATGTTTTTTGTGTGCATAGCGGATTTTAAACAATCCGTTTCTTGCATATATATTGACTGTATTCCTATGATATTTTCCCTAAGAATTATTGTTCTCTAAAGTAAATGATACTGTGAAAATTTTACATTTAGAATAATTTATGTTATAATATGGAAATTAAAAGAAAAAAATCTATATCGAATTCTAGTTTCTTGCATAATAAATCTACACATGAAACTTTAAAGCGGCGCGAGCTATGGATTCAGACATAAATTGACATGGACAATGGGACAATGGACATGGATTTATTCGTCTTGAGCCATGTATTCAGACATACAGTTGGACATTTTGAAAGTGTTTGAAATATGCTCAGTAAAACTTAAATCGTATTTGTCTTTCAAAATTCCGTAATCAAACCTTTTAGCGAAAACAATAATTTCTCATAAAAATAGTATGAGAAAAAAAAATGGGGTGCATTTGCTCCATATGTTTCTGGGCAGTGACGTAGCAGAGAGGGTTGAGGGGCATAACTCCGCTCCATTTCAGTAAACATTATATTATTTCTTTATAGGGTCCATCATATTGGAAAACGAAATTCAGTGCTATATCCCCTCCCCCATCCAATCACACACACACACCTTTTCGAGATTCTGGTTATACCTATGCCTTGGGTAAACCATGCCCTTGATGGAAGCAGTGCCGCCGACAGCCGGGGGAAAGGATGCATTACATAGAGGCCCCAAAAGCTTGAGGGTCAAGCCCGTATAAACAATGTAGAAAAAAGTTAATAACTTGTAAAAAAAGGGGGTAGTAAGTGGCACACTCATTTTCTGCATAGGGGCCCGAAAATTCTGTTGGCGGCACTAGATGTAATCGAAAACAATTAAAGTCAACACTGTTTACAAAAGTAAAATACATGAGTTAAAGCTTGGCGAAGTATTTTTCATTGAAAGAATAAATTTTAAAACAATACTTTGTTTCATGCCAAATTTGACCCCCCCCCCCCTTATTCTACACATCACGAGGTGAACATCAGCGACCTTGGGGGCTGGGTGCTTTTTGGAACTCTTTATCTCGAGTTTGTTCGGAAAAGCAGACGATCTCTCAGACGAACGAGGGAGAGAGAGAGAGAAGGAGAAAAAAGTTCCAGTTACTTATCCGACCTATTTTAAATATCAACAGAAAGTCTAGACGTATATTCGCCGTCTCGAAATCGGTCGGTCTAGCTCAGCGGAGAAGCCGTTTAAAAGGAATTATCGCGCCATACCTCCTCCATGCAGCAAGTAACTCATATGATAAATACTGTGCACTCAGCAATTAAGGCTTGGTGGGCCATGTTAAGCATGAAGTGAGTCAGGCCGATTGGCCACATCAGAATGTTTTAGCAATCTGATGTGGCCAATCTATGACTTTTCCTGCGAAACAAAAAATTCCTATTTACCGTAGATTTCCGTCGAGCTCATCTTTCAAATGTGATTGAAAATAGCGGGAAATTTTACCACCTTCTCGAATGCGACGAAAAATATGGAGTACGTGCACATTCTCTTCAAGAATCCAAGTTTCTTATACACCCTTTTAGCAATTTCCTGCATATGTATATCAAAAGTATATTTAGAATCATACATAATTCCTAGAACGGAAATATTGTCTTTTCTATGAAGTAATTCTCCATGAATTTTATAATCACACACAATAGAAATATCTTCTTGCAAAAGTTATGGCAAAACACTTATTAATATTCAAGAACAATCGATTTTTATACTCCAGTCGTATAATGTAAAAAGTTACGACTGCAATATAACACTATCATGATAAGTTGAGATACGCTTCTAAAGCAGATCATCAGCAAAACGTAAACAAGAATCAAAGACATCAGTCAAATCATTTATAAATAATTTAAAAAGCATAGGTCCTAAAAGCAGCCCTGTGGCACATCAGATGTACTGTATCCTTTTGAATAAACAGATTTATAATAGCCTTTCAATTAAATATATATTAATTCTTGACTAAAATCAATGTTAATTAGTTTAAAGATCAACAGATCCAAATCAGCTTTGCAAAAGCAAAAAATTTGTATAAATGTATAATTTGTAAAATTTGTATAAATGCATAATTTGTAAAATTTGTATAAATAACATCTAACTTTATTAATCTCAAAAGTTTTAACAATATCAGAATTCAAACACTTAAAATTACTTTCGAAAAATGCTTTCTAACAAAACTAAGTTGATTAATAGAAATAAAATTCAGTTTGAAAAGATATTTTTTGCATATTAAATATTAAAATTTTTTGCAAAAACAGAAATAATAGCAATGTCTATCATTTTTTATACAAGATGTACCACCACTCTTTGAAAACTGAAACTATTATTGATCGCTTTCAAATTTTAAGGAAATCTATAGTATTTGTAGATAGGTTAAAAAGAATCAGTAAAGGATAAAAAATCTGATGTGGGTAGCACATGACTTTCCCTGCAGACTCATGTTCTCTATTTCTTCAATAATTCATTATATTGAATTTAACTGCACAAAATAACGCCCACAATTATTTAAAATGGCCATTTATCAACGGTGGCTCAGAGTAACTGCGAAAAAACTAAAATATCTCGAGAACGGCTTGCACAACGGTTTAATTGCACAAAATAGCGCCCACAATTATTTAAAATGACATTGAATTGACACTTTTAATTCAATTTTCGTTCTCAGTTGGTAACTGAACGTTTTTTCAACTGTGGCGCAGCGTAAATGTGGAAAAACAAAAATATCTTGAGAACGGCTAGTCCTGGTGTAATGTAGTTGATCTTATTCTTTTTATTGTTAAAAATTGTGTATAAAACAAGCATTTATCGTACGTAGTATTTTATTTAAGATTCTAACGATTTTTGAAGGGTCATTTCGCATAAAAAGGCAGGTTATTTTTTTCCAAATCGTACCAAAATCCAATCAGCATCAGGGTAACTCACAAGTGACTTATATACCAAATTTGTAAAATTTGATCCATTAGTGTTTCAGCTAGAGTGGATACAGCAAATTTTACGGACCATTTCGCAAAAAAATTGTTATCCCGAATCGTACCCAAAACTAATCAGCACCAGGGTCACACCCAAGTGACTTACCTACCATATTTTATGAAATTCGATCCATTAGTTTTTGAGTTAGAGTGGGTACAAAATCTGCACAGACAGACACATAGACAGACACACACACACAGATAGACACACACACACAGATAGACACACATACACAGACGTCACGCTAAAAATGGTTTTATCGTATTCTAGATGTGTCGAAATATGTAAATCCGTCGAAAACTCGAGTTGCGATTTTCGGTATGATTCCAATACTTTCCCTATACATTACCATGTATTGCAGGGGAAGTAAAAATCTGATGTGGACAGCACATGACTTTCCCTGCAGACTTATATTCACGTTCTCTTTATTTTAATTAAATTTAATTCACTTTTAATTCAATTTTCGTTCTCATTCGATAACTGAACTTATTTTCAAAGGTGGCTTAGAGAGAAAATACGAAAAAACTAAAATATCTCGAGAACGGCTAGTCCTAATGTAATGGGGTTGGTCTTATTCTTTTCTTCGTTAAAAATTACGTATTAAACAAGCATTCAATGGATATATTTGAGCATACGTAGCTTTTTAGTTTAGACTTTGGCGATTTTTGGGGGCCATTTTGCAAAAAAAAGGAAGGTTATTTTTTTCCGAATCATACCAAAATCTAATTAGCACCAGGGTGTCCCACAAGTGACTAATCTACTGAATTGTGTGAAATTCGGTCCATTAGTTTTTCAGTTAGAGTGGATTCAAGCTTTTGAGGGCCAATTCGCAAAAACGGGCGAGTTCTTTTATCCCGAATTGTTCCCAAAACTAATCAGCACCAGATTCGCCTACAAGTGACTTGCCTACCAAATTTTATGAAATTTGGTCCATTAGTTTTTTAGTTAGAGTGGATACAAAATCTGCACAGACAAACAGACAGACACAGGGACAGACAGACACACACAGACGTTACGCTAAAACTTGGTTTTTCGTATTCTAGAGGTCTCGAAACGTGTAGATCCGTTGAAAACTCGAGTTGCGATTTTCGGCATGATTCGGATACTTTCCCTATACATTACCATGTATTGCAGGGAAAGTAAAAAACGGGCTTTTTTCTCCAAATCATACCAAAATACTAATCAGCACCAGGATCACATACAAGTAACTTACCAAATTTTATGAAATTTGGTCCATTAATTTTTGAGTTAGAGTGGATATATATATTGCACAGACAGGCAGACAGACACACACACACACACACAGACATGACAGACAGACAGACACACACAGACACACACACACGCGCGCGCACACACACACAGACGTCAAGCTAAAAATAGTGTTTTCGTGGTCTAGAGGTCCCGAAACGTGTAAATCCGTCGTAAACTCGAGTTGATATTTTCGGCATGATTCCAATACTTTCCCTATCCATTATCATGTTTTGCAGGGAAAGTAATAAAGCTATCAATATTAGCCTTAATAATTAGCCTTAACAAGGAACAACATTTAAGCCACAGAATACGAACCCTTTAGCTTTTTGATTGCCATTTCAACATCATGGTAGATTATAACACACACTCGGAAGAATATAACACCAAGTCAATTAAATTTGTAAAAAAAATGTCCTTCAGTTTACGTTGAATGAACTTTAAATGCTTCAGCGATTTCATAACTAGTGTGTAGTTCAATATCATCAATGTACAGAATCACGAACATAATGTGTTTTGCGGCAGTGTATTATAAACAAAATGCGTATTCGTATATTTTAACCAAAAGAGTTTGGTTAGAAAAAGTTTAACAGTGACAGGCATATTTAAAATTTTCATATGAGTCTAAAATTAGGGTAGGGAGCAATGTTAGGGGGTTTGACCGTACTTTATAATATATTTTTTCTGCGGAAAAGGCAATACTTTAATTACATTGTGTGAGTAAAATGTATATTTCGTTCTAATTTGCATTTAAAAAATCTTAGCTTTACCATTACCCATTGAAAGTTGTATAAACAATTAACTTTATGCTGTTCTATTCCCCTCTAAGTTAATTTTTTTTTTCAAAAATATAATATATAAAATATTAAACTGTTATCTCTTTACACGCATATCTATTTGCTTATGTATAAATTCTTAGATATAAAAGAATATTTCATCTTTGAAAATATATATTCAAATCGTTTCTCCCATAATTTCATTTGTATCAATAGTTTTTAAAAGAACTTTCTTTAAATTCTAGAACTAATGGTGTTCGCTTAGTTCATGGCAATGATTGACACCTATGATTAAAAATCATATGATTGCCATTTTTGATTAAAAATCTTGGCTATGATTGACACCTTTGCTTAAAAATCATGGCTATGATTGACACATTTGATTAAAAATCATGGTTTAATATTTGATAATTGTCAATTTTCTTCAGCTTTAAAAAAATTATAAATAGGATATATACTTTTTGCGTATTTGTTTTGAATACAATTTTTTACATGTTTTCTAACAAAAAAGTATTTTTCCATAATACTGAATGTAACTTTTACTTCAAAAATATGCAAATTCGTCATTTCTGCAACTGTCTTTTTATGATAAATTGAATTTGTTTGCATCAACAGGAAGCATAAATAATCGAAATAAATTGGTGTAATTTAAGGAAATGCGATTTCAACAAAGAAACCATTTATTTATGATAAATTTAAAGATATTTTTTGACGAAATGCCCTTAAACACTCGTTCTCAAGAATCAATATCATTTTGACAACGTTTGAAAAAGTACAATTGCTACCCCCTATACAGGGTGTCCCAAAAAGATTGAAAAGCGCTTTAATTCCTTACCAGTTGGAGATAAGTGGGCAATGGAAATTGCAAAAATATTGAAAGTAAGGTAGGAAATACGACTACGTTAATGGAATAGTCCTCCCATTCATTTTCAAAAAGGTACACTTTATAAATTTTTATACGACCCCCATAGACAAATTGGGTCAATCAGAAAATTTTTATTTTTAATGCAACAAGATCCTAAAAAAAAAAAAAAAAAAAAAAAAAAAAACGCATATCTGTATCTTTAAAATCAACTGAATTATGATAAAGGAAAAAATCTGACTTATGCCACTTTTCCGTACCATGTGAAAGGCTGTTTCGTCAGTGAAAATAGGGGTCATAAACCAATGGAAATTGTTTAGATCAAAAATACGTTAATATGTGTCAAAATTTTTTATCACAAATGCATCTAAATAAAGCATTACACAGACAGAGATCATATAAAGCAGTGGTACTCACTACGCCGTTGGGTATCCTATGTATTATCATCCAGTTTTATCTTTTTTGTGATATGTCACATATTTACATTTCTAATTTGATATAGGGTCCCCATTCACAATGCTCAATTTTCAATTAAATATAAGTCGCTCAATTTTAAAGATACATATATGTGGGTTTTTTTTAATGATCTTGTTGCATTAAAAATAAAAATTTTCTGATTGACGCAATTTGTCTAAGGATGTCGTATAAAAATTTAAAAAGTGTAACTTTTTGAAAATGAATGGGAGGACTATTTCATGAACATAGTCTTATTTCCTACCTTACTTTCAACATTTTTGCAATTTACATAGCTCGCTTATCTCCAACAGATAAAGAATTAAAGCGCATTTCAATCTTTTTGGGACACCCTGTATAGTGACGGTAGCGAACGATTTTAATTTTGAAATGTCAAATTGGCCTCATTTAAATCAAAGATGTATTTGCTTGTTTTACCACGACTTGTAAAAAAACAATTCTTTTTAAATAATTTGCAATTTTTTGAGACAAATAAATATATGCATTGTAAAGGCGCGGACGTGACCTCCTAAATTTAGAATTTAGAAGACACACAAGCACAAGTACCACTTACAAACCCGTGATCGAAAAGCCGCAGAAAATAACTCTCGGGTTCACCTTCCTGTCCGGAGAAGCAAATCGCCAAGATGACCTGTCCGAAACACTACAGAACCAAAACGTCCAATAAAACATTTAAAATCAAAAGCCTTACCTTTAAGGAACTTCTTCATAAACAATAAATAAAATAAAACATAATAAACACCAGAACTTAGAAGTTAAAAATAATATAATCTGCTAAATTATAAAAGGAGTATTAAAAATCTGATATGGGCAGCGTATGACTTTCCCTGCAGACTTATATCCACGTTCTCTTTATTTTAATTAAATTTAATTCACTTTTAATTCAATTTTCGTTCTCATTTGATAACTGGAATTATTTTCAAAGGTGGCGTGGTGAAAATACGAAAAAAACTAATATATCTCGAGAACGGCTATTCCTAGTGTAATGGGGTTGGTCTTATTATTTTCTTCGTTAAAAATTACGTATTAAACAAGCATTTAATGGATATATTTGAGCATACGTAGCTTTTTAGTTTCGATTTTGACAATTTTTGCGGGCCATTTTGCAAAAAAAAAGGCAGGTTATTTTTTTCCGAATCGTACCAAAATCTAATCAGCACCAGGATGACCCATAAGTGACGCATCTACCGAATTTTGTGAAATTCGGTTCATTAGTTTTTCAGCTAGAGTGGATACAGACTTTTGCTGGCCATTTTGCAAAAAAAGCTAATCAGCACCAGACTCGCCCACAAGTGACTTACCTACCAAATTTTGTGAAATTCGGTCGATTAGTTTTTTAATTAGAGTGGATACAAAATCTACACAGACAGACACACACACAGACGTCACGCTAAAAATGGTATTTTCGTATTCTAGAGGTCTCGAAACGTGTAGATCCGCCGAAAACTCGAGTTGCGATTTTCGACATGATTCCATATACTTTCCCTATACATTACCATGTATTGCAGGGAAAGTAAAAAACAACAGCTGAATCGCTCAGCACGCCAGTGGACTCAGGCGCAAAGACTTCCTAAATGCTACAGGCTTCAGAGCCGCAATAATCAAAATGTAATAAAAAAGTCACAAAACGTTAAAGACTAAAAATACAAATAAGTGGTATGGTCAAACCAACTGGGGCGAGCACTCGGAGAGCATTAAAAATGGAATTTACGGCTTTTTCATATAAATTGATTGATTATAAGTAAATAATAATTTTAAGTAGATTTAAGAGCAGATTGCTCGTAAAACCAGCAAGGGCTGCCAATCATGTTCGGATTTTTTGCAATTTAGATTGCTCACTTATCTCCAACAGGTAAAGAATTAAAGCGCGTTTCTATCTTTTTGGGACACCCTCTATAGCAATGGTAGCGAACGATTTTAATTTTGAAATGCCCAAATTGGCCACATTTAAATCAAAGATGTATTTATTAGCTTGTTTTACCACAACTTGTAAAATAAAATTCCTCTTTTTTAATATTTTTCAAATTTTTGAGACAAATAAATATAAGCATCGCCGAAATTAGGTTTTTAACAAGTCCATATTTAAAATATGCATCAAATTCTAGTAAATAATGCTAAACAGCTTTGTCATGCATTAGAAATCTTAATACATCCCCAAAAACTTGTTCCAAATAAAAGTTTTTAGAAACTGTAAAGCTAGAATTTTTTTAAAGTCCCAAAATTAAAAATTCCCACATCAGCCACATAACATTCATTAATTTATCCTTTAAATACTACTAAATATTAATAATATAATGAATAAGTAATGATATATTTTGCAACTCGTGAAAATTTTCTAGATATAAAACTATGTATGTAGATATCATAAATCTATGTATGTAGATGTCAATTAAAAAAAATCTTTACCTTTGCTAAAAACAAGAAAGATCAATCATGCATAAAGCACTGATTTTGAAACACTTTACAATTGCAATGCAATTTTATTTCAACTTCTCTAAAATGCGATACATTCCGCGGTTATATTTTTTAAATTATCACAGTACTACAATAATTTATTTTACTTAAAAACTTTAAACCATAGAGGTAAAAGTACTTTCTAACTTCATGCTTAAAACTTCATCGAAAAAGACAATGATATAAAATCGTCTGCTTTTCTATGTAAAATCAATGAATATTTCATTCATATCACCTATATTCCAGACTTTAGAGCTAAATAATTTTACGTTAAAAAAAATCAGCAATTCTTATACAATTTACCTTACAGCTTGATTTGTTTACATTCTGCCTACGTTAAAATTAGGCTTCGTTGTAGAAATAATCAAAGGTTGATGATCATTTAAACTCAAAAATATTGTAATTGCGTTGGCGCAGAATATAGATGCACAGAAAAAATAAAAAAAATAAAACGGTTTTAGAACGGATGCAACACTAAATATAAATTTAAAAGAACTTTAAAAATCATGATTTTGACACTGGGAAAAAATATGGATGCCCTATTTTATTTTGAAACGGGTCACGTGATCTCGTCATATTATATGGGTGCAATTATTATTTAATTTTTTTTTTAAAATACCGAAAACATTTTGCTGAAATTTTTTTCTATATATTTTATGGGATAATTTGAATATTTCTTAAAATTTTCAAAGCAATTTGCGAATTTTAACTTTGCTTAAAAAATATTTAAAAAATTAAGTCTGATAGGGTTCAATGTATTTAACTTTTTCAATCCGGGTTCAATTCGAAACTAATTGGGTGATATTATTAATTTACATTTCCGTATGTCTCACAGACCTGACTGTCTCAACAACATACTAAAATTTTATTTTGATAAATCCATTTTTACGGCAGTTATCGTGCTAACAGAGAGACAGACAAAATGACCAAAGTCATAAACACTTTTCAACTATGTTGGAAAGTGTTAAAAAATCTTGTATTCATAAGCGGAATAGCGTGCCGGAAAAATTTTAATTTAGTACATGTGGAACACTAGACTAAGTTTATGTCGATTTTAAAGAATGGGTCTACGTAACATTTTAAGTTTCAAGATTTTTTATTCGGAATTTGCAACAAAAGCCATCTTATCTATAAAAGCGTTTCACACACATTGCACATCATATATGTCCCTCCGTAGAAAATTGGGAATTATGGTAACAGAAACGTTTACAAATTATCCAAAAAATGGATTATTAAAATTAAATTTTAAAGACTCAATTTCTCTATCAAACATAGTGCGAAAGAATACGATATTCTTACAATTTTCGGCCTTGTCGACAAAAAAATAAAATCGACTTCCGGATTTTTTCCCCTGGTATTTATTATACATTTTAATGATATAAGTCATATTTTAAACGTGATACAGATAAACAAGTAACGTGGCTTGAAAATACCTAAAGTTTAAATATCTATATAATATACACTGAATTGACTGAATGAGGAGGGTGATGTATCAAAATTATCGAGCGTCCACTACAGCTAAAATCATGGTTTTGAATGTCATTTGATCCGCCTCAGCTGTGAGACCAAGGGGAAAATCAAAGACTTCAGAAATTCAAAATTGTGGTAAAGGTGCAAAGTAATGGTAAAAAAAAAAAAAAAAAAAAAAAAAAAATCAAAACGACGTTGCTTTATTATCGAGCACTTCCACTCGAGCTAGAATCTTGATTTTAGACTCATTGGATCTGTCTCAGCATCCAGGTCAACGGAAAAACAAAATCTAATATTTCGGAAATTCGGAATAGAGATGTCAATGCAAAAGAATAATTTAAACATTCAAAACGATCCCGCACTTCCACTCGAGTCAGAATATCGGTTTTGGCATCATTCATTCAGTCTCAGCTTCCAGATTATCGAAAATTTCAAAAATCGAATCAGGAGTAACGATACAAAGGGATTTTTCAAAAATCTTACACAACTTTGAACTTTACCTTTCAAAACAATAAATATACAATTTGATATTCTTTCGCCTGCCAACCATTAAAACTGGTTATCAAAAACTCACATTTAGTGATCACCAGCCATTGAGAGAGCGAGTGAAATGGCTAATTTAGAAGTTTAAACAAATAGAATAGAAATTATAAATTGTCACCTAAGCTGACCTTTCAACGTAGTCGAGGGAACCTTAAAAAACTTTATCAGGCGCAAAACTAATTTACAAACACTACAAAGGGAAAAAAATTCTAAATTCATTTTATTGCGAACGACAGCTACGAAAGTCAGGATAATAACGAAAAAAAAAAAAATGCGCACATGGGGAAAGGAACACGGATGTAATGGGGAGAAAGGCTGGCCACAAGCCAGAGGTTTCCCTACACTCCGCCTACTGCGCCAAATGACAGATCGTTAGGCAGCCAATGGCGGGCCGCGAGTTTCTCGGTAGAGGTGGTCCTACAAGGCCCAAAGGGCGGTGAAGAGACGGTTTCAAGATGATTAATTGAAAGATCAGTCCCCCTCTCGATCCAATTCACTCTTTCTCTTTAAGAAGCTGTAATATATACGTTTCTTAAAAGCAGGATTTTGAGTGGCAAGATTTGTTTAGATGAAAGGAATTAACAGAGCTAAATGAATTCACTGTAGATGGTTTTCATGTCACGTCCAGTTTTTCTGTCAGGCATACCTCCGAGCACCCCTCCCCCCCCCCCCCGGAGGCATTTTATATTGACCTAGTTTCTATTTATGTGACGCAGCATTTAGATATATTTATATAGAGCAAATTAAAACTTGTCCTTCCTAAAATTTCATTTGGCCACAGCCAAAAAGTCCTGAAAGAAACACTGTTTTCAAAGCGCTACAAATGGCTAGCTAACGGTTTATAGCCAACCATCATTTTCAGTGTCCGCCTCGATTTCATCTGGATACTTCGATAATAGACTTCACGTCAAAATGTCAAATTATTTTACTTACTTACTTACTTACTTGCTTATTTTGTGTTAACCTAGTTTGTATTTATGTGACACGGAATTTAGATATATTTATATAAGGCAAATAAAAATTTGTCCCCCTTAAAATTCCATTCGCCCCCCTCCCCGGACCAAAAAGTCTTGAAAGAAACACTAGTCACATCACATCTGACTTAACCATTCTATACTAATAAATAGGGATCTGTTCCATACACCTGAGTGAGACTGGCTGACTAAAGAGTCAATTACACAGCTTAAAGTGCTGAAGATAATAACTTGAAACTTTGATTACATGCGAAATGTGACTTACAAATAATGAGAAAAATCTGAAATCTTGGCATTTTGTTCGAAAAATTTACAAATCCTGATTTTTTTTTTTTTTTTTTTTTTTTTTGTTGTTGTTGTTCTAACATTCTTCCAACAATCACTCAGGAACGACTAGATTTATGAAATTCGTTTTCATATCATCCTGCGCTGAGAAAACAGTATCCTAAATGTTTCTTAATGAGCTGCATGAGTGTGAAATCAACCGTTCTTCAGAAGTTTCAATTTATAATTTCAGCAGACGATTGTGTTCTTTTACATTATATTTTATCGATAAATTTATTTACAGTTTTGATTCCATTGTGGTAACTAGGGTAACCGAGTGACGATGGCTAATCTTCAAGTGGAACTACTGAAAAAAAAAAAAAAAAATGCTTTGATAAATAAATTCTGAGCTTAAAATATCTGAAAACGTTGAAGACAATAAGACGATATACAATGATCGCAGATGAAATATTGTTCGACATGACGCAATTTCCATGTTAACAGAATTATAAAATGTGTGCGCCATTTCCATGTTTGAAATTGAAACGGTTTTTGATAGTCAAAACTTTTATTAAGTGTGTATGTAGTTGTCACGCTAAGTATCCCATATTAGAAAACTGGACCTTACATTTAGGCCTCCTATACCTTATTTTGAACGCTCTACATTAAAGCAATGCAGTGCATTAAATTGCCCTTACTATACATCAAATTATTGTTTCTTTCGACAATTTACCATCCCGTGTTTCTTCCAGGCATACCTCCGGGGGTGCGAAGCTCCTCCGAAGATGAGTTTTCACCCCCCCCCCCCCCCCCGGAGAAATTTAATGTTAACCTAGTTTCTATTTATGTGACACAGCATTTAGATATATTTATATAGGGCAAATAGAAAACTTGTTCCTCCCCCTAAAATTTCATTTGCTCTCCCCCCCCTCCCCCAAAAGTCCTGAAAGAAACACTATTACCATCCTCGGTTTGTTATTTTGTTGGTCATACTTAACGCGAAAATGTGTGCACAAACACTGACGCCTTTGCTTGTTTGGAAAATTTATTTATTTATTATTAAGTGCTATGTATTTTTTAATAATTTTTTTCTATTAAATAAAGGTATAAATTAGCTAACATATTGCTACTGCAGCCACCCTGTGGAACTCCTGAGACTTGTAAGTATAATTTATTGCCTTGAAAAATATAATTACTGAAAATAACAAAGTGAAGAAATTTAGGAAAATTTATAAAATTGGTTTGAGTTGATAGATTAGTAATATAAGCATTATATAGAGCTAAAATTACATCATACAGGTCTGAGATCTTAATATTATTAAAAAGATCTTTAAAATCAAAATATTGAAATCCTATTAGTTTTCAAAGTAATGCTAATTTATTCTTTAATTCTTTACTATTATTTAGAATGAGGTAATATTATTGCATACACTGACGTAAACTATCATTTATTACATTTAAATAATTTAGTAGTAATTTATTCGTAGTAGTAGAGTAAGTATTATGGCCATTAGTTACTGTTCTAAATTTAATAGGATTTTTATAAAATTTGGGAATAAGCACTATATAAGGAAATTTAATAAATTTATATTTAATATTTAAATTACTATACATATTGATAATTTTCAATTTGATACTATTAATGGAATGTAAATCAAGTTTTAAAAGACTATTAATTTTCAAATAATCTTAACAGAAATTGTATATAAAATTTTTTACAGATAATAGCATAATTATTAGAGGCTTTATCAACATAGGTGATAACAAAGGATCTTTGTAAATCATTAATGGAGTGTTTAATATTATCAATATTATATATATAGGTCTAGACAATTTAATATACTACTAATAGCATTTTTAATAGATTCTAATAAAGTAAATTTCCACATATTAAATGCCTCTAAAGGCATAGCATGTTTAAAAAGTAATTTATATATATATATATATATATATATATATATGTATCAAGATCAAGATTAATTGATTTTAAAACTTTAAAAGGATCATTACAAGAGGGTGGCCTGAATTTAGTACCAAGACATAATGGTTCTTAGCGATTTGTCTTTAACTAAACCTAAGTCTCCTGTAACTATATGCCCCCAAGTCTGGATTTAGAAATTTAGCAGAATCGTTTACTTTACAAATGCATTCATTATCTAAAATTTACTTAGAATCATGATCAATAGAGAGAGATTGTGAAATTCCATTGTAATTAAATATTGATCTACCAATAGGCTTGTTGTATTTAAAAGTCTTTGCTACAGTCACATCTCCAATAGGCATTAAATTTCTGAACTTGTTAAATAGATAACCAAAATGTATAGAATTATAAACGGGATGCTTGAAAGAAATTACACAATATGAATTAGTAGACATATTATTAAGATGAAATTGATTAAGTTTTAAATTTAAAAACTTTGATGTTGTAATAAGCAAATCATAGAAAATATGATTAAGATGTTTATTAGCAAGATTTAATTTTAAGAAAATTGCATAAACTTTATTGAAATGTTTTTCTTTACAGCAAATACCCAGGATTATATTAATTTTTATTGAAAAGAGTGATTAAATTAATTACATAAACAAATTATCTCAGTTTTAAAATTATGCTGTAATGTGTTTCCTTTACCACGTTTAAATCTTTTGAATTTGACTAAATCACTATTAATGAAATGGGGTTTCAAAAAGAGGTGATTAAATATAGAATATTTATTATCTACAAAATTATTTTTTACAATATTACCATTTAGATATATTTGATTTAATCCATATGGAAAAAGAGTATAATTTGATTTAATATAGTAGTCTTCAAAATAAATCCTATCTGCTGTATTTGTTTTTATATCCAAAATATGTATAGTGATATTTTCATAACCGTGTTTAGCAAAATGTTTATATTCTATTTTATTGGAAGTAGGAAGAAAATTATTATTGAGAATATATTTTTTGACGTGATCTTTGTAGGTTTGTTAGAAAGAGTTAGGTTTCTGCAGGCTTGTTAGAAAGTTCGATTTTTCGAGTTACAACTTCTCACTTTTCTTTTATTGGACTTTCAAATTATTATTATATATATATATATATATATATATATATATATATATATATATATATATATATATATATAATGCTAACAAAATATATATATGTTAGCATATATATATATATGCTAACAAAAAACTCTTATCTATTTTAAAAATAGTAATGATTAAGATTAAAAATAAAGGTGCATATTTTATTAGTAATAGTATAGAAGCTATTAAAAAAATAAATGTAATTAATGAAAATTTGTATTTTAAAAGTTTCGATTTTAATGATTTGTTTTCAAATATAAACATCAAGGACTTATACGTTATTGTCGTGGAGATATACGAAAAATACAATCTGCAGTCGATTATTGACAAATATAAATTTAAAACATTGGTGGAAATGGTTTTATTCGAAACTGTACTGTTTGATGGCACATTTTATTTTAAACAATTACATGGTATACCCATGGGGGGTGGTTGTTCATCAATACTTGCTGATATATATCTGAATAAATATGAAGATGGAACACATATATTAAACGAAATTCTGTTCATTCGCTACGTTGATGACATTTTGGTAGCGTATCCATGTGAAGCATATCAGATGGATTTTACTTTCTATCCACAACATTTAAAACTTACTGAAACTCCATATAATGTCAACAAAAGTCTAAATTTTCTAGATATAACGATATACAAGCAACCAGGTGGTTCTACTGGTTTCTGTTTGTACGATAAACGCAACGACTTCAACTTCAAAATCAATTATATCATAAACTGGAACTCATGTATGCACAAAAATGTTTTTAGAAATATTATACTGGGACAATTAATACGTAGTCAAAGAATAAACAGTAAAATGGAAGATCGATATTTATGCGATTATCGTTTCCTACAAAACACCATCTCACAGGGTTTTCCCAAGTATTTTTTAAGTGACATTATCTACAAATTTTATAAAATAACTGTAACCGATAGTTACCGTTTATATTTAAATAAAACTGATGGCAATATACATACTGGATTGTCACAGGTAAAGCGTGTGATAACTGATACGGGACCTCTTGAATAGGGTCTATTGTATAATACGTTATGTAAGTTTGCATCGTCTTGTATGAAACAATATTGATGTACATCTGCATGTAATATGCTGTTGATTGTCAATCAGGTATATGGTTTTAGAAATAGACTTTGTTATTATTGTTCTATTATATGTCAATATTTAAAGTCTTCTTTAAGTAGAAGCTAAGTAATTTTGATAATTTATACTTTGAATAAAGTTTGAAACATGTTCACAACACTTTTTAAATATATTTCAAACATTTACTGTTGATGAATTTTGATAGGGCTGGATCTCGACAATTATATCTTATATTTGTTTGTGTATGTTGTCTATTTACATCTTACAATTTGATACATTCGTATTCTTTTTTGCAATATACCGGCTCTCCGGGAGTGTTGTCGCGACGCAAAGCATGCTTAACCGGGGTGAGGGGGTCACAACTCCCCCCGGCCATCTTTTGGTATATTGTTTCCATCCATACCTCTTTACTTTTTGAAAATATATATATATATATATATATATATTTATATATATATATATAATATTCCATTATCTATGCCTAGCCCTTCTCCACGTGTATTGCATTAATGCTTGGATTTTATATGTTTTTCTATTATCGATTCCATACCATTGATATTTGTTGATTATCATTAACTTGATGACTTGAAATTTGTATTTTTTTCCATTTGATTGAAGATTTGCTGTTTCATACCTTTATTTTGTAGGTTTCTTTGAAAATTAGATTTTTCGAGTTCCAGATTCTCACTATTCTATCATTGGACTTTCATACTATTATTATTATCATTATATATATATATATATATATATATATATATATATATATATATATATATATATTGTAAATATTTAACATTTATCTGGGTAACATAGAATGTCTCCGGGGTGGGGGAGAGGACCCCCGGGTGTACGCTAGAAAGAAACACCGGTTCAGGGATACTCTAAATTTGTAGACCCTTCAAAATCCTCAAGCCATCTCTTTACATATACAATGTAAGAAAAGTAAGAAAAAGTTCATAGCTCAACTAAAATCTCTTCTTGAATCTTCAAACAATAACTGACGACATAAAAAGACACAGGATAGGTAAAGATTTGCTCCGTATCATCTGGCGGAGAACGACGACAAAATGTGCAAAGACAAAGAGTGCAAGCAACACGTATATGTATTATTCATTCCCATTGTGACAGAAGACCATCAAAGACAAAGGAAAGACTGGAGATGGAAAATAAAGGGATCCTGGAACGGCGGAAACAAGAAACTGTGATACATGGAATAACATATGCATTGTAACTATTAGAAAATAAATAACAATGTTGCAGAAAATATGAATATCCGCTTTATATACCTTTTGAAATTCAAAAAACTTTCCATACAATGAGTTGGTTACAATCATTATTTGAAAGACATTTATTACGAAAACAAAAGAGCAAATAAAAGCAAAAAACGTAGTTTCTTGAAGCACCCCTTTTGCTATTTGCATGTAACTTAAATGCATGAAAAATATATTTATTAAAATGTATGGAACTTGAAATTTTGGAAAACAAAGACACACCAAATTAAGAAATTTTGGAAAACAAAGACACACCAAATTAAGCAAGGCCAACGGCCGTACCGTGCTGAAAACACCGGTTCTCGTTAGATCACCGAAGTCAAGCAGCATCGGGCGCGGTTAGTATTTGGTGGGTGACCACCTCGGAACACCGCGTGCTGTTGGCCATCTCGGGTGCGGTATCCCCGTGGTTTGCGCGCTAGATTTGCACGCTACCACAAATGCCGCCGTGTTCATGCGGAGTACGATCACGTTAAACATGTGGGTCCGTAAGTCCTTCCGAGAGGTTGGTGGTAGGGGAAGGAGGGTACGGTCCTTGTGGATGCCTCCCCCACTGGGTTCCGGTCTAAATTGGGTGGCACTTCCCGGCCGTCCATACAGTTACCTTACACCTTTCTGGTAGGTCGGACGGTCTGGGTCTCAACAACAACAACACCAAATTAAGCATTGTAGCTACTCCAGTTCTAAGTTTTTCAACCCTGCCCCCCACACTCTAAAAAAAAAAAAAAAAAAAAAAAAAACACGGTCCTATTACGAGCTCGAAACGGGTTGGGCCAAAAAGAATGAAAATCCCAAAAGATTAAAATATACCACAAAAGACAACGATATGCCATATGTTGTTGTTGTTGAGACCCAGACAGTCCGACCTACCAGAAAGGTGTAAGGTAACCGTTTGGACGGCCGGGAAGTGCCACCCAATTTAGACCGGGACCCAGTGGGGGAGGCATCCACAGGGACCGTACCCTCCTTCCCCTACTACCAACCTCTCGGAAAATATGCCATATGCGAACTTCCTAACTACTTTAGATCTCGAGTTATTCTCGAAAAACAAGTACATTCTTATGACGGGCCGAGGTCGGGCTATAAGTTTTAAATCCAAAGATTAAAATTATATAACAAAAGGAAGTTTCCAGCTGCTCCCGTTCTCGAGTTATTTCCTAAAATCGAGTACATTCCTAATGCGGACCCAGGACGGGCTAGCCAGATGAAATTCAAAATGCAAAGAAGAGCAAAAATACGACAAAAGAAAATGACATACCAAATTTGGACTTTTTAGCTGCTTAGGTTCTCGAATCATTCTGAAACATCGAGTATATTCTTAATGCTGGCTCAGGACTGGATGACCCGATAAAGTTTAAAATCCAAAGACTGAAATAAATGTACCACAAAAGACGACGACATACCAAATTTCACAATACTATGATTGATGGAGCCTGATTAATTAGAACCTCAAACATTTGAATCCCACTTGACAGACGAAGCTAAATAAAAGGTTGTAAAGAAAAAGCTTATGTGTGTAATACATGCAATACAGAATGGAGAGCTTGCAATAGCTTTTCGAAAAACTCCATTTTACCGTTCCCGATATAGAGATCCAATTCAAACCTCCACGGCAACCAATAGGTTTATGCCGATAGAAAAAGGAGACAAAATAGATTTATCACTCCCAGCCAAGCCACAAACAGGACAGCATAGTCGGCCGAACCACCCACGACACGGTCCGGAAAGACGGCCCGGTGCTCGACCCCAGTCGCCGACGGGTCTAAAAACTGGCCACAACATTTGATTTCGTTTTGGTTCTGTCCCATAGTTGATACTATAATAAGGAGACTTTTATCCTTGGGGGGTTTATGGAGCGCGGGGCATTATTATGTTTTTTTAGAGGGTTCGACCCTTACTCTTGATAAAGGATAATGAGTCCTTACAGTTTTCACTTTGTATAAATGTCTTATTTAATAAAACAGTAAACACACGTAGCAAATCGAAAAACAAAACTCAACGATGCGAAAATAACTATACGATAAACCTATCTGTCGCCAAACCCCTTTGATGTCTTGTTCATCACTGACCGCCGTCAAGGGCCAAATGTTATTGAGACACAGATGAATTTCCAGTACGATTGCGCGATGGATAGAATAGCAGTTTTTAATAGTTTTAATTTTAATAGCAAAACTGTGGCCTCGCTCTCATATTTACTATAACTTTAAAGACTGAATAGAAAACAAATTCGGGGACAAAAATAAGCAGGGACGGAAGTCTTGTTTCGGAGACAATACCCCAAAATCGGGGAAGAATGGTCATTGCTCTTTCTAAAGGTCTGGAAAGACATAAACACGTTAGACCAAACTGTTTTGGCTGTGGAACATTTTTCAAAAGAAATTCGATGGTGAAACCCCAAAATGAGGAAAAACTCAACACTGGTCCAAATTATGCATTCAAATTTTACGTCCCTATTAATTAAGAAAATGTACACGAAACTATTACGTCGTGGAACCCTCGTAAATACTATCGCGGAACACTCTTTAAATAATGCTGATGTAGACAATTCTTTGCCATTTCTTGCTTTTCCCTGGTTCAATCTCTCTGACAGTCATTAAGCTATTATTATTATTAATATTATTTTTTACCGGTAGCAGAAATCGTTTCAAATTTCATTTGAACAGCTACATTTCTTACAGAGTCCGTCCCCCATCAGACATCATCGGAAAAATGATTGATTCGAATTTATGGTTGATCAAAAGGCGTAAATCCACTATAATCCGAGTTGATTTATTTGATCTCCCTGCAATACTCTTTATGTGTACTATGATGCATTATAGGGAAAGTAAAATGATGAGGTAAATACGACTTATGATTATAAGCTGGAAATATCCGTCGAATGCTAACGGTGAAATAAAAACATAGAAAGTAAAAGAAAAGTAAATTAACATCTCAAGTATTCAATTAATGGCTTTTCGACAATTGAAACTCTCAAGTTTTTAAACCTTTAATTTTTTTTTTATATTCATAAAAGTTCGAGCATGTCATTTAAGTTCAGAATAGTTGACTGTTGCTTTTATTTTCTTATCAGCTCTTGAATTCGATTGCAAGAGGATTTTTTTAATTAGAGTTGAAAAACTTGTTTTCGCTGTTATGCTAATGACTATACAATAATGAGCAATTGTGTTTACAATAATGATATATTAATAACAATGAGCAATGAGCATACAATGAGCATAGAATAATGATAATACAGCAATAATGAGCATACAATAATGAAAAATTATACAATAATTAACAATTGTGGTTAAAAAAATCCCCATGACGTCAACATCATCCCAATAAAATCATGCAGCTATTAGCATATATTTTTTGTAACTGAAATTCAGCAATTGTTCATGCGATTTACAAAGCTTGCGTGTATGCATCGCACCCATCGATTTTAAAATATACAGAAAAAAAAAATAAAAGTCAATAATACTCTAAATTAAAAATCATTCAATTAACATTCAATTTAAATTATTTCAAACTATAATTTAATTAACATTTAAAAATTAAAAAATAGTTTTAATTCTCTAACTTATCTATGCCCTTCAATATTTCTGACGCAGAAAATTTCGTATCAATGTTATGCAGAAAATTTTGTACTAATATCAAAGAGTCTAACTCATTGTTAGAGCCATTCACGGTTCGGGTTTGAACCAACCCGTATCCGCAAAAAAGAAAGTTGTCGACCCGCAGCTTGATTTAAATCCGACCCTAATATCTAACCAGCAACATAATTATATTCAAAAAACTATTCAGTCATTCTTAAATTTTTAACACATGTGCACAATTTTCTGCAATTTACAGTTTGTGACCTTCGTTCACGGTATTCAAAAAACTAACTGTTACAGTCTGATGGAGCCGAAATAATTTTGCGTGAATAACATTTTGTAAAATAAAACATAACTTTTGCAATATCGAAGGGAAAAATTAACTCAATCCGAAATCTCATTATATACACTTATAAGGCTTTCAAAGAGTCACAAAGTCTTGCTTATTGTTCAAAGCTAGTTCTTTTCGTTGAGATATAAGCATTACAAACTTGAGAAACGGAAAATTTTCAATCTTCTTCAAATTGACAAGACGATTACACGAAAACTATAAGAGATTTTTTTTTAATAATAAATATGTACTTTAATACTAAATTTTCTAGCAAACATTACTATTTATATTGATCTTTTATAGTTTACTATATATTTCGAGTGAAAGTTAGGGGGAAGAAAAAAAAACCCTCTCGGTCGGAAAGCTATTTTTTTAACTTTTTCGAAACAAAAAAAAAAAGTTCAAAATATTAAAATATTGAAATTATTTTTATATATTTATAATCTGGACCTTATTTCTGATAAAACGAAGAAAAAAATTATATATTTACATTTTTATTAATTAGGTTCGGGGTTTTATAACCTTCCAAAGTCTTTACATTTCTCTCAACACTCCGTTTTTGCGCCAGAGAAACTCCCATATATGTTATCCATATAAAAAAATGTGATAAGTTATAACCCTTATCAGAAATTATTGTGGGCAGACCCCCAATCTAAGCCGCGACTTAAAAAGTAAAACTCGATCCACGACTTTGAAAAAACAAAGGAAACCCGAAACCGATCTCATAGCATAGTGTAAACCAATTTCAATTGTATTCTAAGACCTAAAAAAAAAACAAAAAAACACTTATTTTATTAAATGAACTCAGAGATCACACAAACTCGCCGAAAAGGGGAAGGGGGGGGGGGGGGGTTTCCAACACTCGGTTTATAGAAACACTTAGTTGAATGTGTTTTATTGGATCAGGCAGAAGGTAACAACACACCAGCTCCAATTTAGCTCCGAGAAAATCTCCTTGGCAATGCAAAACACGGGGAAACAAATCAAGAAAATTGTATCTTCAGGGCATTATCCATACGGTTTGGCAATTGTTTCCCGACTGAGAAATTCGCATAAACACTAGATCGTATTTCGAATTCCTTACCTGCTCGGGCTGCACGCCTTTTGCAGCATCGTTAGGCTCCCAAATTATCTAACAATTGGTCATTTCTTGCACCTTTGAAATATTTTTGTTTTAAGTTCGGCGTCAGTAGGTCCTTGATAGAGAAAAAAAAGCTTTTATTACATCGTCTTAGGTGTTTTCAGTGTGTATTTTTTAACAAACCATACAGCGGTGAGAAAATAATAGGCGTTTATATATTGTTTAAATTGAAGTTAAGCTAAAGTATACGTTTCATGTGTTAATGATAGAGGGGGGGGGGGGGAATCACATGAGACTTTTGCACGGGTTTACAAATACATGTCGCTCTAGGAAGTGGGTTCAGGAGATAGTTAGAGCGGGTTAGTCAGGCTTAAGTTCAATGGTGTTAGATGCTTTAGAGGACCATAGCCAGACATGAAATTGAAGAGGGACTGGAGGGAAATTCAAGGGGGCAGTCTTAAACAGTCTTAAACGAGGGGCTCATCGAAAGCACAATTAATCATTAGCATTTATAAAACCGTAATAGTTAATATTATACATTTCTATTCATATAAATTATTAAAAAATAACTGCATATTTATATTTGCAAGCTAAGAGCTGATTATTCCATATTGATTCATATAACTACTATATAACAATATTAATATATAATAATTACAATTGGTTTTAATGTAAGCATTAACTAGTAATAAAGCTGTTAATAATTTATAAAATCATTCTGCAAGTTAATACAAGTTCATGCTTAATATTAACTCTTACCTACTTATCAGTTGATTTTGACTCTGTAATGTATAACAGTGAACCCCGCAATAATACAAAAGTATCATAAATACTACTGCCATAATTTTTACATATTTTTAAATTAGATATACTATAAACAAGAAAAATCAATCAAGCTTAAAGCATTGATTATGAAACACTTTCCAACTTCAATGCAATTTTATTTAAACATCTCTAAAATGCAATACATTCCTCGGTATTATTTTTAAATTTATCACAATACTACATTAATTTATTATATTTGAAAACTTAAACCTTCATCTAAAAAAATGAACTTCATTCAAATAACGGCATTGAAATATAAATTGTCTGGTTTAAACATCTCTAAAATGCGATACATTACTCGGTAACATTTTTAAAATTATCATAATACTACGATAATTTATTATATTTGAAAACTTTATATTCGAATTATTTATTTATATTCGAAAACAACTGAAATTCATTCAAATGACGTCATAGAAAAAATAACACGCCTGGCTCTCTCTATAAAAGCAGCATTTCATTCATAACATTTTCCCCTTCATTTCATTCATGACAATACTACAAGAATTTATTTTATTTAAAAATTAAGACCATGGAGCTACAAGTAATTAAACTCTATGCTTAAAACTTCATCGAAAAAAATCATCCTTCTCTCTGTAAAATCAATGAATATTTCATTCACAGCAGCTATGCAGACTCCATGAGTTAAATAATTTTGCGTTAAAGAAATATAGCAATTCTTATATAACTCATTCTGCATATTTTGCTGCTTACATTTTACATAAGTGAAAAACAGGCTTCGTTGTGAAAATAATCAAATTTGGATGATCATTTAAACACAAATATATTGCAATTGCGTTGTTTCAGTATGTAGATGTACAGAATTTAACCAAAAATAAAGCGGTTTTAGGACGGATACAACACTCAATATGAATTAAAAAGGACTTTAAAAATCACGATTTTGAGACAAGATGGATGCCATATATTTCATTTTGAAGTGGGTCATGTAATCATTTCATATCATAGTCACGTGATCGCTTCATATAAGAGGTGTAATTATTATTTTAATTTTTATTTAAAAAACTACTAAATATATTTTGCTGAATTTTTTTTTTATATATTTTATGGAACAATTTGAATATTACCTAAAATTTTCGAAGCAATTTGTGAATTTTAAATCCGCTTAAAAAATGCTTGAAAAATTATGTTCCATAGGGTTCAATTTATTTCATTTTTTCAACCCGGGGTCAATCCCAAACTAATTGGGTGATATTATTCATTTATATTCCCATAGGTCCTACAGACCGTCTGAACAACATACTAAAATTTCATTTCGATTAAGTCATTTTTACGGCAGTTATCGTGCTAACGGACAGACAGACAGACAGAATGAACAAAGTTATAAACACTTTTCAACTTTGTTGTAAAGTGTTAATAAATGGATCATTAGTATAATCACAAATCCAGCTAAATTAAAAAAATCTTTAAAACAAAGTAATTTTTTTAAAATCTCAAAGAATGACATTTTATATGAAATGACATTTTATATGAAATTACGTATCACTGCTAAAAATTTAATATATTTTTATCGGGGGTGGGGTGGGGGCTGAGTATACCTCTTGGAAGGGCTTAGGCCTCTCTGGACCCTGCCTGGATACGGCCCTGATGCTTCGGCCAGATATTTGTTGGGAATGCTAATGGCAGAAGTCATGACCACGCAATTTCTCTTTGTAGGTATAGTGACTGACTGCATCAGGCGTGGCAGGAACATCCATGGGGGGGGGGGGGGGCACAAGTCCGGACCCTCTATATTTGTTCTGAGGTTGTAAAAGATATGAAAATTTTACAGAGTTGTGGAAGAAATCCCAGATACTAAGTACTTATATAAAAAATGGGAAAGAAATCTAAGCGGAACAATAAAAGACTCATCCACATATTCTTGGTATAGTGACGACCCTCCACATTCTAACAAAGAGAGGAAATATTATTTTCTTTGTTTCGCCGATAGGCAGGGAAAGGTGAAAATCATGTTTTCCCACACCTCCATAACAGGCAGCAGCCACACCACAATGGAATTTATAACCGATTGTTACATCTGTGACTTTTAGACTCTAAATCAAACATGTCGGTCGTGACTGCACCTCGCCGAGGAATCCCACAGGTAATGGGCTACTTCCCAGGGCTGTTCGACAAAATCGCCCCGGCAGGGGAAGTGACGGGTTGACCACCTTCCTTTTTGAGAACATATATTTTTTTTTTGTCTTTCTTTGTATAGAGTTAAGATATCTGTGACATCATTTGTAGTAAATGATATAGATATACGTGACATAACTTCAAATTCATTTCCTGGAGGAGAAAGGTATGGATATAGATAGAGCTGTGTCATCTTATTTTGTCGAACAACCTCTGTGTGTTGGATAAATTGTTGTAATTAGATGAGAAAGACGCGTCGAAAAGGGGACGGATAAAAAGTGCAGTCTGGGGGCGATCACAGGCTAATGGAGGAACTGAACTGGCCCCTGCATCCGCCCTTACCCACACACAGTGCGGAATGGTAAATGCAAGCTGGACAATAAAAAAAATGCTCTATTTGGGACGAAATACAGGCAATTCAGAAATTCCCTACACCCCTTCCTCTGCATACACACACACAGTCCGGAATGGTAGGATACAAATTAGACGTTAAAAGTAATTTCCACTGGGCGAATTGTGTAAAAACTTATGTTTCAAATCAAATTATGATAATCAAATGTGATAATCAAGCTGCAAATTATCGTCTATCCAAACGACATTTATCCCAGGAATGGACAAATTTACTTACAAGAGAGTCTAAAAAAAACTAATAATAATTTTTATTATTTATAATAATAATAATAATAATTGTTTTCATTATTTTTTCTTCAAAATCCATTTAACACATTTTTTAACATTCAGAATGCAAAGTAATTATAAATACTTACTAAATTGTTTTTAAGTTCACATAGAAGGAGGTTTAAAATAATGCTGTGTGATAAATAAAACAGTAATTTTGTTTTCCTTTATAATGTGGTTTAAACCTCGACGGAGGGGAAAAAGAAAAGATGTTCATCAGTAAGTAGATTTTTAAAAACATATTTTCTGTGTTTCGTGGTTGAAAACACTTGGTAGTATAAATACGAAAATATACAAAAACATATTTTTGGGTATGATTTACCACATTCGAAAATGAGTTGATTTGGAATGAAAAACAGGAAATAAAAAACGAAAAGTAAAAACGCAGGAGGAAGAAAAACGAACAGTTGAAAAATTACGTAAAACAATTATGAAGGAAAGACCAAATGCTTCAGATTTCTTTTCTGCGCACAATAGTGGCGTATGGAAATGTACATAATAAAGTTTAATCACACGTGAAACTGAATACAAATGAGGGTGAGGCAGATTCAATTGATAACAATACTTATGACTATCATACCTTATCACTATCCAAAATTGATATTATGAAAAAGTGTGGAAGAAAAATAAGGGTGTAGACAGAAGAAATAATTTCGACAACTTTGCATAATATCAATTTTGAATTATGATAAGATTTATATAGTTTTGTTTTGAATTCAATCTGTCTACACCCTCCATTAGGTTCAGTTTCGTGTTTAATGAAATTTACTTACTGTTTTTCCATGCACTATTGTCGTGGGAAGGACATTAAAAAACTTGTTTTGTCTGATTGTTTATTTCTCACTTTCTTTTTCTCTTATCTTCTCTTTTAGCTCTTTTAAAGGTGGTGGTGGTGGTGGTCGTGGTGCGTGTGTGTGTGTGTGTGTGGGGGGGGGGGGGTATTATATCATGTGCACTTCTCTAAACCCCTGTCCTAGAGTCCTTGAGTGATAGCTTATTTTTTTTACTTTTACGTTTTCATTTCTAGTTTTAGTCTTTCCTTTCTCCTCCACCCTCTTATTATTATTTTTTGACGTAATTGACGTGTTAACATATGTAACCATGCCTATGACGTGTAAACTTTGCTAAACCCCTATCCTTGAGTCATAGTTCATTTTTATACTTTTTAGTTTTCATTTCTAAGTTTAGTTTTTTTTTTTTCATTCCTCCATTATATTATTATTATTTATTTGACGTGTAAACCTATGTAGTATTATACATCAATCAGCACGTTAGAACTAAGAAAGCACTTCATATATAGGCACTGAACTGTCATTCGCAAAGAAAATACATGAAAAGGACAAAAAGATAGTCATAAATTAAGACGTAACGTATTGAAGTGAAAATTGGATAGATCAAAATGTTCTACGAGATAAAATTCCGTGCCATGTTTCAGATCTCTACCTTCTCTGAGAGCTGAGAACGAGCCTGTCAAAGATATTAAACGAAAATACAGACAAAAGAGGAGTAGCGCGAATTTAATAAGAATTTGTGTAGGAAAAAAACCTTCTCAGTGAATACAACCAGGAATGTAAGTACCTTATCTGTATAAATAAAATTGAAAATGTGTGTGTGTGTGTTTGCCTCATCATCACGGGAGATCGGCTGCTCCAAATTTAATGAAATTTTGTGGATAGGCTTGTACTTAAAATTTGACCTGGACGCCAATGTCTGTAAAGGGGGATCGAACTGTTTGGGATAGGATATGTCAAATACCTGTCTTTTTGGCAGGGTCTTCGTTTGAGATGGACGCTGTCCCACCCGTAAGCAAAAGGTTAAAAAATGTTGAAGAAAAACTCCAAATATTAAAAGTTCATCAAATTGTACGTTTCTTTATTATATATTCTGCACGAAGAACGGGTATACTGCTAGTGATAAAATAAATGGGGAAACAATTTCGGAAGCAACGAGAATCACTGTTACTTGTTGACGTTGATGATACTGACACAGACGTCTTCGTGCCTATTGAAATGTAATAGCTGTATTTCTAGCATGAAGTAGGAATTTGATTCCGAAACCAGTTCATTACTTTAAAGACACTGCTTACGCCGTTACTAACAAAGTATTTTTATTTCAGAAATAACTCTAACGTCAGCTCATGAAATGACGCGTAACCATAAGAGAGCAAGCACATAAAGGTGAGTTGTTTCATACTCTGTTGATCCAGCGGTCACAAAATTCATCATCAGACAGGAGCGACTTTAATCTCCTAGCTTTAAATGCGCTGTGGTCCTTTTCTTTTTGTGTGTGAGCCCCTATAACATTATCCTATATTGTGTGCCCTCATGATATACAAGGTAGAATAAAAAATTCGCTGATAACTCCAACTCTGATTAGAGGAGGGCTCGGTAGCCCAGTGGTTAGCGCGCTGGAATTGCACTCGGTAGGTCCGGGTTCGATTCCAGCCACTGCCAAAACTGCCGCCGTGTTCACGCGGAGTACGATCACGTTAAACATGTGGGTCCGTAAGTCCTTCCGAGAGGTTGGTGGTAGCGGAAGAAGGGTACGGTCCCTGTGGATGCCTCCCCCACTGGGTTCCGGTCTAAACTGGGTGGCACTTCCCGGCCGTCCAAACAGTTACCTTACACATTTCTGGTAGGTCGGACGGTCTGGGTCTCAACAACAACAACAACCCTGATTGAAGGAGAGGGAGAACTACTTTACTGTGGTGTAGAGGCATATGTAACGCGAGATGTGAAAAAGAAGAAGCAGGTGTTTTTCCAGACAATGCATGTCAGTGAACTGTAGTCATTTGCGTTCGTCGAAATCGGAAATGGAGTTTGAAGAACAACGTGCGAATATCAAATTCTGCCAGCGTTTGCACCTGCTGCAGCAGATTCAATGTTTCTGTCGGCGACTTCCTCAAACGCTGAGCAGATGCAAGGTTTCTGTCGGCGATTTCCCCAAACGCTGGCAGAATCTGATATTCGCACGTTGTTCTTCAAACGCCATTTCCGTTTCGACAAACGCGAACGACTACAGTTCACTGACATGCATTGTTTGGAAAAACCTTGCACTGCTGACCTGCTTCTTTCTTTTCACATCTCGCGTCACATGTGCCTCTACGCCACGGTATAATAGTTTTCCTCTCCTCCAACTAGGGTTGGAGATATCAGCTCAGTCTCCAAACTTTTTGATCCTACCTTGTATAATTTTTATCGAATTAGGATAATGTCCCATCGATGTCGAACTATTCCATACATTTCTGCTTTGCGATTAACAGTGCCATTATTTTAATTTACACAAATCCAGTAAATAAAAGATTCACTTAAAAAAATTAACTAGAGCGTGTCTCAACTCCACTTTCTCATACTAGAATCCATTTTTAAAGAGGTTTCTTTCTTCTTTTTCTTTTGCGAGAAACATTTTGAAAATGTTCTAATGTGGGTTCAAATAATGTTCGCAATTATAGATAAAGAGCTTAAAAATATTTCTATTAATATACTGTAGGGGGGGTGACTCCCTTCCCCCCACTATCCGAGGGAAGCTAACGACGTTACATCGCAACTTTTTTTACCTACAATGTTTAAAACTGTTAAATTTCCTGATTACTGAGCCATCAATAAGTCCTTTCATGCAAGATTATGTGAAATTTTGTAATATGCCGGCATGTTAAGAAAATGCGACATTTCGAATGAATCTCGAAGGTTTCGCTCGAATTACAAAAAAATATAAGTATATATAGTTCTAGATTTTGTGACAACAAAGCAGGATATAAAGTTTCGTGAAAATTCATATGTGTGCAGCAGCTATCGTGTACACAAAAACTCGACACCAGACAGACGGACGTCACTCTAAAAATAGTCATAACGTATTCAGGATGTCCTAAAACATATGACATTATAATATCGAAATCGAATATTTTCGTGAAAACAACACTTTCTCTATACTATATTTTATAGCATGAAAAAGTAAAAATACCAATTTAAAAATAAATTTAAAAATCAAATTTATATACGTTAAGGAATATATATTTTTTATTTTTATCATAGAAGAGAGGCTATGAAGCAAGGCTTAAGCAATGCATATGGAACTCAGGGCCTTAGTTCGAATATGAAAATCGGCCTCACCTAGAATGGGGGCTAGTAACCATCTCCAAGTGGAATAAATTCGGATGACCCCGACACCAGAACCATAATCCATCAATGACTTAAACATGAAGCATTCATGAAGCATTGGTAGAAGAGCATCTTCAATTTTTAATATACATATTTTTTTTTTACTTTCCTTGCAATACATGATAATGTATAGGGAAAGTATTGGAATCATGCCGAAAATCGCCACTCGAGTTTTCGACGGATCGACACGTTTTGGGACCTCTCGAACACGAAAAAACTATTTTTAGCGTGACGCCTGTGTGTGTGTGTGTGTAATGTATATATCCATTCTAACTCAACTAATGGGCCAAATTTCATAAAATTTGGTAGGTAAGTCACTTGTGTGTGCCCTGGTGGTGATTAGTTTTTGGTACGATTCAGGATAAAAGAATCCGCCTTTTTTATTGCGAAATGGCCCACAAAAATTTGAGCATTTTAGTTTTGAGCACGTTTTGAGCATTTTAGAAGCCGAAACACTCTTTCAGTATAACGGCTGTGTGTGTATGTGTCTGCCTGTCTGTGCAATGTATGTATCCACTCCAGTTTGAGAACTATTCAATAAAAATTTCCAAAATTCAGTAGATAAGTCACTTGTGGGTTACTCTGGTGCTGATTAGACTTTAATATGATTCGGATGAACAAAATCTGCCTGTTTGCGAAATGGCCCGCTAAAATTATCAAATCTAAAATAAAAGACTACATATCCTCAAATGTATCCATTAAATGCTTGTTATTTAAGTAATTTTTGACGACACGATGAATAAGACCAACCCTATTACTCCACCGTTCTCGAGATATTTTAGTATTTTAGCATTCTTGGAACGTCGCCCTATGAAAATATGTCCATTTGCCAAATATAATCAAAAATCTGATGTGGGCAGCACATGACTTTCCCTGCAGACTTATATTAACGTTCTCTTTATTTTAATTAAATTTATTTCACTTTTAATTCAATTTTCGTTCTCATTCGGTAACCGGGCTTATTTTCAAAGGTGGCGTAGAGAAAGTACGAAAACTAAAATATCTCGAGAACGGCTAGTCCTAGTGTAAAGGGGTTGGTCTTATTATTTTCGTCGTTAAAAATTATGTATTAAACGAGCATTTAATAGATATATTTGAGTATACCTAGTTCTTTAGTTTAGATTTTGCAAAAAAAGGCAGGTTATTTTTTTCCGAATCGTACCAAAATCTAATCAGCACCAGGGTAATCCACAAGTGACTCATCTACAGAATTTTGTGAAATTCGGTCCATTAGTTTTTCAGTTAGTGGATACAAACTTTTGCGGGCCATTTCGCAAAAAAAGGCGGGTTCTTTTATCCCAAATCGTACCCAAAACTAATCAGCACCAGACTCGCTCTTAAGTGACTTACCTACTAATTTTTGTGAAATTCGGTCCATTAGTTTTTTAGTTAGAGTGGATACAAAATCTGCACAGACAGACAGACAGACAGACAGACAGACACACAGACACACACACAGACGTCACGCTAAAAATGGTTTTTTCGTATTCTTTCGTAGTCTTGAAACGTGTAGATCCGTCGAAAACTCGAGTTGCGATTTTCGACATGATTCCAATACTTTCCCCATACATTACCATGTATTGCAAGGAAAGTAAAATGAGTTAAAGCTGCAAACTCAGTGCAATTTCAAATAATGATCGGTGCAATTAAATTAAACCAAATGCATTTTGAAAAGAGATGGAAAATGAATTTGAATCTGTAGTCAAAAGTCAGAGAATCTGTAGAGTATGCCCACATCAGATTTTCCACTTTATATATACCTTATACTGTAGCAGCTGTTTTAACAACCAGCCACATAAAACATAGCTGGTTATATAACTTTTACTTTTTCTACAATATATGAAAATGCAAAGGGACAGTGTTAAAATTGGGTCGAAAATCGAAACTCGAGCTTCCGACGGATCTACACGTTTTGAGCACTCCAGAATCAGAAAAAAGCATTTTAACGTGACGGCCGTGTGTGTATTTGTCTGTCTGTTTTGTCTGTGCAATGTATGTATCCACTTTAGCTAAAAAACGGATCAAATTTTACAAAATTTGGTAAATGAGTCCCTGCTGCTGATTAGCTTGCAGCATAAATCGAAAAACAAAGGGAACGTTTTTGTGTGTGTGTGTGTGTGTGTCAAATTTTGTCGAGGAAATTAAAAATAATATTGTCAAATGCATAAAGTAAATGCTTATTTTATACCTAATTTTTAACAACGAAAAGAATAATACCAACTCCATACAGTAGGACTAGCCGTACTCGAGGTACAGGTATTTTAATTTTTCGCATTTTTGTAGCGTCGCCTTTTAAAATAGGTCCGGTCACCCAATGAAAATGAACACTGAATTAAAACTGAAAATTCAGTAAGGTATCCGTATTATTTTATTCAATTAAATTCAATTTAATGAATTATGAAAGACACAAAGAGAGAAAAAATGAATTTGAGTCTGTGGGGTGTGTTAAGTGCACACATGTGTCACATCAGATTTTTAAAAAATTGACAACGTGTTTTTGACAAGTTAGGCACATATCTGTCTGTCTGTGCAGATTTTGTATCCACTCTAACTAAAAAATTAATGGACCAAATTTCATAAAATTTGGTAGGTAAGTCACTTGTGGGCGAATCTGGTACTGATTAGTTTTGGGTATGATTCGGGATAAAAGAACCCGCCTTTTTTTTTTCCTGAATGGCCCGCAAAAGCTTGTAGCTACTCTAGCTGAGAAACGAATGGACCAAATTTCACAAAATTCGGTAGATAAGTCACTTGTAGAGCACTCTGGTGCTGATTAGATTTTGGTACGATTTGGAAAAAAATAACCTGCCTTTTTTGCAAAATGACCTTCAAAAATCTCCAAAATCTAAAAAAAAACTATGTATGTTCAAATATATCCATTAAATGCTTGTTTAATATGTAATTTTTAACGAAGGAAAGAATAAGACAAACCCCATTACACTAGGACAAGCTGTTCTCGAGCTATTTTAGTTTTTTTTCGTATTTTCTCTACGCCACCTTTGAAAGTAAGTCCAGTTCCCAGATGAGAACGAAAATTGAATTAAAAGTGAATTAAATTTAATTAAAATAAAGATAACGTGAATATAAGTCTGCAGGGAAAGTCATATGCTGCCCACATCTGATTTTTACTTTCCCTGCATTACATTGTAATGTGTAGGGAAAGTATTGGAATCATGCCGAAAATCGCAACTCGAGTTTTCGACGGATCTACACGTTTCAAGACCTCTAGAATACGAAAAAACCATTTTTAGCGTGACGTCTGTGTGTGTGTCTGTGTTTGTGTCTGTGCGATGTATGTATCCACTCTAACTCAAAACTTAATGGACCGAATTTCATAAAATTTGGTAGATAAGTCCTTCGTGGGTGACCCTGGTGCTGATTAAATTAAGGTACAATTCGGAATAAAAGAACCTGCTTTCTTTTTGCGAAATGGCCTGAAAAAATTGCCTGTATTCACTCTAATTGAAAAATTAATTTCACAAAATTTCACAACATTTGGTAGGTAAGTCACTTGTGAGTTACCCTGGTGCTGATTAGATTTTGGTACTATCCGGAAAAAAGAACCTATTTTGTTTTTCATATCGCCTGGAAAAATCGTCAAAATCTAAAATAAAAGACTATGTATGCTCAAATGCATTATTTAAATGCTCATTTTATATGCAGTTTTTGACTATGAAAAGAATAAGACCAACCCCATTACTTTAGAACTAGCCGTTCTCGAGATATTTTAATTTTTCACATTTTCGCTACGCCGGTTTTGAGAATAAGTCCAGTTACCAAATGAAAACGAAAGCTGGACTTAAAAGTGTAAATTCGGTGTAACTTCAATTAATTATGAGTGTTAGTTAATTCAATTAAACTCAATTTAATGAATTATTAATGAAATAAAAAAGAAATGGATTTGAGTCTGCAAGGAAAGTCATGTGCTGCCCACATCAGATTTTTATATTTACATCCCTAATGCAAAAAATGTCTCTTAATTAATGTTCAATTCCATAAACAGAAATAATGCAGCTTGCTTCTTCACTGGAATATTAAAAAATCTGATGTGGGCAGCACATGACTTTCCCTGCAGACTTATATTTACGTTCTCTTTATTTTAATTAAATGTATTTCACTTTTAATTCAATTTTCGTTCTCATTCGGTAATCGGGCTTATTTTCAAAGGTGGTGTTGTAGGGAAAGTACAAAAAACTAATATATCTCGAGAACGGCTAGACCTAGTGTAATGGGGTTGGTCTTATTCTTTTCTTCGTTAAAAATTACGTATTAAACAAGCATTTCATGGATATATTTGAGCATACGTAGTTTTTTATTTTAGACTTTGGCGATTTTTGCGGGCCATTTTGCAAAAAAAGGCAGGTTATTTTTTTCTGAATCATACCAAAATCTAATCAACACCAGGGTGACCTATACGTGACTCATCTACCGAATTTTGTGAAATTCGGTCCATTTGTTTTTCAGGTAGAGTGGATACAAGCTTTTGCGGGCTATTTCGCAAAAAAGGCGGGTTCTTTTATTTCGAATCGAACCCAAAACTAATCAGCACCAGCCCCGCCCACAAGTGACTTACCCACAAAATTTTGTGAAATTCGGTCAATTAGTTTTTTAGTTAGAGCGGATACAAAATCTGCACAGACAGACACACAGACACACAGACAGACACACAGACAGACACACAGACAGACACACACACAGACGTCACGCTAAAAATGGTTTTTTCGTATTCTAGAGGTCTCGAAACGTGTAGATCCGTCGAAAACTCGAGTTGTGATTTTCGGCATGATTCCAATACTTTCCCTATACATTACCATGTATTGCAGGGAAAGTAAAAACCATAAAACAGTGTAACACATAGCTTAAAACAATGTTAAACACTACACAAATTTATGGACATTCAAAGTATTTCAAACATGTATATCTGAACCAACGGCTCTACCGTGCTGAATACACAGCTTCTCGTTAGATCACCGAAGTCAAGCAGCTTCGGGCGCAGTTAGTACTTGGGTGGGTGACCACCTGGGAACACCGCGTGCTGTTGGTCCATTTCGGGGGCGGTAGCCCGGTGGTTTGCCCGCTGAATTTGCACGTTGCCACAACTGCCGCCGTGTTCATGCGGAGTACGATCACGTTGAACATGTGGATCCGTAAGTCCTTCCGAGAGGTTAGGGGTAGGGGAAGGAGGGTACGGTTCCTGTGGATGCCTCCCCCACTGGGTTCCGGTCTGAATTGGGTGGCACTTCCCGGTCGTCCAAACGGTTACCTTACACCTTTCTGGTAAATCGGACGGTCAGGGTCTCAACAACAACACATGTATATCTATATAGATATAAAATTGATAAACAGAATGGATACACGTCGGTTTTAATTAAATTTTAAAATTAAAGACAACCAAAATTAGGTTTAAAAGTCCTTTAATAACATTTCCTTTCCTGGGCGTACAAAAATTACACGGCCAAAGAGCTTACGGGTTTCACCATGGCCTTCATGGGTGCCACTGATGAATGACTAAGACGTAAATCTTCGACCAGCTTAAAGCCTGCTTTTATGACCTTAAATGTCCAGGAAGAGGTACGTTCTTATAGGCCCAGGATATTGTAAAGATATTAATAAAAAAACCTTTCATAGAAAGAGCATAATGCTGAAGATATTTTTCTGAAACTGCATGTGGAGAAAATAATATTAAATGTTGCTTAGTACCGAAATTAAATGAAATGTGAGTATGTGACAGACGATTATCATCCAATTTATTGCCAATTCAATAATAATAAATAAATTTAATATATAAATGGCATTATATTTTTGATATTGTTATACCAGTTACGTCTACGGTAAGATAGCGGCAATATTTTGTAAAACTCTTTTTTTAATTCCTATATTTTCTAATCTGTTTATATGATGAATGTAACGAGGTAAAAAAAAATTGTACGGAAATAAATTTTTAATCATCATTTTGATGGATGTTGACCAAACATTATATTTCCGTACATTGGTTTATACAAAAGGACCCAGGATGTTCTATCCTTTAGATCTGTCTGAGCGGATAATTTTACATACAACTATTTTATACTTTTGATTTCTTATATAAAAATACAATTCAATATTTGAATGAAATTATTTTGAAAAGCAATGCGAATGTGTTTAGAATTTGTCCATATTTTAAATCATGAGCAACGCCGATATATTTACTAGTCATTAATAAATCCCAAATGATGAGGGAATTGGAACATATATCTGAAGCATTTCATACTGGGGTGAATTCTGCGATGCAAGGTAACGTGTTTTAATTCTTCAAATATATGTACTATTAATGTATATACTTAAACTCATAACGTTTTAATGACTAGCCCCCCCCCCCCCCCCCCCCGCAAAACATGTTATAAAATATAAAGAACAATCAGTATACGGAAATCTAAATTTTATGAATAGAAATTAAAGAATGCGATAAATGCAACAGAAATGACTGATAACGGGAGTACATCGACACAATTTTAAAAGGATAGTCTAAGAATGGTTAAACGACAATAATGAAAAGAATGTACAAACACGTAAGCCTTTTTGTATTATGTATTCGTGGAATATTTATAAAAATAAGTTATAAAATTACCCATTAAATGAAATCGAGTATTGTATAAATGTTATGAAATGGAATTAAAGTGCATGTGATATGCTTCAGAAACTAAAAATGGAAACACCAAATTAATGTAAAGTTTATTCGTATTTTATTCAAAAACTAGTTGTGTTTGCAATATTTTTTAAACGTGCATTACATTTAAAATTAAGCTTCATTAAAGAGCATTAATCTATAACTCTACTTCATATTTAGACAGGTTTTTTTTTTAATCTCTTTTGGTTGAGACTTTTGTAATGTATTTTGATAGCGGAATCCCAAAATGAGAAAAAGTATCTTATGATCCAAATTATGCATTCAAATTTTACTGCTTTACTTTAATTAAAATAAAAATTATGCGAAACTATCACGTCTCGGAACCCCAAGTGCTCCGCTGAACACACTTTAAAAATCGCTGTTAAAATATTAAATCAGAACTCTGCTTCATAAAAGGGTATTCAATTATGTTTAAGTGCTTCATAGTATGTCCAATAAGACCCCATAGAAATAAACTTATATGCATGTATTGTAATCAGTTCACACTTTTACCGAGGATGAACCATCTCTGCCTGGTTTATTATAAAAAGCTGTGTATGTCTCAACAGCAAAATGTGTCAAATTAATATTTACATTTCCCGTTGTACCAGCAAAATGCATATTCTGAAACATAGCCAAATTGAATTGAGAAACAGACATACACGTATGTAAGAAAAACACCTACCTCCAGTGGTGGTGAAGGCAGAGGGAATCACACCCATGGAGAAGGGTATCCCATCACTAGAGGGAGATGTAGGCGGTGATCCGTAAGAGGGCAGTTCATCGTCGGTCGGCGGAAAACGCCCTAGTTGCTCCTCCAAGTCCTGGGCCCTCCTGAGGGCCACCTGACGGGCCATCACTTTTTGTCTCTGAGCGATCAGAATGCATTTTACGCAGACGCACTTTCTGAAAGAGCAATACCTCTTGTGTCCCTTCACTTTAGAAGATTTTCCGTGATTTCGACACCTTGCACATTTCGGATTGCGAGATGCGGTCGTGTTCTTAACGGATTGCGCCCCGGCGGGAGACCGGGGCGCATTCCCTTGCACTCTCGTCGAGCACACAGAGTTCGAGGCAACAGAAACGTTATTATCGACGTGGACGGGGCTGATCCGTCGGACCAACTCCCCACTGGACATGGTGACCACGATGGAGCTCCCGCCGTCGCTCTCCGAGCCCCGGCGCTCACTCTTGGAGGAGCGGTCGCTGCCGCTGTCGAAGTCCGAGCGCCTCGTGGTCTCGACCGCCAGCTGATGCCGCATCTGATCCATGATCAGCAGCTGCCCGTAACTTGCTACGAAGTACGCCGCCTCTGGACTCTCTTTCAACCGCGCTCGGGTCTGGAGCAAAACCCGTGACTTCATCGCAGTTTTGCACTGGACGCTCAGTCTTGGTTGGTCGAGGAAAAGAGCCGCTTCCTCTTTCCTCCCGCCTTGGTCACGTGACTCTCGCGCATCTAACCCCCCCCCTTCCCCACTCCACAGCGCAGTCGCGCTAGGGCTTCTCTTATCGCTCTCTGTGCCCACATGTGTCTCTCTTTTACCTAGGTGCGTGTTTCTCTCGCTCTCCCTAAATCTCTTCATCCCCAAACCCCAAGACGAGAAGAGCTGGGACTTGGAGGGGGATCTTGCACGTGACAATAGTTGGCATCGTCTAGATTTGAAGAGCTCTATCGTTTAGACGATGCCGAAAGTTTAGGGGATGCCACCTTCATCAAAGGTTAGGGTAATCTTTCAACCCGACGCTTGTTCACTTTTCACTTTTGAAAAATATATACTATAGAACAGGGGTCATCAGTGATTTCCCGCATACAAAGGATACTTCATATCATTAGTGATTTCCCGCATACAAAGAATACTTCATATGTACAGAAACGTCAACTAAAATTAGTACAGTACGTAATGTCATTTTTACACATGCGAGAACACCAGATTAGGGAACTCTACTCTCGTGCATGGGTATAAAACTTGGTTCTTGTGAATACGAGTGCCATTAAGAGAGATATTCCTTGATCTTATGCTTAGGCGTGTGTTTTGGTGGTAAATAGTGAGGACTTCTCTAAAACTTTATATTGCCATTTGCTATTGGCACCATTACGTTGCATTTATATTATCTATATAATATACACATAACTGACGACCTGGGTGAGGCGTATGAAAATTATCGAACACTAAAATCTTGGTTTTGGTGTCAAATTAGGGGTGGTAAGACGAAAGAATTTTTTAAAAAAACTTACATCAATACCTGTGAAAAATGTGCGCCATTCCATTTTTATGCTTAAATTCGAAACGATATTCAAAACTTTAATTAAATATGTAGGTATCATACTTAAGGACGAATAGCCAATAAGTACGAGTGAAGAGCCCGTAAAATGGCTACATATAATTTACAGAATCTTCGTATGCAAGAATATCAGGTTGGAACAAAGTTTTACTTCATTTCAGTTCTATAAGAGTAATATCCGTCTTTATAATTTTGGAGGGCTGAAATTTCTGTTGCGTTCCAATACCGATACCATTATTCTCCATTCAATAAAGTGCATTTATGATTTCATAAAATCCCTTTGAAGTCACTACACTTTTTATTGTATTTTTTACTTTTATACTGTAATATTAACATTTTATACTGTAATATTTTCATTTTATACTGTACTATTTACAGCAATTTTTGCTATACTTTTTACAATACATCTATAAAATTCTACTACAATTTTTGCTGTATTTTTACAGCATTTTACACGGTAATTTTCAATTTATACCGTGATATTTACGGTAATTTTTACTTTACATTTTACAGTACATTTCTAAAATGTCTACATTATTTTATACAGTAAATGTTGCAAAAGAACTAATTTTGCTGGTACTTTTTGTTATAATTATGACCGAATTTTTTTACTGTAAATTTACCACAGCTGTCAATATTTTATAATCTTTTTCAAATTCTACAAAAATTCTTGTGAATTTGAGCTGTAAAATTTAATGGATCAAACTCTACAGAATTTTTTTAACTGGAGTTGGAAAGAAAAGCTACATACTTTCTACAGATTTTTTCAGAAATTGATGCATTTCTATACTGCATTTATTGCCTTTTGTGCAATGTGTAGAATTCCAAAAAATATATTAGAAGCTTAAGTTGGAAGAAACTAACTATTTACACATTTTTAAATTTGTTCCTGGTAGGTACATCGTTCACAGCTGAATTTTTTTGTACAAGCACTTCTATCAGTATATTTTTTTTATTGGCAAAACAATTTTCTATATATGTTAGGGTACAAAAAATAAAAATTTGCAAATTTATTTGTTATGTATTAAATATTTTATATTACTAAAAATTTTAAAGAAACTTTAAATGACTGAAATATATTTTTAGTTTGTGATAAAAATACTTTTTTTTTTCTAATTTTTTCACATTACAAAATTTTTATATTCACTTTTCCTAATACTAACTCCAGTTGAATTCAGACGTGTTATATTTTATAAATAATTACTTTCTTCACAAGCAACTGCTTGCAAAATGAATACGAATTTTTTAATTTATAAATTTAAACTTATCACAATTTGTGCATTTCCTTAACGTTTTATGGTCTTTTTATTTTTGTAATTCAAGAATAAATAGTTTCCAAACTTTTATACTTGCTGAACAAAAGTTGATGCAAAGTCTATAGTTCTTGCTTTGAATTAGTAAAATTAGTATTTTGAATTAGTAGAATTAGGATACGCACAATAATTCAATCAAATGACGGTACTATTATTGTCACTAAAACTACAATAACACGTCAATTTTTTTAGATGCGTTAATTAACAAATTATTCTCTATTTACAATAGAAGGCATATTCTCATAACATTATAAATAGCACTCAAATTTTTTAGTTTACTTAAATTTTGTCGTTATAGACAAATTTCCGTATATACATTATCCATAACAGAATATAAAGTTCAATTCAAATGACATCTTATAAAAGAAACTATAATCATTTGCAATAATTTTTCAAATGCATATGCTAGTACTCATCTTTACAACTGAATTGTTGTTATTAAACTGATAAAAGGATTTCAGACATTTCTAACTAACAACCCTAGCTTCACTTATGAGATAAATGCAAGGTTGCTTAGAAGAATAGTAAAATAGTTTTCTGAATAGCTCTCAAAATACATATTTCAATGCATTAACACATCGCTTTACCCAAATTACCATTGATACCCATTCTTGTTATAAGGCTTTAAATAATTTCAAACATTCAAGCTTTTATATAATGCGCATTGAACAGATATATGAAAATAATAATAATAATAATAATAATAATAATAATAACTCATAAAAAAGCAGAATGAATTTTTAATTGCCAACCTTTTGTTTAACCTTAGTTATTGAAGCAATTTCTTAAGAAGGATAATTGGAAAGAAGTCACATCATATCTGTATACCAGCTTTATTGCGATCTTGCCATAAACGTGTAACAAACCATTTAACCTCATTGCGATACAGATATATCTTGAGGAAAACTAAAAACAGGGTGGTATACAACTGATTTCGGAAACCCAATAAACCGGTTATTTCCTTCATTTTTCTAGATGTTTATATAATTTCGTAGTCATATAATATTCTTAGTATTGATATAATTACTTTTACTATGATATATTTTGTTTTTGCAAGATTTTCAGCAAGTGACGTTTAAAATTGCAAATAAAAGAAAAGTGTGATTTTTATTTAGATACAAATCAGCAGACAAATATTTTATACACAAATTATACATAGCTACACAGATTTTTATTTGATCACACATATAGAACAGAATAAATGGAATACTTGGAATTGAACAAATGCATCCAATATATAGTAGCCTATTTTGAGCTTAAAATTTAAAAAAAAAAAAATTGTATGTATTATGCACATTAATAACAAATTTAACGTGTCTCAGATGGTAGTAAACAAAATCTGGAAAATAATACTATGACTGTTTTAAATTAATTCAATATTTTCGCAAATACTCATTCAGAAAAATTTCATTCAAAAACATTTGCTCCTATTTTAACTCATTTATTTAAAAAATTTAGAAAAAAGATATTGCTGTTATTTGTTCTTATTTGTACAATTACAATTAATAGCGTAGAGAGCAATTTATTTTTTCTGGAAGGGTCTAAGTCAGATTCACAATTCAAAAAGTTTTTAAAATTGTATTACACATTGTATAGCTGTGTGGCCAACGGCCCTACCGTGCTGAAAACAACTGTTCTCGTTAGATCACCGAAGTCAAGCAGCATTGGGAGCGGTTAGTACTTGGGTGGGTGACCACTTAGGAACACCGCGTGATATTGGCACATTTCGGGCGCGGTAGCCCGGTGATTTGCGCGCTAGATTTGCATGCTGCCACAACTGTCGCCGTGTTCATGCGGAGTACGATCACGTTAAACATGTGGATCCGTAAATCCTTCCGAGAGGTTAGGGGTAGGGGAAGGAGGGTACGGTCCCTGTGGATGCTTCTCCCTCTGGGTTCCGATCTAAATTAGGTGGCACTTCCCGGCCGTCCAAACGGTTACCTTACACCTTTCTGGTAGGTCGGACGGTCTGAGTCTCAACAACAACATTGTATAGCTGTGTTATTACATTTATGAATTCTGTACACCAGCTGGAGAAATGAAGGGATACACACAACATAATCTTCTTAAGTTGATTATGTTGTGTGTACTGTGTTATGGATTGTGGTGTTGTGTTTTGTTGTGGGATGATTACGTTATTGTAAGGATTAAAATCTAATGGTTATTTACATACACACATTTAAATTGAGTTAGAACAGTCGTGACGTACACTGATGTCTGACGCACACTGTGCATCACAGCTACACAATAACTCATTCAATGCACTCCCTTTTGAAGGAGCCTCGATCGCCATTGTCACAACAAATGTTTAGTAATCTCTCAAATTTGGATATCATTTTCAGGGATGTTAACTACCATAAAAATATTTTAGGCAACTTCGGGAACAAATGAAATAGTATTTGGAAGCAAGTCTAAAAGGGTTTAGAACTGCTCATCACAAAAATTTTAACAAAACTACGTTCTACTTCATATTGATAAATTTTTCACAGACATAAAAAATACAAATTAAAAAGCTAAACACAAAGTATGCATTCTGATGAATTTAAATGCTGAGAGAGCACCGCTCCTTGGGGGCCTAATATGGCGGAGAAAAAAAGCACTTAAACCAAAATCAAGGATTTTGAAATATCAAGGAATGAACATTTTGATATTTTTAGGAGAACATTTTTAAAATTTTAATTTTTAATTTTCAAAATACAGATTGAATTTTTTATAGAGTTTGCAATATATTTATAAGCTGAATAAATAATAATTTTTCTTAATTTATATTTTATTACCCCACTGATATCCGTGCAAACTCTAATAGGTGTTTAAGTTTTTAGGTGTTTTCTTTTTTTAACATCTTGAAAGCCTAAATGACTAACGTATTTTTTTCACAACAAAGTTCATAAATTTCTTAAACCAAATATGTACGTTATAAAAAATTGGAATTTTTGACTTATATGCTTTTTCCCTCCACCTGTATTTGTAACGTTCTTATTTTGTGTCCCCATGATACATAGTATTTATTGAGTCATGTGATCACATTAATGCTGCATCATTTCACACGTGTGATTCAATTATGGTCGTGTTCATTATTTAAATTTATACAAACCTAATAAATAATTATCTGGAATGTGGCTCAACTCGACTTATCATACCAGAATCCAATTTTAAGCAGTTTGTGATTTTTTCCTCTCAAATTTTATTGGAAAAAATTTGAAAAATCAGTATTGTTGTTCCAAATTATTACAATTATAGCAAGTTATCCTTCATTTTAAAGGGCTTAGAAATATCTTCCGATTGATATGAAGTTTGATAATGTACCAACTCTCTAGCAGCCCTGCGGTGGCTAGGAAGGCTGCACACTGGATCCACTACTGGACCGAACCTTCCTCAGCAGGGGTCATAAAAAGGATGTAACTCGACCATAGAACCTAACTAGGTCAAATTTTTAATTGAGACAATTATTTTCGACGCTAAACACCACAGTTAGACGAAAATTATTTTTTAAAATGTTGCAGTTTAGTTTTTTTAAAAGTGTTAGTTTTCCTGTCCTTGACAGACATAATTAAATGCTAGTCTTCAGATAATATGCGAAAGAAAAACACGGAAACAATAGCAAGTTCCTTGAACGATTTGCAAAACTCGAAATTAATGAACATCGAAAAATGAGACTTAATTCCAGATTCTCAACGAATCACACAATCACTATTTGGATCATACAACATTATAATTACAAGAGTTTTGCTAAATTACTATATTTAAATGAGATGAAATAATAGTTTCCACTTTGTCTTCATTACATGATTTACACGCCTATGAGAGCAAAACGCTGAAAGACCTATTTTTAATCACAGTTTTTCCAAGAGAGAAGAGTTTAATTATGCAACGAAGGTCTGGAGAAAATTTTTGGCCTATTTGTGTGTTATTTTAAATCCGTTTGTGTTACGAAATGAAGTGAAATGCAGATGTAATGAGTCTTTTTTCCCACACTGTCAGTACCCATGACGACTGTTTCAAGAGAATATCATTCTCTGAGACCCGTTTGTCAAAAGAAAAGCATTTCAAAAATAATGACAAGAGATATAATAGATGTAAGGGCAACAAAATAATATTTCTTTGTTCGTTTTATTACAATCTTTAATATTATATCTAGAGCTGGCGGGAAAAACAAGAATTTTAAAATATCAAGGAAAGAAAATCTTAATACTTTCAGGAGAACTTTTTTTAAAATTTAAGTTTTTGTATTTAGAATACAAATTTAATTTTATGGAGTTTGTTATACATTTATGAGCTAAATAAATAATAACTGTTCTTAATTTATATTTTTTACCCCACTGCTATCCGTACAAAATTTAATAAGTGTTTAAAGTTTTTCTTTTTTTAACTAGCCTAACTGACTTATGTGATTTTTCTATAAATATGTTATAAAAAAAAATGAAATTTTTGACTTATGTGCTTCTTCCCGTCGCCTCTAAATATATTGAACTAGGTGTTTTTCGTAATAATGTTAAGAAACTTAATCTTCTTGTGGTGAAAGTCTTTCTTTGTAAAATTTTATAATAATTCTCACATTTTATAATAGTTCTCATTAAGATAATAAACATAACAGACAGAAACACAACTTACAAAAATTCATCATTTTATGTATAGAATATTCAAAATGAAGCTGTTGGTAAATAATAAATATTCTAATAATGCCACTCAGTAAATAAAAAATAATCAAAATTTTGCCGTTGCTGAAAAACATACATGTAAATATAGTAGTATACAAGACAGATGATATAAAACTTAAATGAAAGAAACATAGTTTTTATTCTTTTAATATTTTCTGCAGATTAAAATGTTTATTTTTTATTTCGTTAATTTATTAAGCTTCCATAATTTTAGAGATCAAGATTTTAGAGTACAAACAAAGATCGGGTCACATTGCTGGATTTTGAATTGCATTTATTATAGAAAGATTTACAAAACGGTTAGGTTATGCTAGTTTAGAAACTCATAAATGGTGGTATCATATGATATAAAAATAGACAGACTGAAGGACAGGTGGACGCTTAAATTTTAAATGCGACTTTATCATAGCTACTCTTCCAAATTTCATGAAATTCGGTACAGCTGTTCTTCCGTGGTGATGACAACAGATGGATTTTCAAATAGCTAAAATAGATACAGTGTACGTTGGCAATTTAAAATAGCAAATGTTTGATTTATATACTGTACTTACAGTAACTTGCGGATAGGGCATGCCTCAATACATCTGAAATATGTATGCTTTTTATTATTTATAAAGTTTTAGAAATTATTCTTCTCTTTAAATTTTCATGCATAATATTAATGATCCATCCATGCCATTGTAAGAATTTAGTAAAATCAGTCCTTGTTTTTGTTAACTTTTTAATTTTTAATGCAAAATATCCATGACCAATTCGTGGTTGTGTAAGAATTTAGCAAAATTTAGAGTTTATTTTCACTGACGTGATTTTGCTTTCAAATGTTTAATACAAAATATCCATGACTAATTCTTGACTGTGTAAGAGTTTAGGGAATTCAGTGTTCATTTTCACTGACTTGATTTTACTTTTAAATTTTAAATGAAAAATGTGCATGTCAAATTCTTGGCTGTGTAAAAATTTAGCAAATTTAGTATTTGTTTTTACTGACGTGATTTTACTTTTAAATTTTAAATGAAAAATATCTATAACTAATTCTAGGATGTTGTTGTTGTTGAAACCCAGACCGTCCGACCTACCAGAAATAATACATTTAGCAATTTAGTATTTGTTTTTACTGACGTGATTTTACTTTTAAATTTTAAATGAAAAATATCCATGACAAATTCTTGGTTGTGTAAGAATTTAGCAAATTTAGTATTTGTTTTTACTGACGTGATTTTGCTTTTAAATTTTAAATAAAAATATACATGACAGATTCTTGGCTGCGTAAGAATTTAGAAAACTTAGTATTTGTTTTTACTGACGTGATTTTACTTTTAAATTTTAAATGGAAAATATCCATAACTAATTCTTGGCTGTGTAAGAATTTAGCAAATTTAGTATTTGTTTTTACTGACATGATTTTGCTTTCAAATTTTTAATATAAAATAACCATGACTAATTCATGGCTGTGTAATAATTAATTAAATTTAGAGTTTTATTTAGTTTGCCTGATTTTAGTAACAAATTTTAATACAGAATATCCATAACTAATTTATGGCTGTGTAAGAATTTAGCAAATTCTGAGGTTATTTTTGTTGATGTGATTTTCCTTTTAAAATTCTAATGCAAAATATCTATAGCTGTGCAAGAGCTTAGCCAATTTAGCGTTTAATTTCGTTCACATGATTTTACTTTCACTTTTTTAATACAAAATATCTATGACTATTTCATGACTGTGTACGAATTTAGCAAATTCGGCGTTTATTTTCGCTGACGTGATTTCATCTTTAAATTTTTAATACAGAATATCCAGGATCAATTCATAGCTGTTGAAGACCCAGACCGTCCGACTCGCAATTCATAGCTGTGTAAGAATTTAGAAAATTCAGAGTTTATTTTCATTGACGAGATTTCTACAAGAAACAGCACCCCCCTCTAGTAACTTAAACCACCACACGCCACTATGTACATAACTACACTGGATACATGCTTGGTTTCGCTTTCTTGGGAAAACTTTTTAAAACAGTTTTGTGTAAGTTTGAAAAGCAGTGCATTACTTTCATTATTTTGCAGTGCATTACTTTCATTATTGCAGTGCATTACTTTACAATATTTGCAGTGCATTATTTTCATTATTTCAGTTCATTACTTTCATTATTTCAGTTATTTTGTATTTATCGCACATAATAACACATGGAACGAATATAGAAATTATACATCAAGTTTACGACATTTAAATTATTTCTATTTCCAATTGGCGCCTTCATGCATTTTAAAACGATGCCCATCTCAAACAAACAAAATATTTGGAGAAAGGTTTATGCTACCATAGTGGAAGTGTTTTCATCCGCTTTGTTCTCAAAAATTACATAAAGAGGACTCGCAAAAGAAAGTTAAGCATTTTTGTTAGTTTATTTCACTTTTTTACTTTTCCTGCAATCCATGGTAATGTATAGGGAAAGTATTCAAATCATACCGAAAATCGCAACTTGAGTTTTCGACGGATCTACACGTTTTGGGACCTCTAGAATACGAAAAACCTATTATTATCGTGAAGTCTGTCTGTGTGTCTGCCTGTCTGTCTGTGTGATTTATGTAACCACTCTAACTCAAAAACCAATGGACCACATTTCATAAAATTTGGTAGGTAAGTCACTTGTGGGTGACCCTAGTGCTGATTCATTTTCGGTACGATTCGGGATAAAAGAACTCGCCTTTTTTTTTTCTTTTCTTTTCGAAATGATTTACAAAAATTGCCTGTATTCACTCTAGCTGAAAAACTAATAGAGGATGGTACAAAATAACTTAAGAAAGCGTTCGATATTTTTTGTTTAAAAAAATATTTACATTTTTTTTCGGTGAGGGAGAGATATACAGTTTGGCTCATCTTCTGTATTTCAGCCATTTGGCATCTTTTTACTTTCCCTACAATACATGGTAATGTATAGGGAAAAGTATTGGAATCATACCAAAACTCGCAACTCGAGTTTTCGAGGGATCTATACGTTTTGGGACCTCTACAATACGAAAAAACTATTTTTAGCGTGACGTCTCTCTCTCTCTCTCTGTGTGTGTGTGTCTGTCTGTGCAATATATGTATAAACTCTTAACTCAAAAACCAATGAACCAAATTTCATAAAATTTGGTAGGTAAGCCACTGGTGTGTGACCCTAGTGCGGATTAGGTTTTGGTACAATTCGGGATAAAAGAACCCGCCCTATTTTGTGAAATGGCCCGCTAAAATTGCCTGTATGTACTCTAGCTGAAAAACCAATAGATAAAATTTTACAAAATTTGGTAGATAAGTCACTTGTGGGTTACTCTGGTGCTGATTAGATTTTGGTACGACTCAGTGTAATTTTAAATAATTATAGGTATTATTCTGTGCAATTAAACTCTATAATGAGTTATTGGAAAAATAAAGAGAACGTGAATATGAGTATGCAGGGAAAGTCATGCGCTGCCCACATCAGCTTTTTCATGTTTTGGAATGAATTTGAATTCCGTTATAAATTTAAATGGCATTCAAGAATCCATTTACTCAACGATTTCGCATTCAGTGGTATTACGAATATAACTAAAAATTATAAATTTTTAATGAGTACAATGCTAATTTAAGGTTCAGTTGCTCGCTTTCAGCAATCAAAAGTTATAGTTCCCCAGATTAAACGAGCAGCACATGAAATTGCAAAACTGAATTAAAAAGATATATATATATATTAAAAAGCGCATTGTGGTAAAAATGTTTCGACTTCGTTCATTAATGGCTGTTGAAGTAGGAAAAAGGAATTTTAATAATGTTTTTCATGTGTGAATAATGTATTTAATCTTTCCTTGTTCAATTTGAAAAGGTGAATCTTGTTGGTATGATAACCATCATCAATAGGCGTATAAATAAATTAGAAGTTAAGTCCGTCATATGACGAGGTTCATTAAGTTGTAAAATGTGTCCTTCCATGTCTCGCCTGCAGAACTTTGCTGCTAATATCCTCGAACGCATATGAGTCACGCACCTCTCAAAATAAATATTATTAATTTTTATACGACTTTCTATCGAAACATAATTATTATATAACCCTCCAACAAAACGGAATTAATATACAGAACCTTAGACACCCCCCCCCCCCCCACCTTAACTCACTTTTTCTTTTTTTTTTTGTGAACATTTGCTATAAAATTTCGAAAAGAAAAACTCTAAATAGTAAAAGTTGACCACAAATTGTAAGTTTTTTTACATTATATATACTGGTGGAAGAAGAACGAAAATTCTCGCGTCAGATATCATCAAAGTGCAACATATCGGTCAGATCCTGAGCGGTTCCCAAATACAAGGATTTTGAAGAAATGTTGCTCCAGGAAATTCTTAAACAAAAAATAATTTATACATTAATAAATTATACATTATATCTATTTGTGTCATTTGGTATTTAAAACGCAGTTTTACACTTACGCAACATAATCTGCCGATAATAAATAAGTTTAAGGAGGAAAATGTGATAATTTAAATTTTATCTGCATTTATTGTTCAGTTTTTATATTCTTTATAATGGAAAGTGAAAAAAAATGTTAAATAGTTGCGCAAATCCGATAACAAATTGATTCGATTTGAAAACAAAATATACTCACGTCGATAAAAACATTTTGTTTTGAAGACAATAGTAATGTTTTTAAAACGAGTGCCTCCATTCTTTCGCGAATTGCGAAAATTTTAAGGAAATAATTATTTCGGCAGTATAATATATGTTCATCATTACTAGGAAATTTGAATAAAATGTGCCAATCAAATTTCATTTTTACTATTATATATAAAACGTGATGAGGATAGCTTCACAAATTTCCTGCAGAGTCAGATACATTTAGTGGCGGAGATAGGGTTCAGCTGGGATTTTTAATGACTTTCGCTAACCTATTCACCAAATGAAATTCTCTTTCGCCAAAGAGTTTTTATTCATCAAATTTTATTTTATTTCGCCAAATTTTATTTTATTTCGCCAAATTGAGTTTTTATTCGCCAAATATAGTTTTGAATTACCAAATTTATTGTAACGTTCCATTTGGAAAAATTGTTTTGATTTATAAATTCTCAAATTACAAAGATCTTTCTTTTGGAAAGGACAAATAGTATAGTCGTACACATTACGATTAGTATACCACGAATTTTGATTTTGACATTGGCATAATTCATAATCACCAACATTGTCGCCAAATCTTTTATCAATCGCCAAATTGATTTTTTTTTTTTTTTTTTTTTTTGCAAAATGCGACAATGACGACCAGCAGCACAACCCCTGTAATTTTAGGCGTCATAACCCTCAATTACTTCATCAACATGGGTTCTTTATTAAGTCTACTTTGTCAAAAAGATATGTATAGCGCTGTAACTCTTATTTTTGCAATTACATATACTATTTTGAACAATTATAATGTTGATACAAGACGGGACAATAAATTTTTACGAGTTCAAAACACATCCTATTGAATTTGTTGACCTTTAGAACAGGATTTTTTGAACAAAATTAATAAACCCTAAATATTTAATGTGCGAGTTTGGATTCGACTTTCTCATACATTTATATCCCATAATGTTATTTTTGCTTGTATCGCAAGCATTATCAGAGTTCAAAATACATATGATATCATATGTAATGTATCAACAAATGTATCAGATGTATCAGAGACCTATTACTCTGTGTTATCTTATTTTCGACGTTTTTAGACATTATTAGTTAAAAATTAATTAATTATAGCATTATTTTCAAATGGTTTGATTTGAAGATTAGCCGTCAAACCATTTCGGTATTTGAAACGTAACTTGGTTATACTAGTTACCAAAATAGAATCAAAAGCCATAAATGAATTCATTCACAAAATATTTAAAAAAAATCGTTTGCAGTAACAATAAATTAAAATATTTCAAGAATGGTTTATTTATGCATTAAAAAAGTTCATTAAGATAATTTTGGATATTTATTTCTATGCAGGGTCAAGTTCCACGTGCATGTAAAGTTTCAAGTTTCTGCCTTCATCATTTGTGTAATTCATATACCTAAGTCAGTCAGTCTCACTTATGAGTATGTATGATATAGATACTAACACCGTCCAAAAACGTTCTAAAACGCGTTTATCCGTCAAAATCTCGAATTAGAAAGTTTTCAGGAAAACAATACTTTCTCCATACAATATAGAAGAGTAGAAAATCAACAAATCATCTTTCATTATTTCCAAATCATCTAACGTTTTTCATTCTTGTAGCTCATATATATTATAATTATGCGTTAACCTTTACGAAATGTTCTTTCCTTTTCTAGGATATACCTTAATATAAATAATATTTATGTCTTATCATTAAGGGGAAGTGAGGATTTCCATATTCATATTATATTTTGGAATAAACTAAGCTAAAATAAATGCATAGATGTCATTTTCCAATAATCGACATTTCTTAATTTTACGTTCTGAATTTCAGAGGTGAAAGAGAAAAAATGATGAATATATATTTTTAACTAAGCAGTCCAAATATTCAAATACTTATAAATATGTTATTCATAATATACTCATTTAACACACACATATACACACTTACACTTATCTGCTGAACTGATATATATGGGAATTTCTGCTAAAGGCAGAAACTTGAAACTTTACGCATGCACGTGGAACTTGACTCTGCATAGAAATAAATATCCAAAATTATCTATATATATATATATATATATATATATATATATATATACAGGGTGTCCCAAGAAGATTGAAACGCGCTTTAATTCTTTACCTGTCGGAGATAAGTGGGCAATGTAAATTGCAAAAATGTTGAAAGTAAGGTAGTAAATAAGACTACGTTAATGAAATAGTCGTTCCATTAATTTTAAAAACGTTACACTTTTTAAATTTTTATACGACCCCCTTAGACAAATTGGTCAATTAGAAATTTTTTATTTTTAATGCAACAAGATCATTAAAAAGAAATCAGCATATCTGTATCTTTAAAATTGAGCAAATTATATTTAATTAAAAATTGAACACTGTGAATGGGGACCCTATATCAAATAAGAAATGTAAATTTGTGACATATCACAAAAAAGATAAATCTGGTTGATAATACATAGGCATTTTTGCGAATTCCGCGTAGGCTCACGATGCACTGATTCTTAAGTACTTTTCAATAACTAAGTACTTTTTTTCAATAATTAAGTACTTTTAAGTATTTTTTTATCTAAACAATTTCCATCGTCAATTTGTTTATGATCCCTATTTTCACTGATGAAACAGCCTTTCACATGATACGGAAAAGTGGCATAAATCAGATTTTTTTTTCTTTATCATACTTCAGTTGATTTTAAAGATACAGATATGCGTATAAAAATTAAAAAAGTGTAACTTTTTGAAAATGAATGGGAGGACTATTTCATTAACGTAGTCATATTTCTTACCTTACTTTCAACATTTTTGCAATTTACATTCCCAACTTATCTAGAATAGGTAAAGAATTAAAGCGAGTTTCAATCTTTTTGGGACACTATATATATATATATATATATAACAGTTATTCAGAAACACTCAAAACGAGTGGAATCCAAATTGGAGATCGTATTAAGAATTAATATTTGAGTCTCCTTGCGAATTAAACTTTTACAAAGTTGAAAGATCTATAACCATTACTTTCTTATGCTATGTTTACTCGCAAATTTGAAATTTGGAGGAACATAAATGTTTCAAAACCTCCTGAATAAGTTTCGACAACGTCTGAAATTATATCTATCTGCATGTTATATATTTGTTGGGTGTGCAAAAGATAAATAAAGTTGAATGTATTATATCGCCATGAAATTTAATATCCAGATATCTTCAATATATAAAATTGAATATATGTTTGTTCTGTATACAAACTGACCCATTTTTGACTGAATTGCTTCAAACTGAATGTAGCTATTCTTTACTTACTTCGCAGGCAACCGCTCACATATTTCGAGTATATAAGCTGAAGAGTTTTCAACGCATTAATAAAAACATAAAATTTAGACTTTCACAGAAATAATATTAAACAAACAATTTTTATAAAAGTCCATTTGAAAAACATAACACCGTGTTGTTTAGCAACAGACATTTATTGACCGCTTTATAAAAAAAATTTAAGAGTCAAAAGTATTGTAATTATTCAGCAAAAATTTTAATTTTATTTTCCCTATTCACTACCAGAAATATTAAATAAATTAATTTAATAAATAGATTATATTTTGTTTTTGGATTGATTTTATTAGTTGCTGTAAAAGAATAACATTATGATTCCAGGAATTATTTACATCTTTTAAATTTATTTCTAGGAAAATATTTCCAAATTTTGTGTATTTCCGATTGTTTAATTGGATTTTACAAGAATATTGTTATTTGATATATACTTCTGATACCTCATTTTAGCATAGGATAATCAAGCATTTGATTTTTCGTAAACTAGTATGTAAAGGGACTCAGAATATTTTATTTCTTAGATATAAATTTTCTATAATATATTTTCTATGGTTTCTTTAATATATTTTCTATGGTTTCCTTAATATATTTTCTATAGTTTCTTTAATATATTTTCTATAATATATTTTCTATAGTTTCTTTAATATATTTCTATAATATATTTTCTATGGTTTCTTTAATATATTTTCTATAATATAGTTTCTTTAATATATTTCTATAATATATTTTCTATGGTTTCTTTAATATATTTTCTATAATATATTTACTATGGTTTCTTTAATATATTTTCTATAATATATTTTCCATGGTTTCTTTAATATATTTTCTATAATATATTTACTATGGCTTCTTTAATATATTTTCTACAATATATTTTCTATGGTTTCTTTATTATATATTTTCTATAATATATTTTCTATGGTTTCTTTAATATATTTTCTATAGTTTCTTTAATATATTTTCTATTATATATTTTTCTATAAATTTTCTTTATATGCTTATAAGGCAAAGTTAGTCTTGAATCATAATAATTTAAAATACTTTTAGGGTTTATAAACATTTTAAAATTACGAGCAACTGAGGATTACTCTAGTTTATATCTGCTAGTTTCGATGATATAAGGAAATAACTATACAAACTTTTTCTTCGAGTTTACAAAGAAAATAAAATGTATTCAATATTTAAATTAAATTGTTATTTTCTAAAGAAAAATAACTTTATATGTGCAAAGAAGGAAATGAGCTTGAATGATAGTAATTTGAATTATTAATCACGAGAATTCTTAAAAGTTTTATCTCGCTCTAAATTTTCACATATTTTTCAAAGTCTATGTGGTTGATAGGACATCAGTAAAAAACAGTTACTTTTTATAAAAATAACATTAGGTATAAGGTTCTTTCTTTATACACTTTTAAAGAAAAAAGTATATTTTATTCTGTAAAACATGTTTAATTAAAGCAGCTAAATAACATAGCAGATTTCTTTCAATGTCGTCGAGTGTCGTACAGAACAGAGCACCAGGCGCGAAGCGCCTTTAATCGCCAATTTCAATATGTGGTTCTTATCGTTATACTGTGACATTAATTCAGTTACCCAAGATTTCTTTCAAATTCAAATTGGATAAAAGAAATATTATATAAAAAAAACATGTAATAAAATACTGGTAGTTGTTTGAATTCTGTTTTGTTTGTTTTTGTAACGGAATAATAAAAGTATTAATTCATAGTTTTAACTACGTATTCTATTACGGTTAAGGATCACCAAACTTCATGAATTTTACTATCATGTTTAATTGATTGCCGCAAAGGAATAAAATATATTGGGGGATATCTTTCGACACTTGTTACAATTGTTTTCTTTTAGTTGGCATTAGAGATAGATATATTTAATTCTTTAGCTTTAATTGAATGTGAATTTAATATTTTTGTAAAGATCAGAGATTATTATACATGAAATTTCCTTTATGATCTCTTAAGGGACAAAAAGAATTCTTTAATAATATATTTAAGTATCATACTGAAGTTTTAGTGTTAAAATGTAGGACATTTCTCTGAAAAAGTAGGACTTTCTCAGAGAAAAGTAAAAGCTTTTAACAACTACAATTTTCTTTTAAATGCAAAGTAAAGTGAATTTGATAGTGAAGGTTATATCAAATATTGATTATTTTGTATCAGCTAGGTATTATATAAACATTTTAGTTACTTTAGCAATGAGTGAACATTAAATAAAAGATAAGACATATTAATTTAAAAAAAATTATGATATGTATTTTTGTGTTTTGGAAAAATATTTGGAATTCGTGTTCCTAAATATTCAATAGAAAGAGAATGGCAGATTTCAATAGAAGGTAGTAAAACCTAATAAAATGGGTCACATATTTGCTCAAATTCAACTCATAAACTGACTAAGAGTCAGTTTTTCAGAGTCAGTCTGATTAAGAGTCAGCAAAACGTTATATAAAGCAATATCTATAACTAAAAATAGCACTTTCATTTGACTAATTATTTAAAAAAGTTCTTAATACATAGAAAAATTACTGCAAAAAAGTACAAACAGAAGAACTTTCCAAAAAATAGGGAAAGTAGGCCATTTTAATATAGAATAATAATTTTAATATATGTATTTAATTAATATATATATATATATATATATATATATATATATATATATATATATATATATATATATATATATATATATATATAATTATAATTTTATTATATTTAAATAGGGAAGTATTAGGTAGGACATTATTAGGTAGGAGTTTTCCTTCCTTAGTAGGTTGAATAGGAGGAATATTGATTCCTGAATATTATATAGAATGTTTTAAAAATTATCATATTTCTTAAAATACATATTATCTATAGAAAAATTATTGCAAAATACGTACGAAAGAAGAGTTCTTCCGAAAGTAGGAAAAGTAAACTATTTTTCTAAAGTAGAAGTTTTCCTACTTTAGTAAGCAAAGTAGGAGGAGTATGATTTTTGCATATTACTTAGAGTACTGTCAAGTGTTTGATATTTTTAAAAATACACCAATTGCCTCTCTTAATGCAAATATAAATATGACAAAGTAAAACAGTAAACAACATTTCATCCTGGACATAATAACGATAGAATGCTGTTAAAAAATAGTAATATCTCATTAATCAAGAAAGAGTCGAGTAATAATGAGTAAACATTAGTTAACACGAAAGTGAAGAATAACATTTTCATGTAATACACGTCATCAAATGCTTCAATTATTTAATTTTTTTTTTGTATATATTTTTAACTTAATGCGATTACTTCCTATAAATAGAGGAAATGAATGTAAGTATGGTAACATAATATTAATAAACAATTTAAATGTATATAAAAGATAAATAAGTGTATAAAAAGATGAAGATAATGGCAGACGTTAATAAGCACAGAAAAAATACAATGCAGCATACAGCTGTGTTTTCATCCCTGGAGCAGCTGTATACTGCATTGCATCTCGTCTGTGAGCAGTGTCATATTTAAAAGGGGGTGCAGGTGTGTATACGCATACCTTCATATTTATAAAATGGTTATTTTACATATATTAAAAAATACCGGTTTTTTAATGCACTACAATTTTACCTTTAGCTTTGCATAACTTAAGAACAGATTAATAATGATAACTACAATATTTCAGGTTTGGTAAGATATAAATAATGAATTCGATCTGGAAAATTCATTTTCTATTTTGAATGGGGTAAATGAATTTGAAAAGAAATTATTTATAAATAAAATTATATTTTATTCGCATACAACAGAGTGATTCAAAGAACATACCACTATTATTACTGATATATACTATTGACTAAATATTATTTATTAATCAAAGAAAATATGCATATTTCAATTATAAAGTAATTAATTGACTATTATTAGATATTATTCGCTATTAATAATTAGTATTACTTAATTATTTTTGAAAAATACAATATGCGAAAAAGTCACACATTGTGAGAAATATCTACTAGTACGCCAGTATCTGTCAGTATTAACTTCGAGCATTATCTTAATTTAAATACAATTTTAATTTTTCATACAAACTCAATGAAAAAGAGCGAGAGGATTTAAATAGAACAATTAATATTCAAAAGTAGAATATAAAATGAAAAACACTCTAAATCATTTAAATCTACAATTACCCTTTTATACCTTTAACCTGCCTTAATACAGCACCCTTAGAAATAGTCTATAAGAGTTAATGTCCTGACAACTAATTACTCTGTCAATTCATTTCACATACTACTTATTTTCTCTTACGCGTAGAGTAATAGCGTCCTCCATATAGTGCGAAGTGTAAGCTCCTAATTTTTCTATTACTATACATCACTGCTATTAAAAGAGAATCTAACTATGAAGATTAAAATATGAGCATTTTTTATTTAAATGTAGATGTTTCTAACTATTAATCACCGGTATTGGAAGGTTTTTTTTTATTTTATTTATTCTATTTAATTTTTTTATTCATTTTTATGGTAACATACTTTAAGTTTGAAAATCTATTTGCAGCAAATACCTTTTCAATCACATGATCCAAATAGTGTATTTCTAATCTCACCTTTTTGCAACACACATCTCTACCAGTTTCAACGATTGGATATATTCATTGCTTTTATCCATTCAGAAAACTAAAGAATTCATTAGACGATACTCACATTATTAAAAATAATAAAAGTATTAGCTTATCAAAATAAAAAGGAAATAAAAGTATGTGCTATTTGAAAGGTCCTGCTTTGAAATTCTCTATAAATGCATTCTATGATCATTGTAATCGTCACTATCAATTCATAAATTAATATCAACCACGTTATGCAGATATCAATCATTTATCAGTTAATTACTAATAAATATTAATCATAATGAGTCATTGAAAATGATTAACATAATGGGAAATATGCTGCCCCCCCGCCATGAAAAATGACTGATTGCACCTTGTTTCAGAGCTGTATCAATGATTGCTTTCCCAATCCGGAACCATACTAACAAAACCTTTCTCTAGGTGGGGGTGTTTCAAAAATTACGATCGAGCTGATAATTGCAGATAACAACCTTTGTGAACCGGTTTCGTGCTTATCCGCTCGTCATCATGAAATAGCCGATACCTGCAACAGCAGCAAGATAATTTGTATATGTCATAATTTCCAGACTGAGATCGCAAAATCACGCCAAGTTCTCCTGCTGCTATTGTAGGTATCAGCTGTTTCAGGCTAAGGGCAAAGGCGGTCCACGTATATTAGTATCTGCAATAAAGGCTCGATCCCAACCTGCAGTCGTATGATCGCATAAAATTACGGAAGGAGGTAAAGTAGTAGATGAGACGAAAGCTTCACTTACCTCCTGTGCTCGTGAAGGCAGAGCTGATCGTCCCCATGGAGAAAGGGGATCTGGAGGGAGACGAAGGTGGAGATCCGTAGGAAAACAGTCCTTCGTCGTTCGTAGGAAATATGCCCTTCTGTTCGTCCTGAGCTTGGGCCCTCCTGAGGGCCACCTGTTTGGCCATCACTTTTTGTCTTTGGGCAATGAGCATGCACTTAACGCATATACACTTCCGGTACCGGCAGTACCGCTTGTGCCCCCGCACCATTTGACTTATTCCGTGATTTCGACACCTCGCGCATTTGGGGTTGCGAGTCGCGCCGCCACTACTGGCTGGCTGCACGACGGCGGTCGGCCGGGGCATTACCGAGGTCGCCGCCACAGTGTAGCTGCGATTCGTGTTATTGTCTCTCCTCATAAGGTCTCCAGCGACCAAGCCGGGGCTTCCTTCTGAGCTGTCCGAGCCCCTGCGCTCCCCCTTGGAGGAGGAGCGGTCGCTGTCGTAGTCCGAGCGCCGTACAGCACCGGCCTGCGTCTGCAGCGGATCCATGCAGCCACTGCCGGTAAATAGAGATAAAACAAACCGCGTCCGTGTTCGCCTGCCAACGCGCTTGAATCTGTTGCAGCGGCGGTGACTACATCATGGCTTTAGCAGTGGACGCGCCGTCTTGGTTGGTCGGGGAAAACAACCACTTCCTTTTTCTCCCGCCAGAGTCACGTGACGGAAACTTCTCTGTCTTTCTCTACCTACTGGGTACTCACGCTTCTGCTCTTCGGGATCCCTCTCCTGCGCTCTCTTCGAGGAGAAACACTCCTCGCATCCTTGACGGGCATCCCTCGCTGGCTGGGCTTGCACCGGCACTCACGCATATATCGCAGGTCGCCATTCATTTTCTCCCCGAAATAGAGTTACTTGAGGACATGTTTACGAACTGAAATATGCAAATACATTGTTTACATCATGTTCCACAGTTTAGATCGAGGTACTCCGCAAAGCACTAGCCAAGTTCTGTTCAAAAATTGAATATGTACACTGTGGAAAGGTCTGGCGGACATCTTTCGCGTGAGTATTCAAACGGCTTTTTCTCGCCCCACCGTACGCATGTCAGAGACTAAAATGAATAGAAGGTTGATTTTAGAGCTTTCTAACAGGTAGACGTGATGACACAAGTTGTGAATAATTTGATGCAATTTGCCCCTGACAATATTTTTATAGCGATGCGTCAAATGTAGTATATTTTGTCTTTCTATGAAATGATCACTTTTGCACTGCACTCTAAATCCAACTAATAAAGTTATACGTTTAATATTCGTCGTGCCGAGTAGAAATTTCTCACTTATCACATTTCATAAATAGCCGTAATGACTGTTTTTTAAAATTTCTAAAATGTTGTATTTATCAGTTAATTCAGTTTTCTCTCAAATTAGGTGACTTAAATCATTGGGTGATTTTCCTCACATCTTCTACTCTTGACACTAAATTATCTTTTTTTTTTCAATACTCCAGTAATTATAGAGTAAGAACACCACTAACGAAGCTTTAGAAAATAAAATTTAAAATTATGTCAACATTCGACGACAATATTTTTCTTTTACAGATATTTTTCTTCTATTAAAATGGACCGTTATTCCTTACAAACAATTTTACATAATGTTTCGGTTTAATCTTCTTCAGACTTTTTTTCTATTAAAATTGACCGTTAATTCTTATAAATAATTTTACATAATGTTTGAGTTTAATCTTTTCGCCCCTTGACAACGGTGAATGATAGAGCCATTGGGTTCACCTATGTGAATTCAGCAATGTTAAAACTATAAGAATGGACCTAATTTTTGACTAGAAAAGAATTTTTGAAGTGGAAAAACATCCTAAAATCATATTTTCCAAAAACAGAAAATTAAAAACTCATTTATACGACGCAAAAAAAGTTTTACAGATACAGCATGAATTTAGCAATGTTATCACTATATTAAATTCAAAGATGAGATTGACTTTTTATTCTATAAATATAGGACGCGATTACAAACATTAATTGGAGATAACTGAACGTTTCACATTACTAAAATCATCCTTTTTTTTATATTCACTATTGTGAAATATGTAATTGCTTTGACACTATTTTAATCAGTAAATTAATTGAAACGATTTTAGAAGTTATGACGAGCCGTTCTCATGATATTAGAGAGAAATGTTACTTTTTCTGCACAGGAAATGCATAAAATGTAAATAAATATACTGGCGAAAATAAATTTATTTTTCTCGCTTTTTTTTTTTTGCCATGTAAAAATTGTAAATGTTAATAAAACTAAATCGATATTTTCCACTAGTTAACATCATCTAGACATGGGAATCCTTAGTGAGCCTTTTAACTCCTTTAGAATTCGAGGCTGAATCCATATCTAAGCTATCTTTATAATCACTCCCGAAAAATAGGTACTTCGAGGGGGTCTTAAAGCTTGTGTTTTCCCTCAAAAACTTAAATTGACAATTTTTAGGGCAATCAATGTTTTCTTTAACTTTTTGCTTACGGGTGGGACAGCGTCCATCCCAAACGAAGAACCTCTCAAAAAGACAGGTATTTGACATACCCTATCCCAAACAGTTCGATCTCCCTTTGCGACATTGGCGTCTTTGGACGGGGGGAATTTGACATACCCTGTTTGGGATAGGTTATGTAAAATACCTGTCATTTTGAGAGGTTCTTGTTTGGGATGGACGCTGTCCCACCCGTAAGCAAAAGGTTAAACAGTAGTAATAATATAATAAGAATTTGACGTGGGCAAGTGACTTTCCCTACAGATTCAAATTCATTTACACTTTATTTCTTTCATAATTCATTGAATTGAGTTTAATGGCACAAAATAACGTTCATCATTACTTGAAATGACACAGAATTTACACTTTTAATCCTATTTTCGTTTTCATTTGATAACTGGAAGTATTTTCGAATGTGAAGTAGCTAAACTGCGAAAACCTAAAATATATCTAGAACAGCTAGTACTAGAGTAATGGTGTTGATCTTATTCTCTTCGTCACCAACAATTACGTAAAAACAAGCATTTAATGGGTATATTTGAACATACGTAGTCTTTTATTTTTGTTTCTTGACGTTTTTTCGGGACAATTTGCAAAAGAAAAACAGGTTCTTTTCTCTCGAATCGTGACAAAATCTAATCAGCACCAGGGTAACCTACAAGTCACTTACCAATCAAATTTTATGAAATTGGGTCCATTAGTTTTTGAGCTAGAGTGGATACATACATTGCACACACATACTAACGCCACTCTAAAAATAATTTTTTCGTGCTCTAGAGGTCCCAAAACGTGTAGATCCGTCGAAAACTCGAGTTGCGATTTCCGACACGATTTCACTACTTTTTTTCCCATGTATTGTAGGGAAAGTAAAAATTAACTTGTTTATATAAGCCATTTCCACCCACGTTTTCGAGCGGGCGTGTGGTCGCTGAATACGACATTATATACGACTCTTAATAAAAACTTTGACTATCAAAACCAGTTTCTAATAAATGCGTAAAAATGGCGCTCATTTTACAGTTTCGTTAATATGGAAATTGCAGTATGTAAAATAATATTTCATCTCCGATTACTGTAAATTTCTTTATTTTCTACGTTTCAGATATTTTAAGCTGAAAATCATTTCGTTATAGCATTAATTTTCAATAGTTTGATTTGGAGAATAGCCAACAAACGATTTCGGTATTTAAAACGTCACTGGGTTACTCCATGTACCTCAACGGAATCAAAAACTATAAATGAATTCAATGACAAAATACAATAAAAATATTGTCTGCAACTATAAATTAAGATATCTCAAGAATTGTTGATTGTTCCAACACCTACACTAAATAAGAAGGAAGGCCATGTTATTTAAGTTGCGAAGGTTAAAATTTTAGTGCTTAGTTAAATTAATAGATGTTAAGTGAACAAAAATTTGTAAAATTAAGGATATTTAAGAATTGGTACAATTTGAAATTGATTTTTCTTTTTTTTCACATACCCGAAATCTGCTTAATAATCTGCTCAGTTTTCCATAAAGAAATAAATCAATAAAAATAAATTCTAGTTTGATGCATCTTGCAGAAACAAACACAATACTACGTGAATAAAACGACATAAGCTGATGTTTACAGAAATACTTGCACCCCATAAAACCAGTATGACGATTGGCTTTCCTTATGTTTGGGACTCATAATTTTCACAGGCGCAGCCTTCCTTCCCATTGGCGTCTGTTGTATGTCAATACATTAAGAAAATTTTAGAATTTTTTGTTTTTTGCGTATTATCATATCAAAACGAATTTGCGTGTCTAGATGTTCTGAAGTTACAGAATAAGAATGTTAGAGCAAAAAATTCCGTGATTTATAAATTTTTCTATCAAAATTTCAAGATGTTAATAAAGGTGCGAAAAAATTAAAATATCTTGGGAACAGCTAGTTCTAGAGTAATTGAGTTGGTCGTATTCTTTTCATCATCAAAAATTAGGTATAAAACAGGTATTTAATTGATTTGAGCATACGTGGTCTTTTATTTTAGGTTTTGATGAATTTTGCCGGCCATTTCGTAAAAATGGCAGGTTCTTTTCTTACGAATCGTATCAAAATTCAATCAGCACCAGGGTAACTCACAAGTGACTTATCTACCAAATTTTGTGAAATTGGGTCAATTAGTTTTATAAATAGAGTAGATAAATACACTGCACAGATGCCATACTAGTTTTTTTTGGGGGGGGGGGGGATCTAAAGGTCCCAATACGTATAGATCCGTCGAAAACTTGAGTTGTGATTTTCGACACGATCACAATACTTTTTCTATATATTACCATGTATTGTAGGGCAAGTAATAACAGATCCATAAAAGTTTGAATATTTCACTACAATCATTAGCGATTTTAAGCTGATAAGGATGACCCCCACTTAATGATTATGCAAATTAAAAAGAATTGTTCATGAATTATCGTGTCTTTAACACAGTGCTATAATGCAACGTAATTTCATGACGACTTTGACTCCGTATATTAAATATGCAGTATCAAATACTCACATTTTGTACGCATATGATACTACATATTACTAATTATTATTGTATTTATACGATGTATTACTACGTAGCAGACTCCAAACATGTATTTTTGTCAAAATTGTGAACTCAAAAATTTTCTGTAAAACGATAAATTATCTCATACACTTTAACATAAAAGAGTACAAATCTTCTAAAGTGTATTACACATGACTTTCACGAACTATAAATTATCCTATACACTTTAATAGGAAAGAGTACAAATCTTCTAATGTGTATAACACGTGACTTTCACAAAAGATGTATTAGCCTATACACCTTAACATGAAAGAGTACAAATCTTCTTTTTTCAAAAATTTTCTGTAAAACGATACATTATCCTATATACCTTAACATGAAAGAGCACAAATCTTCTAACGTCTATAAGACGTGACTTTTACAAAAGATTAACAAATTTAGATATCTGTTTATCTGTTTTGAAAATCGCTTGTTATAAAAGTAACATGCAACATTTTGAGATCTCTTTTGGCTATACCTCGCAGAAATTCAATGGACGTTTTTGTTGAAGATTAAAATAATGTTTTAAATTTTAAGGAAACCGTTTTAATTTTTTCGTGATATATTACGTACCGTTTGGGAAAGTACATTTCTTTAAAATCTCAAGAAAGAAGCGTGAAAAATTGTAAGATGAACTCCTAAACAAACATATGCATTTATTTCTGGGCAAACGTGTTTACAAAGCCTTCAGTGATTTGATAATAGTAAACTTCCTTTTCTATGATAAACGTGTAATACCCCGAGAACGGTGCATATTAAAGTTCTGTAAATTATGTTATTCGGTGTCGAATAAAATATAAGATATGAAATAAACATGTGTGTAATAATTTAATATAATTGCTATAATAATTTTTTAATTTTAAAATAATATTGGAAAAATTAAGGGTCTTCATTTAGTCCAGGCATTCATTACCGAGCCATTAGTTATTACACTCATTAAACAACCCTTATTACTTTCCCCATATACATAGTATAATGTATATAGGGAGTGTGTATGTAATAATATAATGTGTTAGTGTGTATGTATGTTAGTGTGTACATTACTGTGTATGCATGTTAGTGTGTGTATCCTGAAAATTAAAATCACATAATTTTAATTTACATCATGCTAATTCAAGGCATTGAGCAGTGGTTCTCGTACGCCATTGTTTCGTTGTGAAGACATTGAATTTCGTAAGAAAAGTCATGCGCTGCCCACATTAGATCTTTCTTTAAACGCTGATGAATACGTGAAAAATACATGCCTATATTGGGAAATTAGAATAAAATGAAACATTTTTCCGATTGCGCCACAATGATGCGAATTCGATGTACAGCTTTATCAAACTCTTATCGAACTCTTATCAAACCGGTCACCTCGTTCCGATACCGTCGATTGGCTTTCAATGAATGCAGGAGAGAACTCAATAATTGCATTCGGGGGAAAACTCCGAGTGTCAGGAAGTTTTCGCATGCGCCCATTGTCTTATTTAGTTCCAATGTTGTCGCGGAGATTTTAAACCTTCCTTCATTTCTTAACGGAGGTCAGTGTCAACGTCGGTATAATTTTTCGTGCTGGAAAAGTTGGTTTCCTTCAATAAAACGCATGTCATTGGATGAAAGTTCAACATCTTCGACCTACTTTCAATTTCGCGACTTTCATCAGCAGTCATTTGAATCCTATATAAAAAGTGTCTAATGGGCTCTTCCAGGCCCGCCAGAAATCCCTCAATGACCTGAAAGACTGGATCATGGTGCACTTGTAGCAGCGACATTCAACTCGATAGATTCTCGGATCTCCCTCCGAAGGGACTAGACAAACGATTATTTCGGAAAGTCTGGGCCGAGACCGTCCGACCTACCCGAATGTATCTGTTTGGGTGACCGGGACAGTGAAACCCAATTTAGACCGGAACCCAGTGAGGGCAACATCCTTTCTTCCCCTGCCACCAACCTCTCAGAAGAACTTTCGGGCCCACAGATTTAACGTGCTCATACTTCGCGTGAACATTTGGATAATTTAGGCAGAACTGAGAATCGAACTCGAATTCTCCGAGTGCAATCCCCGTGCCTTTACTACTGGGATATAACCCCCCCCCCCCCGGTGACATTAAATGCTGAAACTTTGGCCCTGTATAGATTGATTACGGGACAGAATTTAATGGGGCCGGAATTTGATTTTTCTTCCGGGACGGCAAGAGGGAAAAAGAGGGGAGTCAAAAAAATTTCCAGATTCTTCACAACCTCTTCCATCCAAGTAACCAAGAAGACGAACTGAAACGCTGAACAGAATCGAACTGGGTTGATTTTCAATTAAAATGACTAAGCACCATGCATTATTAAACAAATGAAAACTTAAAAAATTCAATATTTGCAACATTTTTTTTATTAAGTGTGCTAATTTTTCTGTCTTTGAAAAGCTTAAATACGAGTACTACCTTTTAATAATCGAATAAATACAATAATAGAGATGGCTTTTTGTTGTGACAAAACCAAGGAAAAGCACCAAATATTTTTTTTAAATAAAAAAATGTAAGCAATTATTAAGATAAACTATGTTTTCAACAAAAAGCCAATTCATCTGTAAATTCATATTCGAAATGTAATGTATATTCGAAAGCATTTACCCAATACCAACAAATACGATATTGGAGGTAGTGCGTTTGTGCTAATAAATAAAATTTTAGAAAGTTAATTATTTTTAATATTATCAAGCGAGTTTACATTTTATACATAGCTGCTAAATTTTTAGCATTGACTGATATGATAATTTTGTAAGTCATTCTTGTGGTATTACAATGTTTCCTATGTTAAAAATCGCCAACAGTACACGAGCATGAAGACATGTCACTTTAATATATCAATGTATTTTTATCTTCTTCTTTTTAATTTGCAAGATTATAACTTTTATTATTCGAGATATAAGATTTTTGTACCATTATGCCTCATGGAGCAACAATGATCGTTCAAGAAAAAATGGGTGTGTATGCGGGAAAATAAATTTGATCTATATGATACAGTTGTATTGTGCATGGCATTTAAATAACATACATTAACACAAATAATCCGAACGCAACGAAATAATGGACGTTAGTACCTTGTTAATCTCATAATTGTGATAGATGTTGTGATTTTCATTTAAAACAAAAAAGTTACCTTGCATAAAGATCCTGTGTTGGACATATCTGACTTTTTTTTTACCGCAACCTGACTACCACTGCCACGAAAACCCTTTTACAGGTGACATTAAATGGGCTATTTTGGGGAGTTGGTAAAACGCGTAAAACAAAAAAATTATGCTGTTATGAGGGTTCAACGTTGTTGCGGTGATGTTAATATTCTTTCATTTCTCAACAGAGGTCATCGATAGACAGAAACAGTTCTACAGGCGACATTAAATGGGCTATTTTCAAGAGTTGATAAAACTCGTGAAACTAAAAAATTATGCTGTTATGAGATTTTAATGCTGTCGTGGTGATGTTAAACTTCTTTCATTTCTCAACAGAGGTCAGTGATAAAAACAGTTTTACAGACGACATTAAATGGTCTATTTTTGAGAGTTGATAAAACTCATGAAACTAAAACATGATGGTGTTATGAGGTTTCAATGTTGTCGCAGTGATGTTGAACTTCTTTCATTTTTCAACAGAAGTCAGTACATGGAAGTAAAAGGAAAAAGTTAAAACTTGAGGAAAATAAAATAGTTTGTGACAATCGTTTGTGGCGCTAGAGTTCCGTAACATTCTATGTTTTTCTATAGAAAAAGGCTCATACGGAATTAAATGGAAATAAATATATTTATTTAAACTGTTCATTTTACAGAAAAGAAAATTGTCAGTGTAATACTAGAACTCAAACAATAAAGAATATTTCTACGTAATCAAATTTTACCTTACAATTTATTTGGGTCTCCCAATATCCTGTACCCTGCTCTATAACAGAAACAAAACACAGACTATGGCTATTAATAAAGAGGGAACTAATTTAAAAATAAAAAAAATACATATACTATAAATACTACGCTTTCCTATTGTGTAAAATACGAGCAGATGGGACTTAACTAATACTAGCCGCACCTAGATATAATTCATTATGGTACATTCAAGCTTTTTTTACTTTACCTATGAGTTTTACTTCTCTCTAACTCCACGGGGCAGTGTCTATGTAATTAGTAATTGCGCTATAAAAAAATAGTTTCCTCCAATAAAATGTACGTAGTTGCTTGAATGATCAAAATATTATATTCATTTTAACTTTATAAACTTCATGTAATAATTATTTTAAATTTTTACTAATTAAATAAATATAATTATACATAAAATAAGTCAGTATTAGAAATTCGCAAGTGCATTGTGCATCTTATATATTATCCGTACGCCTAACATTTCATATTTAGAGAATTTCTTGCACTAAGATAATTCTAATTCTCAATGATTCAGAGAAATGAAACTTATTGAAATAGAAAATTTCTTCTCCACTGAGAAAAACTGTACCTAAAAATCTGTACTTGACCGAAAAATCCTAAATAATATTTAAACCATCAGTCCACCCTATTATTGCTATCATTCAAATTATTACTATGTCTGTAAAATGTAGTACAGGTTTATGTGTTTGATCTTGAGTTATCCTGTGCATGCTTCCACAATCAAATACATTTGCTTTACTACCCAACATCAACACCAAAGTTGTATTTGTTCTGGTCTTAAAATATGCTTTTCTTTAAAAATATTGAATTAAACTAATTTCGTGAAAATAATCCTTTCTCTATAAAAGCATGGGAAAAAATGCATTTTTGACCTGTGTAATAAATTATAAAATAAAATTATTATGAAAAAGTTTATATATATATATATATATATATATATATATATATATATATATATATATATATAATCATTTAATATAAAAATAAATTATTAAATCCAAAGTTAGAATGTATGTAGTAACTCATAATACACTATTCCAAAATTTTCTACAAATACAAAGAAATTAAGACAAAAAGAGGAAATAATAAAGCATAATGCAAGTCATAAGGACAAAGACAATCAACAAATTTCAAAAATGAGGAATGCAAATAAGAAAACAAAAAAATCAAGATTATTTTTATTTTTCTGCATGTTATACAGAAAGTATAGGATTAGGGTCGAAAATTGACACTCGAGTTTTTGACAAATCTGCACATATTGGATATTCTAGAACACGAATACACTATTTTTAGCGTGATATCTATATATGTGTGTGTGTGTGTGTGTACGTGTGTCTGTGTAATGGATGTATTTACCTTAACTCAAAAACTACAAGAATACATTTTATAAAATTGGATAGTTAAGTGTCTCATAGGTTACCATGGCGTTAATTAAATTTTGGTATGATCTGGAAATACAGCCTGCCTCTGTCTGCAAAATAGCCCTCAAAAATTGCCAAAATCGGTTTAAAAAACTCTAAATATGCCTAAGCATAGCGACTAAACGATTGTTTTATCCATAATGTTTAACAACGAAAATGATAGGACCCACCCCATCCCTCTATTAAGAACCGTTCTCGAGACATTTCAGTTTCTGGCTGAGCCGATCAGTCTTTAAATGAAAGCGGAAATTGAATTAAAACTGCAAATTTGATGTAATAACACCCAATTTAATTTATTATGACAGAAACTGAAAGTGAATTTTAGTCTGTAGGGAAAATCATCTACTGTTCACATCACATTTTTTTCTTTATTATATAATACATTTAAATCTGTACCCGTGATTGCATGGGGTTTAAAATTTAATGAATGGAAAAATTCAATAGTAGGTTCAATAAATCCATTCATTAAATTTTTCAAAAGACGACATTATTGAATAGATGAATACCTGCTGTAAATAAATTACTGGCAATGTCGGTCGTAAAGTAAATTTTAAATAATCCTTCTTTAGCGTGTTTCTATAAAAACCTGACTACGAGGTCGCTAGGAAGTTTTTCAGTTTAACATTTATTTCTCTTATTCAGGCACCAGCTAGCTGTCTTCCCCAAATCCACTAGCATGATGCCAATGCACAAAACATAAATTTTTCAAAGCAATATTTCAAACGAAATTTTTCCGAAAAAAATATCAGTATGGCAAAATTTTGACACTAATAAGAGATAAAGCATGTTGTACCAAAGAAAATCCATTGAAAGAAAAATGTAATTGAAAAGAACCTATGCCTAATTAATAAAATTTCTTCGGGATAAAAATATGCAATTAAAACGGTTTTGATTGAGTGGGTAACACGCGATAATTTCACGATGGATCTACTTACTACAGTACCTTGATATATTTCACTGTTCAGACTATGGAGGCAAGGAGAAGGGATTAAACCTTCATGTTGAGAAAACGCAAAAATCGTTTGTGACAATAATTCAGAGGTGGCGCTGGTATACGATAAGTCACCACTGCATTGTATGTATTTCTATAACGAAAGACCCGTATTTAATTAAATAATATTTATTTAAGCTGTTCATTAGTCAATGTACTACAAATTAGAACTGGGTATGTATTCAGCAATATTTTATTTAATCATATTGTAATGTATTCAGCATTACAATTTATTTTAGTTTTCATATATTGTGTAACCTATTCTACAACAAATAAAAAAAATCTGATGTGGACAGCACATGACTTTTTCTACAGACTAAAATTCAGTTTCACTTTATTTCTTTTATAATTCATTACACACAAAATAACACGGATGTATTTTTGAAATTTCATTGAAATAGAACTGCAAATTCAATGTAAAATTTATTTCAATATGTCCAGTCGCCAAATGAAAACAATTTTCATTTAACGACTGGACATATTTTTAAAAAGGACATGGCAGAAATATACAGAATTGAAATATCTTGAGAACGATTAGTCTTAGAATTATGGTGTACATTTTATTCGTTTCGTCGTTAAAAATTACGTATAATACAAGCATTTAATTCAAACATTTGAACATATGCAGTCTTTTATTTTAGATTTTGGCATTTTTTTGTAGTTCATTTTGTAAAAAAAAAGAAGACTGGTTTCTTTTTTTAAATCGTACCAAAATCCAATAAGCCCCAAAATATCCCACAAGTGACTTATCTACTAAATTTTGTAAAATGTAAGCCATTAGTTTTTCAGTTTTGTTTAATCCATATCCCTTTTATGTTTACCATTTTGCAATAAAAGCATATTTTTGTTTCCTAATCTTACCCAAATTTAATCCGCACCAAGGTAATCCGTACCCATTTTATCCGCACAAGTGGAATACCCAGCCCGATCGACTCGTCCGAGGGCTTTAAGCTGCTGGCAAAGCAATACAGAAGTGACTTATCTACCACATTTTATGAAAATTGGCCAATTAATTTTTCAGTGGATACATTCATTACACAAACAGATATTCATTACATTCATTACATTCATTTCATTTTTGAAGTGGATACATTCGTTACACAAACAGACACAGACTCTCCTCCCCCCCCCCCTCACACACACAGATGTCAAAGTAAAAATAGTTTTTTTCTGGTTCTAGGGTGCTTGAAACGTATAGATCCGTTGAAAACTCGAGTTGCGATTTTCGACACGATTCCAATATATTCTTTATACATTGTCGTACATTGTAGATAAAATACTACTGAGTACTTTTATTCATAATTAGGGAATTTTAATTAGAAAATAATCCAAAATACTTATTCTAAACACTACGTTTTCACGCTGTGTCAAATATGAACAGATGATACAGATTACTGACACTAGCGACATCTAGATATAATTTTCATGATAACTTCCATTATGATATTTTCAAGCATTTCATTCATAGAAATTGTATCTCCTTCTCTCTAACTCCATAATTCAGATATAATTTCTTGCGTAAATAATAATAAACGTATATTTGACATCTTTAAATATTTGGTTTAAACACTATTTCTTCTAAAGCAGTGTTTCAGAAGAAATAATTACAATAACAATTACTTAATTACAACAACAATTTGAGCTATTTTTTTATATTTATAATTTACACTTTAAAATATGAACACCGACTGTTAAAATATATTAACACAATTTCAACATTCGTGATATTTATTTCCTAAAATGTTTACCACAAGAACAAATAAACAAGAAAGAGGCCTGTCATTGCGACATGAAACGCGATATAGGCATCTGCATATTCATAAATATCCATTGGCTTAATGTAGCTGTTTGCACATTAAAATGCTGAGTTTCAAAATACACATATACAATAACAAATTATATAAATATGAAACTATTCAGTTATTGCTCAACACGCAGTGCAAAACTGTCACAGCAAAAAGGACAATTTCGAAAGCACGTTTTGCAACTTAAACTAATTACGACAGACGATCATGCATTTAAGAGAAGAGGCATTTTCTGATTCTTTGTTCAACACCATAATCAAAAAGAAAGTTATGTCAAACCCCGGCCATAGCTGGTCATCATTAACAGAAAAAGTCAAGCAAATCCATCCACGTTTGCCGTCATTTCGAAATATCACGTTATAAGCACAACGTATATTGGGGTATGTTTACATATATCGAGGCAAACTTTGAATGTTCACGTGCCATTATACAGTAAGCGAGTCGTAACAAAGAGACGGACACACAAAGCGACTAACAACACGAGTCATTATAAGTTATACACTGCAAAGCACTTGACTGGATTTACTTCACGAAAGTTAGGAGCCTAGTAATGTGATTTAGCAGTTTTGAAATAAAGACAGAAACTTTTGAGTCGTCTATATTTGTAAAAAAAATATCTTGTTTATAATATATAATTTAGATAAATTCAAGTGAGAAGTAAATGAGAATGGTACGTTTGTTTTCAGTGAGCTCAATGCAGTTTCCCGTTTAGTTTCTTTAGGCATTAAAATCTCATGACCATGTTGTGGTAACGCCTTCGACCTGAGACCATAAACCATTTACTTCACCTCGATGGGCTACACACATGCGGATTGAGTGTTGCCTTTTATTATATAGGATATGTAATAATCATATGTAAATTTTCACCATAGATAACTAATATATTTTTTAAATAATCAATCAGAGTTGTTGTCATGGGGTTAGAGAGAAGAAAATAAAAGATCCCAAAATGAAAAATATGATAAAATGATGCTAAACCATCAAGGTGAAAATCTTGAAAATACTACAATGCTTTGAGAGTGATACCTTGGTGCCGGTAGTGTTAGTATAGTCCCATATGTTTGTTCTCATTGGACACAAAAAAAGCCGACGTAGTGTTTAGGATATGTATTTATGATTCTTTTTCAATTAAAATGCCCTCGTTATGAGTAAAAGTAATAAGAATTTATTCCTAGTTGTAGCACATATTATATAGAACACACACACACACATAAAAAAAATTAAAAAAAAAAATTGATTATGCAGGAATATACCTTATTGTTCCAATTCAAATTTGCATTGTATTAATAATTCATTTCTGCTAAAATTAACAGTTTGACATACATATTATTTAATTCAATACCTAAAAATATATGCAAGACTATATGCGACTATTCTTACCCTCAGTGTCACCTGAATCATTGTATCATACAATTTTGGTGTTTTCCCAACATTAAAGTTTTAACTCCTTTACCTTCATGCTTGTAGTAAGTAATAGCTGATTAATATAAATGTACCAAAAAGTAAAGAAGATAACTTAATGATTTGGAGCTATCGAGCTCCCTATTTTGTTTATATTTCAGGTTGAAGGCGTTGCCACAACATGATGCAATTGTATGGTTATTAAATTTTAATGCCGGAAGAAACTAAACGGAAAATTGTATTGAGTTCATGGAGTTAGAAATTAAACCATCCCTTTATATCCATAATCCAGCTGAATCGTTTTATTATTCTTTTTATTTTTCTCTTTGTTTATTTCTTTTTATTATTTTTCTTTGATTCTTTTTCATTTTCCTTTTTTATTATTTTTACTTATTATTATTATTATTTTATTTTTAATTATCAGTGTGATTTAAATCATTCAGGTCCTAACTAATTATATGTTAGGACTTGATTAGTTATAAACTAATCCTTTCAAATCCTAACATGAATGACGATAGTCATTAAACATGGTAATAGCTTAAATCCTACGAGAATCGCATGATGATAATAAATAATGAGAATCACATGATGATAATAAATAATGAGAATCACATTACCATAATAATTATTCAAATTCTAACGCTTCAAATAATGAAAGTATATCGCAAAAGACAACGACATATTGATTATCAGTAAAATCTAATATTTCAAAATATTTTCGTGATAACGCCTTAACAACAGTGTCAATTCTTTTCTGATTAAAAGAACCAATCGGAAATTATCTGTGTAATGTTGAACAAGGAATCTGATTGGCAGCTGACGAATTTCAGAATTTTTGGGAGAGGGGTAATGATCTCTACTTGGAACAAAGTTACTTCAATACACTATGACTGTCTATTTATACAGTTTTGAATTCATATACGTATTATACACACATGGATAAGACAATTTCCATGGTAACGGATTGGCTTTTAAAAATCGATTAGAAATATTTTTTTCGGACATATGCGTATACACGTTAATATAACTTTTTATTTTTAATTATAGAAAATGATTGATTTAAACCCATTAATTTAAATTTAAAACAGCAGAATTTCAGTTTTTAATGACAGCGTTTAATTCAAGTATTATAGAGGAGATTTACAGATTTCCTAATGCCGCTCTTTTACGCAAGTATATAGTGAACTGTTTTTTTCAACTTTTCATTTAACTTGATCTGGTGTTTATCATTTCTTTTTATTTAACTTTTTATTATTATTTTTTTTTTATTATTTTTTTTTCCTTTTTATTCTTTTCCTTTTTGTTATTCTTTCTCGTTTTTCTCTTCTTTTTTATTATTTTTCTTTTTCTTATTATTTTTCTTTTTATTCTTTTTATTTTATTTTTATTTAATAGTGTGATTTAAATCATTCAGGTCCTAACTAATAACATGTTAGGACCTGAATGATTAGTTATAAACTAATCCTTTCATATCCTAACATAAATGACGTTAGGATATGAATCATTGTACATGATAATCATTGAACATGATAATCGTTCAAATCCTACGAGAATCGCAAGATGATAATGAATAATTAGAATCACATGAACATAATAATTACTCAAATCCTAACACTCAAATTCCGACATGAAATCTAATATAATTTAATATAGCTTTTAGTTATAATAGATTTCCTGTTACACATCGTAGCGACATAAAATTTGGTAAATCGTTATTTTTTGTGGTGCATTTTAATTCCTTGGAATCTAAACTTCATTGGGCTAGCCCGTATTGCCCCCCACAAAAATTATGCACTCGTTTTTGGGGAATAACTCAAAAACCGGAGCAGCTAGAAATTCCAAAATTAGCATGGTGTCTTTGGAATATATTTTAACTCGTTAAAATTTTGAACCTGATCGAATTGGCTCGTCTTGGAACCACCACTGGTTTTTGGAGAATAACTTGCGAACGACTGAATTTCGGCAGGCACAAAACAGGCTGGATTTAAAAAAAAAATTAAAATATATCTTAAAAGGCAACGGCATACTAAATTTGGTCTTTCTAACTGCTCCAGTTCTCGAGTTATTTCTAAAACACACATTCATTCATATTGCACTGCCCAAGATGGACTAGGCCGATATTGTTCAAAATCCAACGAATTAAAATATACCACAGAAGACAATGACATACTAAATTCGGTTTTTTTTAGCTGCTCCGGTTTTCGAAGAATTCCCCCAAAACCAATACATTCTTATAGCGGGCCTGGACGGGCTAGCCCGATATGGTTCAGAATTTAAATAATGAAAGTATACCGCAAAAGACAATGACATGTTGAATGTGGGCTTTTTAATGCTTTGGTTCTCGAGTTATTAAAAAAAAGCGAGTACATTCGTATGGCGAGTTCAGGAAACGTTAGCCAGATAAAGTTCAAAATTAAAAGAATTAAAATATACCATAAAAGACAACAACATACAAAATATGATGTTACTGTTATTAACGAAACTTGTTCAGTCAAAGATTTGACATTTACAAATAAATACCAAGTGAAATTAAATAAAAGTCTGCTTTTAAAAAAAACTTCATGTAGCCTGGAATTACGGATTAAGTAGAAAATCAGTACACATTTCTATGATTCAGACAATGGGATAGAACTGAGCTGATTATACAATATTGCGGTTTGCACTTATTATCACCTTAAAATTATCTTATTAAAACATGTGTAAAAGAAAAAGGAACGTATATGATTACTGTCTAACGTCTTTGTGTCTTTTCTGGCCTACCAAAAGAGCTCGGTGATTTACAAGACATTTGCACGCTTGTTGTATCGATCATGGTACAGAGCAGAACGGAAACGGGTTTTCGATTTCCACACCAGAAGGGTTTTCAGACCCTCACAAAGCCCCCGGTGATATAAAAAGCTGAAATTTTGTACAATCACAGTTTCGACCACGGGACAGAGCCCAATGGACCCCGATTTTCTACTTCTCTCCGGCGATTTCTATTTGATTTGGAAAGACCCCCGGCTGAATCTTTGCACACTTATTGAAATAGACCAGGAAACAGAATCTACCGAAGCTAAATTTTAGATTTCAGGTTACATGATTTTTTAGATTAAGGACATATGCATTCGTTCTTGAGTTATAGTGCCGCGCATTTCCGAAAATGTCTTGAAAGAAGTGCACTCGAATACAAAAATATTCGAGAAAACAATAACTTCTCTGCTCAATGTTTGGAAAAAGTAGGTCTCAAAAAGAGGGACCTTCTAAGGACCGCGGAAATATTTTAAACGTATTCGAACATATATTTAAGCTAACTTTAATTTTTTTAGAAAAGGGTATAGCAATGAAGCCTTAAATAATGGTCTCGATCTCCCTCTCATCCTCTCAACTCTTTAATTAAACGGTCACTGTGAAAAGTTCCAATTTTTTTCCCACGCCTTTTCTAGGGATTTTTCTAGGATTCATTGCTATTTCATCTAGGAGTGTTATCTTTTCTAAGAGTGTTATTATTTTATTTAGAGGTTATTAATATTTTATCTAGGCATGTTGATGTTTATTCTAGGCGGTATGTTATTATTTTATCTGTAAGGTGTTGTTATTTTATCAAGGCGTCGCCATCCATATTACTGTGCTATTATTTCATATGTTTAAAAACCTTGCAGAGTATAAATATTAATTAAACTGGGTACGAGTTTAACCCCTCCCCCCCCCCCTTCCTCTTCAGGAGCTCTGGTAAAGTTTGTATGTCATGCGCAACACTGGGTGCGCAATCGGTTTCTGCGATCTTTAAAGTTTATCGACGCAATTAATGCAATCTCAAACCACTTTGAAGGCAGAGAGAATCGTTGCCACCGCCATCCTCTCCTCGCGATAAATAATAAAAAAGTATAAAAATCGGGAGGCCATTCGAGACTGACTATCTTATCCGTCAGTGGAGAGGAACAGCACGCTCCGACATAAACACCGACTAGACACTGTCTGGTTTGCCTCCCCATGTGTCATCTCCCAGTCATCTCCCATATTGACGCGCAACCCCGACCGAGGAAAGATGGGAAAAGGAGGCCACAGCGCGCGCGATCTACAGCGAGATTCTTTGCTACAGCAGTTAGCGAGCGGAATCCACGGAGTAACAGGTTGAGCAGGACAGGTAACGAGGTGGTCAACTGACATTTGATCTGCAGTGGTGAATTTACATTAGGGCTCAGTGGACTGCAGCCTAGGGCTTCAAAGTTACATTCTTTTGTCTTGTCTTTTAAAAAGAAAAACAAATCCTTCGCTATAGGTGAGACACTATTTTGTATAGCAAAGTGATGAATTTCATTTTCATTGTATTCACGTATAGAGAGAGAATGGGCACGTGACGCCACATTGACCATTTTGCCCAAAACAAAACACTCATTTGCTTAGCAGTACGGAAAATTTCATTATTTCTGTATTGAAAACGATTACTTACAATCGTTTAAATTCTAATTTTAGTAAAATATATCCAAATTATACTTCTTTGGTGGATATTTTTAATTACCCGGAAAATAAAATATTCACTTTAATTAAAATATATACACAATTCTTTTTTATAAAGAAAAATTGTTATATAACTTTCCCTTCTCGCTCACATATACATTGCAGAATTTTGCTAGTAAATGCATGTCTTCAGAACACTAGTCAGTGACTACGGTAAAAACGAATAGTAGTGTACATTCACTTAAAACACTTAAAGTTCACTTTAGCAAATGAAATCTTTAAATATATGTTGTTATTCAAGTATAACTTATTTTCATCACAAAGATAAATTTCGATGTTTAATGGGTTCAGTTTCCTTTTTGTTTGTCATCATTGTCCGTTTACCAGTACCCGCTATGGTAAAAATAATGCCCTTTTGCCCTTACGTTTCTGCGCATTCTACTACGCAGGTTGTTTATTTACGTTCGTGCTCATTCTATATTGTAGGGATATCGAATAGATATGAAAGAAGCGTATATATGCCAGCTTAACACACTTTATTTAAATGTTTGAAATTATATATTTAAACAAAAAATGCTACCAATGTTTAAGCTAGTCGAAGATAGGGAAACCAACACTTTAGAAAAATGAAGGTTGCGACTTTTTTACATGTTTTATTTTGCTTAACAATGTATGGCTAGCGTCGAAAATAGTCGGCTTGGTCGAAAATCGGATTTTGTTAGGTAATGTGTCTAATGGTCGAAACTATACGTATGTAAATATTAAAGCATCTAATTTGAAGAGTGAGATAGCCCAGTGGTTAGCGTGCGGAGATTGCACTCCGACGAGCCGAGTTTGATTCCTGGTTCTGCCCGAATTGTCACCGTGTTCACGCAGAGTACGGGCACGTTAAATATGTAAGTCCTTACGAGAGATTTGTGGTAGTAGTAGTAGGAGGATACGGTACCTGTGTATGCCACCTCCACTGGGTTCTGGTCTAAATTGAGTGGCCATTCCCTGTCGTCCAAACAAATACCTTGCATCTTCGAGTAGATTGGACGGTCTGGGTCTAAAAAGAAGAAGAACCTTCTAATTCATCGGGTGCTTTTGTAAAGACTTAATCTTAAAAGTCCATGGTCGATACTATAATGTGCAAGAATCTAACCTTCTAGGTCACCGAGGAGGGTTTTTGAAGGGTATGGAAGGATTTTTCAAAATCACTCTCATTTCTCCCGCCCCGAAGAGAAGAAATTGAAACGTTTTCACTCCGCTAAGTTTTCATCCGTGGTCAATATTATAAATGTGCATATATTCAGCCTTCTAGGTCACTGAGAGAACTTCTGAAAGATCCAGAAACACTTTAAATACCCCCCTTTCCTTCGCCCTCAGAGAGGAAAATAAAATCCCGGCTATTGGATTCTTTCACGCGTTCGATATTTTAAGCGTGGAAAGTTTGTCTTTTAGGTCGCCAGGGGACTACTGGAGGATCTGGAAAGAATCAAACACGTTGGCCAATTATCATATAGATTAGTTAAGTTTTAAATGGTAAAAGAAACATTAGAATCCTGACATTAACTTCCACCTTTTCTTTTTCATAGAAAAATCTGGAAAAATACAAAAAGCGTGTAATAATATGATCAAATAATGTAATCGAATAACATAATAATAATATAATCGAATAACATAATATGAATAATATAATCGAATAACATAATATGAATAATATAATCGAATACTATAATCGAATAACATAATATGAATAGTATAAGGAATAGCAGTGCATACGATACAAAACGAATTATGAAACAATTTGACTTTTCCATTAATATTTGCCCAGCTTCAAAACGAACGACTGCTCGCCGTCTTAAATATTCTTCTCAAACGATACTTGGCAGCCTTAAAAAACTGCTTTGAGTCAAAAAAACACCGAAATTAAATCCTGAATTGCAGAAGTTCGCAGGGAAGTACACTTCGTGTAATTTTCATGTATGTAAAGATAATTTAGGACTCAGTGGCGAAGTGAAAATAAATAAATTTGTTTTCGTCACTGATAAAGGGTATAGTAATGCCTGAAAATGTTATGGCCGCGTGATTTCTGTACGTCGTAAAAAGGAGATTTTAATAAAAGACTTTTAATTGTGGCCAATTTTTTTTTATTGTTTTTATTTTTAAAGTATTAATTATTTAGACGTGTTTATACTATTTTAAATAATTTAGGACACTAGTATATTTTGAATATGCTGTTGTATTTATGTACAAACTACAAATATGACAAATATTTTGAATAACTAAATTTCAATACGACATTCCAAAAACTAATTTTTTATTAGCAATTGCTAAACCTGCCAAAATCTAATAAATTTTCAGTTTGATAGAAAGGAAAGACACCTAATATTTTTTATCTTTTTTGTTTGAAAAATATAGTACACAAAATTTAAGAAAAACTATATTTTCAGTGAATAGCTAATTAATATTCAATTTTATATTTGGAAAAAAAAAATGTTCACGCCCATACAAACACGATATTTTGAAGATATTGCAAGTTCTTTGAGTTGAAAAAACTATAGAAAGTTAAATAGTATTATTACCAAGCGATTTTACGTTTTATACATAATAACAGCAATTTTAGTAAAAATCGATTAGCGTGATAATACTGTAGTTACATCGAGTCGATTTCGAGATGTTTGTTTTCTATGTTAATAATCAACAGAACAATTCATCAACAGAATAATTTATTTTAATATTTATCTTTTGTTTAAGTGAAAGGGAGTGTGCTTATTTAGTGCTGTTGTCTCTGTTTACAAGTGCACAAAGCCTGATAAGATGTAAACTTTTACATTCTACATTACTGTATAAAGAAGTTATTGCTTGTGAAAGCGATTTCCAGATTTTGACCGAAAAGTACGTTTCAATGCCTCTTGAACTTACTTTGAACACTTACACAAAGAACTTACACACATGTGGGTCCTGCCAAAACTGCCGCCGTGTTCATGCGGAGTACGATCACGTTAAACATGTGGGTCCGAAAGTCCTTCCGAGAGGTTGGTGGTAGGGGAAGGAGGGTACGGTCCCTGTGGATGCCTCCCCCACTGGGTTCCGGTCTAAATTGGGTGGCACTTCCCGACCGTCCAAACAGTTACCTTACACCTTTCTGGTAGGTCGGATGGTCTGGGTTTCATCAACAACAACACATGTGGGTCCGTAAGTCCTTCCGAGAGGTTGGTGGTAGGGGAAGGAGGGTACGGTCCCTGTGGATGCCTCCCCCACTGGGTTCCGGTCTAAATTGGGTGGCACTTCCCGGCTATCCAAACTGTTACCTTACACCTTTCTGGTAGGTCGGACGGTCTGGGTCTCAACAATAACAACAAAGCACTTACACAAACACTTACACACACACATACACAAAGAACTAAATTTCAGTTCTTTGTGCATGTGTGTTTGTGTGTGTATGTAAGTAAATGGTGACACAGTAGCTCAATATGGGATGCACGTATCGTTGAAGTGTTCTGTATCGATATATTATATCAAAACCTTGCATAGATATATCTTTAGTATACTTGCGCAGTTTACCGACACCGTTGGCAAACGTGAAAAATTAACGTCAGTTCTATCTCTCGATCTGAAAGTACGTGATTGGCAGGAGAAAGTTATGGAGCAAAATGCATACACCAAATAAGACACAAATTTATGGAAGTACAAATTTAAATACATTTAATGCATATAAAAATTGCTTCAATTTTAGATTACTGTGCGTTCATCCAAAAAGTTTGAAATTTCAAAAATCTTTTGCTGTTTATTTTTTGATGATTTAAATTTTTAAAAAATTGTTTAATTTTAGGTTATTTAAATTGTACAAAACATTTTTTTTAAGTCTTTGTTTATGTTTGATAGTTAAAATTCGAAAAAATTATTTGTTTACTTTCAATAATTTACATTTGAAAGAACTTATGTTTATTTTTCCGTAATTAAAATTTAAAAAAGTTGTTTACTTTTCTACAATTTAAATTAAGAAACTATCATTTACTTCTCAATAACTTAAAATTTAAAAAAATTATGTTTTGTTTTGATTATTTAAATGTAAAAAATTTTTTGTTTGCTTTAAATAATTTAAATCATATGTTTGCATAATGGTAAAATGGTTAACATATAGATAAATAATGACGTCACATGCAAAACAGATCGTGCAAACTGAGCGTAACGTAGGATGTCACAGAAAGTGCCGTATACATCATAACTGGCTGGTCATCATTTTATTTGGTTACAAATATTTATAGCCAAATAACTGCAAAAGTATCTATTTTTTTTAATTCGTATGTAACACTAATTATTCAAAATTTAAAATTTTCACAGCATTATTTCTTATGGGAAAAGCAGTGACCGCTCCCAAAGCAATAACTGTCTATGCGAAAACATGAATTTGAACTATGCTATGGACGTACCTAAAAACTTGTATATGACATTAAAATAGCACATATCAATACAAATATGACAAATACATCTATTATATCAACGTGATTGCTTCGTTAGTCTCATACTGCTGTTTTTACAAAATACAAAATACGAAAAAAATATCGTTTGTAGAAAAATCATATGTTGATCACATCTGATTTTTTCCCCGCGGCCCAACTACCATTGCTACGAAAACACTTTTACAGGTGACGATAAATGGGTAATTTTTGGGAGCTGATAAAGTTTCTCGTACAACTGAAGTGATATTGCAGTCTGGTTCAATTTTACTGGTATTTTAATACTGGCATAGACATCAAAATATCAAATTTTCGGTACTATTGGTTTCGTGTATTTACCAAATGGCTAGATTCAAAACCTAACTGATATTATCTAATATAATTTATTTCATTTTTTCTAGTTTTTATTACGATCCGATAATTACAAATGTTATATTATTTTGTTAAACATGTAAATCTTTTCTTCCCAATTTTACTTTCCTGAATTTAAATATTTATTGTATTTAATTATTATTTCATTTGAATTTTATTGAATTTAGTTTTGTATTTAATTTTTATTGTATTTGTTTTAACTTTATTGTATTCAGTTCATAAAATGCTTACATAATTCTTGAACAACTATTAATTTAAAAATAGAAACTTTCAATTTTAGAATACATTTGTTTACAATTTAATGTATTTTTATTGTATTTAATTTTTATTATATTTATTTTAATTTTCTTGTATTCAGTCTATGAAATGCTAAGATAATTCTTGAGACTTAATTAAAAAAAAAAAAAAAATACTGTGAATTTCAGAATACATTTGTTTACGATTTAATGTGGTTTTACTGTATTTATTTTTATTTTCTTGCATTCAGTTTATAAAATGCTTATATTTTTCTTGAAAGATTGTTAATTAAAAAAAATAAAAACACTTTCAATTTCAGAATACAGTTGTTTACGATTTACTTTACTTTTATTGTATTTAATTTTTATTGCATTTATTTTAATTTTTTTGTATTTAGTTTATAAAATGCTTAGATAATTCTTGAGATATTGTTAATTTTTTAAAGCACTTTCAATTTCAGAATACATTTCTTTACAATTTAATGTAGTTTTATTGTAATTGTTTTTATTGTATTTTTTTTTTTAGTTTTCTGGTATTCAGTTTATAAAATGCTTATATAATTCTTGAAACACTAATAATTAAAAAAAAATTTCAATTTCAGAATACATTTGTTTACAATTTAATAACGTTTTATTGCATTTAATTTTTATTGTATTTATTTTAATTTCCTTGTATTCTGTTTTATAAAATGCTTAGATAATCCTTGAAAGACTTCGTTTTTAAGAACACTTTCAATTTCAAAATATATTTATTTACAATTTAATGTAATTTTACTGTATTTAATTTTGATTATATTCATTTTAATTTTCTTGCATTCAGTTTATAAAATGCTTATATAATTCTTTTAAGACTGTTAATTTTCAAAAATACTTTCATTTTCAGAATACATTTGTTTCCGATTTACTGTAGTTTTAAGCTCAGAGACTTCGTCCAGATTTTGAATTGGTTTTTATTTAACAGACGCAGCAGCTTGAGTATACAAGAGTACATATAAACTTTAGCAGTAGTAAACGAACTCACAGGACTGGACAAAATGAAATATTCTTAAAGCAAAACATTTATTTTCTTCACTGGAAAGGAATTCAAAGGATTCACTTACCTAAAGAGAAATAACATAAAATCAGTATAAAACAGTAATAAAAAAACATAAATGTTTATGGAATGCCTGAGACATTTTAAATACTTTTAAGCACAATATTCCGAAGAGAGATAGGAACGTAATAAATATAATTTCGGGGGATTCTGAAGTTAAAAGTACACTTTATTAATAATGCGGAATGCAAAATACTGAACGTTCCATTTGACATTCCAACTCAATTTTATCGAATTCTAAACCACACATATTTTACATCTTTCTTTTACAAATCAAATTGCACTAACGCGATCATAATATTTTTTCTTTCTCATACTAAAGAATATAGTATAGGAAAAGTATTGTTTGGACGACAATTTTAAATTTCGAGATTTTAATGTCAATATATGTTTTAGGGGCCTTCTGAACACGTTTTGACTGCTTTTAGAGTGATGTCCGTCTGTCTGTTTGTGGTCGATTTTTATGTACACGACAGCTGCCACACATATTAACGAAACTTTATACCCAGCTTTGGTATCGAAAAATCTAGAACGAGATAGAATTTTTGAAATTCGAAATGAAATGATTTCCAAATTTTATATTTTCATAAGATGGAAGAATAGGACAAAATTTGGCATAATTACGCATAAAAAGGGTTATATTTTTATTAATGATCCCGTAACTTAACTGTTTCAATCGTTGTATTGAATAATAGCAGCGGTAAAATTTTAGGTTTGTGAGGTTATTAGCCCCCTTTGGGGAGGGGGCCAGGGACCCCTCCCCCGAAGGGATACATTGTCAATCTTAGTATCGAGAAGATTTATCAATCAAATATTTTTTCAAGATCTTTAAAATGAAGGGTAACCTGTTGCCATAGTGATCATTTGGATGAACAATACAGGTTTTTAAAAAGATTTCTTGCAGAAAAAAATAAAATAAAATAAAAATAAAAGAAAATTACAGGCTATTTAAAAATGAATTCTGTAATAGAAAGTTTGAGTTGAGCTATACTACAGTTCATTTTTTATATATTAAGTGGCATGATGCATTTCTGAAAATTTTTCAGACGTTTTCAAACAATGCTTCTTACAAATCTAAAATAAATAGAAATTAAGAATGGCTCTTCTCTAGTGAATGAAAAAAAAAAAAGTGGTATTATCTACTTAATCTTAATATGTACGTGGGACATTCTAAAAGTTAATATCACGCTTCCATTGAAGGTGACGGCATCCTCCACAGACCGGTTTCAAACTTATCATGCTCTCAACATTGCGGGATATCGGATATCTGCAACGGCCACCAGGAAACTTGTCGCCATTTTGTGAAACCTCTATGGAAACTGGCCAATTCAGCCCTTCCGCGTGCTAATGCCCCAACACTGCACAGCGATATATGCTTAACTCAAAATCACATGTAAAAGTTTTAAAACAACAGAATGATTTCGCTGATATTTTCAATTTAATATATATTTTTTTTAATTTCATTCACTCATAGTATAGCGAATTGCTCTTTAAAATGCGGGAGCGCATAACCACAGATACAGTGGTTCTAGAGCTGGGGTCGGCAACTGGCGGACCTCGGTCCAGGTCCGGACCGCGGAAGGTCAAAAACTGGACCGCCAAAAATTTTTTGACAGTATAAAATAAATTAATCAAATTATTTAAAAAATATTTTTCTATATTATAGTAAAATATTTTAGAATCAAACTTATAGAATCTGTAAGTTTGAGCTCCACCCTTATTATTTTTATTTAATGAAATTATTTTTATTTAATCAGTGCAGGCGTAACTCGAACGAAAGAAAGCCTAACGCCACTTTATGAAACTTATCTTTCGGGCGGGTCTACTCCGTTGAAAGTAAATCATTTAGAGAAGAATTACTAGCAATATTGCCGTTTAAAGGCAAGACTCGCGGAGAAGATTTATTCAAGACTTTTGATAACTTCATGACAAAATCAAACATTAGTTATGATAAAATGGTGTATCTTTCAACTGACGGGGCCCCAGCGATGATCTGCAAAGAAAAGGAACTAGTAAAGAGAATCAAGGATAAGAATGCTGGGCTACTATCTTATCAGTGCATAATTCACCAGGCAGCCCTTTGTGGAAAACTTAGTGTTACTCTGAAAGAAGGAATGGACAGCTTGATCAGGTTGATTAATTTTATGAGGTCTCATTCTGCTCTTCAGCACAGACAGTTCAAAGAGTTTCTATCTGAGAGTGATTTAGCGCATTCTGACTTACTGCAATATAGCAATGTTCGTTGGCTAAGTAAAGGCTAAGTAAAAGCGATTGAACGTTTTTGGGAAATAAAAGAAGAAATAACCTCCTCTTGGATACACAAAAAGCAAGAAACCATTTGGAGTTCCTAGCAAACGAACGCAATATGCTAGCTGTGGCTTTTCTGAAAGACATCCATAAATATTTAAATGCCCTCAATACCGAGTTACAAAGAAATGGGAAATTAATATGTGATCTGATACAAAGTTCTTTCCGTCGCAAGCTGGATATCTTTGATAAAGACATTGCAAGTCAAGAATTTATTCACTTTCCAACAATTTTTGAATATAAAAATAATTCTGAATTAGATATTGCAGTATTTTCAAATTTTATGTCAGAACTTGAGAAGGAATTTGCAACAAGATTCCAAGACTGCAGAGATATAGAAGTTGTCGCGATTCTTAAAATCGCCTTTTGAAGTTTCTCCAGCGGCAGAATGGACAGATGTGGCTGCGAAGTTGTTCCGCCTTTCAAAGCCTTTACTCCAAATGGAGATAATAGACTTGCAGGAAGACATTTCCTTGCAAACGTATAAAACTGCATCCGAAGAATTTTGGAGTAAACATGTCCCAGAAAAATATGGAAATTGCAAAAAATTAGCCATTTACCTGGCTACTCTGTTTGGCTCCAGGCTCCACATATATCTGTGAAACTTCATTTTCAAAAATGAATTTTTTGAAGAACGAATATCGCTCAAGATTACCAGCCGCCCACCTTGAAGACATTCTTCACATAAGCTACTCCCCGCGTGAACCTAACTTAAAAAATTGGCTCAAGACCGCAAATTGCCCATTGATTTTTAAATAAAAATCTGCCTATCTACTGTATTTCATATTATTTTGTGAGTGAAAATTAAAATAAAAAACTAGTAGGGAATATGAGTTTTTTTTCTGGACCTCGATAAAAATTTTCAAAAGTATCCGGACCCCACCTAAAATTACTTGCCGACCCCTGTTCTAGAGTAAAGACCTTCTCTGGAAAGTCAATTGCAAAATCACGTTCTACAACCTGACTTCATTTCAAAATAAAAAAAACCAGATGCGTTAAATAAACTAGACCGCGGGTATTCTGTCAGTAAGTAATTTGAAAAACGGGTTTATTCTTGGGACATCTTACTATAATAAATGCAACACTCAATCACTGTCTGTGTAACCTCAACACAAAAGGATACCCCCTTTAATTTATTTGCAAAAGGATAATATCCCCCTTTGCAAATAAATTAAAAATGAGTCCAATGTCCGGTTTCGTTTTCAGTATGTAATTTCATATGCAGCGTAAAGCTCCAAAACTCTTCATTGTTGTAAATAAGTAAAAAAATGAATCCAATATATGGCTTCGTTCCCAATATCTGGGGTCACACAACGTAGAAGTCCGGAACACGACTCTTTATATGCAGATGTATCACAATTTAAAGAAGCGCAATGGATTAAAGCTCCCTACCTAGTTCTTCTACAATTTCGTGACACGTTAACAGCATCATCACGTTAGACACAGTGCTGCCATCTAGATAAAAAATCCTTCAACGTTAAAAATACAATGAAAACACGCAGAGTATCTAGGAAATAGCAGATCAGTGACGTGTGCTCATAGAGCGGGACCGAACCACCGCCCACAGTCAGAAAAGAATCGTCTTTGGAGCGGCACGTGATTATTTTGAAAATAATCGATTATTGTCTCGATTCTTACGAGTTAAAAATAATCGAGAGAAAATATTGTTTATGAAATATTTTATTTTTTATTTTTAAAATTTTGACAACATTGCCAAACATCTTGAACGAGTTTTCGCCATTTTTTTTATCAACCTCTATCTTTGTCTCGTGCAAGAAGCACAGGAACCCTTAGACATCTGAAAACATCATCATAAAAATATTCTGATAAAGTAAATAAAAAACTTGAACTAGACAGGCATTTTAATTATACGGCTGATTAGATCAAAATTACATTTGTGATGTATATGTAATAAACACGTTCAAAAATGCAACTTTTTCGAACAAGTCCGCAAGAGATCTTAAAATTTTTATCCCGAACTGGAGCTCATTTTTTTTTTGCTTCCAAACTGAATCCATAAAAATTTCGCATTAAATGATTTTTTTTTTATTTGAATTTATTTCTTTATGATTCTACTCTATATAAAGAGGGTTTTAATAAATATGGATTGAAAGTGGAAACTATTATTACGTAAGAAAGTAATGTGTTGTATTTGGAAATTCAGACAAAAACAAACTAGCGCCAGTATTCTTCTCACCAAATTTCCAGTTTTCACCCAACGTAATAGATTATCAGCTTTAAATCCTGGAATGCATTTAAAGAAAATTATTAAAACATAGAGATTTTGTGCTAAGATGTATTATAATGTAAAGGTACAGGGAAAATGACGTTAATGACATAGATTTATTAAACTTTATATTCCTTCATACAGTTTATGCCAAGTCTTTGGTTGCGGTAGCTGTAGAGTTGGAAACAATGATAGTACTTGAACCATTAGTCTGAACCTACATGTCCTCTTAGGGGGGGCGGGGGGGGGGGAGGAGCAACGTATGTAAACAGGTTGAGGGCATGGGTGTCCATAGAGGGGGGCAAGAGGGGGCACTTGACCTCTCCTGTATGTTCAAAGTCACAAAGGTGAACATCAAGGATAACATTCAAAATCACAAAGGTGGACATAGTCGAGGTTGTACATCTTATCTTTAGGCTTGCCTCACTGACGTATGCGGTTTGCCTCCCTCCTGGGAAAAGTTCTATGGGCGCCCATGGCTTAGAGGCTGTTAGGAGATTAAAACATATATAGATTGGTGCCATGCGACATATTTTAAACAGTTGCATCCACTTAAAATAAAAATAAAAAGCGAATTTAAAAAGACATTAGAGATTTGTCTGAAATTTCCTAGTTCGCTTGAACATCCTCTAATCCTCTCCAATACCTCACTCAGTAACAATTGTCAAAAATTAGTGCAAACCCCTTGGAACAATCTCCACGATCGGTCATGGCCCAGAAGCTCAGAACAATTTTTGATTAAGAAGACTTTTTGGAGCTATGTGCACATACATTGTGAAACAAAATAAATTTAATTAATAAAGGATTGCAACTTATTTTATGGGCATTTTTTTTATGAGTGTTAGTTTCTCTGGCATTGAAAGGCTTGAATACCAGTTTTATCATAAAAATATTTGGAAGTAGCTATTTTGCATAATCTTATCACCCGAAAACTTGCTATTTAGATCATTAGATAATATGATTTCAATCGCGATTAATTACTTCAAAGATCCATACATAACTCTGTTACGTAAATAAACCTGGTTCGTAAAATTTCCGACGTTTTAAAATACACAGCATATGAGCAGAAAAATAGGCAGCGTTACATTATAATTGATGTCCACTGTGACACTTTGCATATTCAGCAAGAAAAACATCCAAGAAGAGGGGAAAGTGGATAATAAAATCATTTCTTTCACCAAAATCACATCAAACTTTTAGAGACATCTAGTGAGTAAAAACACAATGAAATATATAGTAGTGTAAATCTTCATGGATAGATGGCGTCACGATACAGCAATTGGAGAAATTAAAACGAAAGTAACGGAGAATCGCTGTTATCAAAAGAAATCAATGTTAAAATTTACCAATTGCGTAATATTTTTGCTTTTAAGTCTTCCATACATAAATTATTTTACTGATCCTTTTTGAACGTTCAGTTTCGGATGAGAATATACAATGCCTGAACAAGTTTATATAATCTATGGAGTATCAAAATGTTAATCGGCAGGAAACCAGGGATCGAACCTGGACCTCTTGAATTGCGCCCATAGGCTACACCAATTCAGCAATATAAGTAATTACCTTGAATTACCTGATAAATATTTTGAACAGGTTTTAACTTTGTGTTGACAGATAACTCAAAAAATACAAATAATTAACGTGCAATACAAATAATAACGTGCATACAAATAATGGAAGATGCCATCGAATGAACTCTTAACCATCCTCCCCCTCCCCACCCCCTCTAATCACAGGTAGAAAATTCCCTCACTCTGTCATATAACTAAAATGTGACAAATAAAACCTTGAGTGATATATTACAAAGAAACAGTCAGATGCGGTCATGCTGTCAAAATATAATAGAAGCTATGGAAAACTTTTTGGATCCACAATACATGAGTAAAAATTTCTTTCTTCGATTATTATTATTATTATTATTATTATTTTCATTTTCTGTGGCAATGAACTCGAATTTATGGGGGAGGGGGGATTTATTTCAAACTTTCTCCCTGCCAGAAATTGGCATTGGCATTACAAATTATTATCAACGTTTGCCTGAATTACTACATGCTTCTTTCATCGTTGAAAAGAGGTTGTTTAACTGGCTGTCGATCTTTTGACGAGAGATACAATATACAATAGATGTTCGTACTACAGTCATTGATATATGAAATTATACAAATGCGAAATCGGAAAAAAAAGAAAGAAAAAAAAAAGGACGGGGGCTCCAGTTCGATGGTCGAAATGGTTTTGAGTGAATAAAATTTTAACACACAAATAAGATTTAAAATAAAATTTAACACATAAATAAAAATTAAATAGGTTTATTCGATTTTCAAGACTCATTTGTTTCGTTTATATAGGCTTTCAAAGCGCTACAAATGGCTCGCTAACTGTTTATAGCCAATTAGCATTTTCAGTGTCCGCCTCGATTTCATCTGGATATTTCGACCATACGTCAAAATATCACATTATTTTACTTACTTGATTGGCAGTATAAATCAAACACTATAATCATACAATATATTCGACGAGATTCGATGACAATATATTCGTCATGCTTTCCTGGGGACACATAAATACGTATATTTCCATATATTCTGTTCAAACCTCATCAATCACTAAGCATATTTAAAATCCCCAAGTTCATTTAATCTCCATTTAATTTTTAATCAAAACAAAATATCCCGTACTTGTGTACCAATATTCCCCCTTATAATCTTGCTTATTGTACATAGTTAACATTCAGGTTTTGAGATATAAGCATTGCAAAAAACTTTAAAAACGGAAATTATTCAATCTTCAACTTGATAAGACGATGACTTGAAAACTGTAAGAGCTTCTTAAAAACTAATTACAGATCCAGAAACTAGGTTTCCTAATATGTATTTTGTCGTATACTATTTATATCTATTTCGAGATATTTCGAAGATATTTCGAGTGAAAGTATATATTTCGATAAAAAAGTTCAAAATGCAGTAAAATATTGAAATTATATATATATATTAATAAGCTGTACTATATTTTCGTCAAAAGAAGTAAAAATTGTTTACATTTTTATGTATTAGTTTCGGATATATAAGTATTCAGAGTGTTTACATTTCTCTAAATGCTTCGATTTCACCACAGACAGTAGCGTCGCTAGAAAAAAAATGTGGGTGGAGTTTTGGTAACCAAATATGTTTCTTGTTTTCTATTTCTCCAAATATCATTTCTACGAAATTCAATGTGTTCTGACGGGTTCTTGAGTGGGGTTATGGCCCCTCAAAACCCCACCTTTGGCGACACCCCTGGCCACAGATACTCCAAGCAAAAATGTTATTCACATTAAAACATTTTAAACGTTAATATGCACTTCAAATAATTGTTTTCTTTTATGCATATATTTTTTTTATTAGTCAAACATTTTAATTCAAGGTGTTCTGAATACATATTTCATTGTAAAAGAAAATATCCTTGACCATTTTATATCTCAGTAAAAATTAGCCCCAAAATTTATGGCAGCATAAATCCTTACTTTTTAGCATCTTCCGGTTGTGAACTAAATAAAGATCCTGAAATTAAGTTATTAAAGTTAAGCATACGCATTTTGTTCGTATCTGGATGTCGATTCTTGCACATTAGACAATGATCTGAAAATTTGTAGTTGGTTTCCTTTCATCTATCCTTCTGTGTTGCAAAGTTCGTTATCCTAACTTTATAAATTCTAGGCCAAGGGTGCTGAAATCCCTTTTATTCGACTGTACATGATCCCTTACTGTTTATAGAGCTAACGTGTACACTCATGGGCTTTACCTTACAAAATTACTGGGGCGTTTAATAACTTTTCTAAGAACTCTATATGCGACAGAACTTTACCTACCAGGACTTTTCGAGCTAGACTTTACCTAGTCTAGCTCGAAACTAACTTTCGAGCTAGACTACGTAAAGTCTAAAGTTTCAATCCAAAAAACATTTTATCTCCAACACCGGAGAGTTGTAAGTTCATTTAATCGATCTTGCTATAATAATTGAATTAGGATAGAATTCTCATCTAACGCTTACCAATACCGTATCAAGAAGTCTCAAAACAAAGAGTTTGGGTCTCTCCAAGAGAGAGAGAGAGAGAGAGAGAGAGAGAGAGAGAACTCTACTCCTTCTCTCCTCTTAAACTTGTTTACCAGCCTCGAAAATCAGACTATGTCTGAATTCGCGGATTATTTCGCTGCGTCTTATTTGGGGGCCGTTTATTTTTTCCTTCGCTTTCCGGCGCGTTACATCCCCCCCCCCCCCCCCCCCGGTACCTCACCTTGTCAGAGGTTTAACTTGTTAAGTTTTATAAGAAATCATTTTTGATAATGTATGTTCCAAAAGTTTTGCGAGAGACGGCGCGTTTGTGTCCAGACGTTTTTCCCCCCACAGTAGGGATATTTCGACGGGAATTATCGGTAAAAGTGTGCTTCCGTTTTCTGTTTTTTCAATGAACTCGAAGGTTTGTTACTTCTGCGCTTAATTGATGAAAGAGTATACATTTTAAAACTAAGAACGTTTGCTTCACTTACGGTGGAATATCTGCTATCAAGCAGTTTACGGCATCAATAAATAGGTGCATGTAAATATAAACATTCTTTCAGGCATACATCCAGGAGGGAGGGGCCAAAGTCCCCCGGAGACTATTATTCTCCCCCGCTCCCACTCCTGCCGGAGACACTTTATGTTAATTTTGTTTTTATTTATGCGACAGCATTTCGAGAATTTTTATTTCGCGACTGATTATTTTTAGAGTGCGATTTTATGCGATTGATTATTTAGAGTGCGATTGTACACATACATATATATATATATAAACTTGCCATCCCTATCGTTTCATTGGCACCCCCTCCCCCAAAGTCCTAATGGAACAAAAGAAATACTGAATATAAATATTATATCGAATCACAAAAGGAACTGCAGTTTCATTTGTGACTCGAAATAATATTTATATATATTCTCACAAGCATATATCTCATCTATATATATTCTAACAAGCAGCTTGTGGGAATGCAGCTTTCTAGTACTTCATTGAAGAAAGCAAGCAAATAGAGGGACGAATAAGTTGCAACCTTAATTTTTTATACTTCTTTTTTTCAAGGAATTACTAGAAAGTTGTACCATTTAGAGTATTCGGTATATCTCCTTAACCGGATACCAGCAGTGGCAGTGGCGGAACTTCTTATTCTGCCACTCACGTTCCCTGCCACGAAATGCTGGCCTGGACCACCTAAGGCTCCTATGTATATAGGGGCTCTAGGACCAACTACTCCGTAAAAGTTTCAAAGTATTTTTCTACAATTTTCTTATAGGCCGCTCTATAGCAATGCCCCATCAGTAGCGTCTCGAAGTTTTCCGAGGCTAGGTATTATTTTGTGTCATTATTTTGTTTCAAAATATGCTTTTGTTTTCAGGTTTTCAGATTATATTGCATTCACAATTTTCCCCAAGTTTTATTCTATGCATATTAGAACGACACTTGCATTTTTAAATATGTTTTAAAAATCTATGCAAGTTTAAAAAGCTTCAATGAAAAAAAAATAAGCATACATATGTATGAGAATGTTTCGCAAGGCTATCGTTTCAAAGTACTTTTTCAATTCCTTTTGCCAAATATAATATCGTAAATTATGGATGATTTTTTACTGTACTATAATAATAATAATGTGTAATTTTTTTATGAATGTAATCTTTTAACTAAGCAGTATTTCTTACTTGGAAAATATTCCGTTTATTTTTTCTTCGAATGCAAATTATCATGTTTTTCGTTGTCTTAAAGATCCCAGTCCTCTTAAACAAACAATATATTAAACAAAATTTTGGTAAAATATTTTTTACCATACTTCATTTAACTGCGTATAAAGTAAATTATTTTTTGATCAAATGCGTATAATCTTACTAAAACCAAAACATTGAATTTTTGCCCCTTTACTGTGTGTTCAAAACATGTCCGGCTCATGGGGGTCTACTTCATATTTTCCGATTGTAATATAATTGTAATAAATGTTCTATATAATAAAAAATCCTCTTTCTTTAGCTTGTATTTTTGATCTTATACTTCAATTTATCTAGTCGTATCGCTGAGCAAACCAGTTCTCCAATTATAAAAGAAAAAGAACAATTTTCATTAACAATTTAATAATGAACCAGAAAGATCAATAATGCTTAAAGCATTGATTATGAAACACTTTCCAACTTCAATGCAATTTTATTTAAACATGTCTAAAATGCAATACATTCCTCGGTAATATTTTAAAACTTATCACAATACTACATTAATTTATTATATTTGAAACCTTAAACCTTCATAGAAAAAAATTAACTTCATTCAAATGACGGCATTAAAGTATAAATTGTCTGGTTTAAACATCTCTAAAATGTGATACATTCCTCGGTAATAATTTTAGAATTATAATGCTACGATAATTTATTATATTTGAAAACTTCATCGAAAACAACTGAAATTCATTCAAATGACGTCATAGAAAAAATAACACGCCTGGCTCTCTCTATAAAAGCAACATTTCATTCATAAATAATTTCCCATTCATGTCATTCATCACAATACTATAATAATTTATTTTATTTAAAAATTAAGACCATGGAGCTACAAGTAATTAAACTCTATGCGTAAACCTTCATCGAAAAAAATTGTTCTTCTCTCTGCAAAATCAATGAATATTGCATTTATATCAGCTACGCAGACTCCATGAACTAAATGATTTTGTGTTAAAGAAATACAGCAATTCTAATACAACTCATTCTACATATTTTGCTGTTTACATTTTACATAGGTGAAAAATAGGCTTCGTTGTAGAAATAATCAAATTTGGATGAGCATTTAAACTCAAATATATTGTAATTGCGGTGTTTCAGTATATAGATGCACAGAATTTAAACAAAAATAAAGTGGTTTTAAGACGGATACAACACTCAATATGAATTAAAAAGAACTTTAAAAATCACGATTTTGAGACAAGATAGATGTCATATATCATTTTGAAGTGGGTCACGTGATCGCTTCATATAAGAGGTGTTATTATTAGTTTAATTTTTATTTAAAAAACTACTGAATATATTTCGCTGAATTTTTTTTTATATATTTTATGGAACAATTTGAATATTACCTAAACTTTTCGAAGCAATTTGTGAATTTTAAATCCGCTTAAAAATTGTTTGAAAAATTAGGTCCCATAGGGCTCAATGTATTTCATTTTTTCAACCCGGGTTCAATCCAAAACTAATTGGGTAATATTATTCATTTATATTCCCATAGGTCCTACAGACCGTCTGAACAACATACTAAAATTTCATTTTGATTAAGTCATTCTTACACAGTTATCGTGCTATCGGACAGACAGACAGACAGACAGAATGAACAAAGTCATAAACACTTTTCAACTTTGTTGTAAAGTGTTAAAAATTGACAATTTTTCTATAATTCATTTGTATACAGAAAATATGTATTTCTCCGTAACAAATATATTTTATGTGAGTACAATTTATCACTATTATTTTAGATACAGACATTTATCTTATTTTTAATTATAAAAATTATTGCCTCCAATTAAAATTATGAATGGTCACATCGTCATTTAAAAATATACATTTTTACGGTTAAATCCGCACCATAAATTGAGATAAATTAAATTTTCACTTTAAATCAGGCCGATCAGGGATTTTGTTTTTTTAATTTAATATGAACTCGACCGGACTTATTTCTAAATTTTGGTGTGAGCTCGGGTCGGGCTTGGTTTAAGTTTAAAATTTGATTCAAACTTGATTCGAGTCTCCAAATTTTGTTCCGGACTGCGACCGTGCTTGGGCGTAAATTTCGGTCCATGCAAGTTTCTGAACCACGCTACAGATGGTACATTATTCCATTTATTGAAAAGTACCTGAAGGTCAATTCATGACCATTATTGATTTATACTACTGGGAGACATTGCCATACACCCCATCTTAAAATTCTAGTCCATACCCCCCCCCCCCCCCCCGCAAAAAAGAAAAATAAATAAATAAATAAAGTATAGGAAAGTAGCTTCATGACCACATCAACTTATACTTATTGGATATATTACCAAACTATTAAACAAATGGTCAAGATTTTATTCTTTCCGAAAAGTATAAAGAAAGTCGGTTAGTGGTAGTTACTACTGAGTAAAACTACTCGAGACATTTTCATGTACTTCAAAAATAAGATACTAAACCGTTTTCTGGGTCAAATAGTGTAAGGACGGTCTGTTCGTGGCCTGTATCAACGTATACTACTCCTGGAAATAAACACTCCTCAAATGGCCATTATTACATTATTTTGAAAAGTGTTGGTTAATGGACACTAATGAGTTATACTACTTAGGGTTATTACCATACACCCCAAAAAATAATACTATCAATTTAATTTCAAAAAGTGTAGGGAATTTGGTTCATAGTTACCATTAGCTTATACTACTCGAGAACATTACCATACTTTTCACAAACGGTTTATTATCCCATTTTTAAAGTGTAGGAAAAGTCTATTGATAATCCCTATTGAGTAATACTAATGGGAAACATGGCCGTACACCCCATGAAAAAGATCCAATGCCATGTTTTTTTTTTTTTTTTGCAAAAATTGTAGAGAAAGTCTTTTTATGGACAAGATCAACTTATACCTCAGAGATACACACATTACTTATAGTCCATTATCAATTTTTTTTTTTTTCGAAAATATGCAGAGCAGAATGATTGATGGCCACTACAGAGTTTTACTACTCGGAGACATACACCCCATAAATAGGATTGCAGTCCTTTTATTATTTTTATTATCATTATTATTAATATTATTATTATTATTAATATTATTATTATTATTATTATTAATATTATTATTATTATTATTATTACGAAAAAGTGTAAGAAAAGTATAATCATGACTACTATCAACTTGAAACGGGACTACTAACGGGGAGTATACACCTGGGAAAGTATACTTCACCGGGATCCCAGGAAAATAATTATACACTCCACAAATGGTCCATTATTCCATTTATTGAAAAATTGTCTGGAATGTTGCCATTGTTACGATATACTACTCGGAGATATTGTTACACTATTGTCATACCCTCCCATCACTGCCATATCCTCCCATATGCATTATTTCCTTGCCGCCCCCCCCCCCCCCCCACACACACACACTTCAAATAGTATAAGGGGAGTATGCTCATGGCCACTATCAAAGTATACTACCCCTGGTAATTATTTTATGATCCAATTTTCTTTTTCGAAAAGTGTAGGTAAAGTCGGTTGATAGCCACTATTCAGTAATACTACTTGGGAACATTGCTATACACACCATAAAAATAATTCTGCCTATTTATTAGTTATTTATTTATTTTTCAAAAAGCGTAGAGAAAATCGGTTCCTGGTCACTATCAATGTATACTACCTCGGAGAATTATTTATAACCTCATTTTTTCTTTCTAGAAACATGTAGGTAAAGTCGGTTGAAGTCACCTATTAAGTTATACTACTCAGGAACGTGACCATATACTCCATTAGTAGGATCCTGGCCTATTTTCTCCCCCCACCCCCACGAAGAAAAACTGTTGAGAAACAGATATACTCGGTCGTTTCCATTTAAAACATGTAATTGAATGTAATTGCCACTTTTGACAATAATCAGTTGTAAAAGTAACATTTTATAAAAAATGTTCAATATTTATAGTTACACTTTTTAAAAAATTACATAATTTACAAAGTATGTACAGTATTTGGTTACACTTTTTAAACATTTGTTGATTTTTGCAAAATACAACATTTGGTTACACTTTCTGAATTTTCTTTCCATTTGTTACGTGGACTAAAGATCTAAAATTGGTAGAATGACTTTGAATTTTATGTATAATTAGTCCATAACATCACATCCATAATTTTTATATCTAGAACTTTGATAGCGACATAGAAAATAAAAGATTTACAAAATTAGATCAAATTTTAGAATACAATTGTTTTAATGTCGAAACTTGTTTAAGGTGAATAAATAATTTTAATTTCATAGTTCATTGTTTGTCGACTGCTCTGTTTACCAAAACTTAAATCTATCTCGCCAAGAAGCTTCAGTTTTACGGTCATTTGATGATTCAAACATTCTGGCGAGTCGAATATTACTACATTTGAATAACACTTTCTTTCATCTTCTATTACTGCAAGTAATAATGCAACTTTAGTAAGTGTGTAAGCAATTAACAATATAAATGTAACTTTATATTATCATATATTTCACACATTTGTAGTGTAATATCAACGTAACTGCTTTCAATTTTGCAACCTACTTTTACAGCACTACATTCACAGAGATTGAGTGATGTTACAACTATGCATCGCCACATATCCACCATTTACCAGTACCATCAACTTTGATTACTTTATTAATGTTGTAGCAATGTTGTATCTTCATATTTCGTCATATCTCAGTATCTTCATTTATATGACATTGTTTAACGCTGCACTGCTAAGCATTTGTCACTTCACACTGTCTGCACCTTCTGACGTAACAGCGACGTTGCTATTTTATATGTTGTGACTTTCTTAAAGTTAATTTTATTAATGTTGTAGCAATGTTGCACCTTCATATACGAGTATTTGTCATGTCTCAGTATCATCATTTTTGTGACACTGTTTTAACGTTACATTGTCACATATTCGACACTTCACATTACAGTTGCGTGTATCACCACCTGTGAACTGTGAATATGATAACACAACAGACGAATGAATTCTCCTATCGCTATCAAATTTTAAGTGCAGAAATATTATGTGAAAAACAAACTAGATATAATTTTTAGTAATTCTCATTTGGACTAAAATTTTTCGCATTTTGTGATTTTCATAACATTATTTCCTATGGAAAACAAGGATCATTACCAAAACAATGATGATGGAAGAAATCGATAATTTGAACTACGCTGGATTTTAATGGTATCAAAATGTTTTATATTAACACAGGTAAGACTATGGAGATAAATGAAAATGAGTTAAAACTTCATAATAGGAAAACGCCAAATTCGTTTGAGACGATCGTTCAGGTGGCGCTTGCGTAGCATAAGTCCCATCGCATTGTACGAGTATTTCTAAGACGAAAGGCGGTATTGAACTAAATAATATTTATTTAAACTGTTAATTTAGCATAAAAAAGTTATCAGCGTATTCATTAATATTTCGACGTATTCAAATTTATTTTAATTTTCAATATTGGTTTGCCCCCATATATTAATTATAAACACTGTTCTATAACTTGAAAAAATACTTATTATTCCTGAGCATAAATGGGGAACTTTTAATTTAAAAATAATAAAAAAAATCTGATGTGTGCAGCACATGACTTTCCTTATATAATGCAATGAATTCACTCCTTTTACAGTAAAAAATAATGTATAAGATCCACGATACTGTGTTTTTTATCGTTGAATTGTACATTGGGCGATTTTCAGGACGATAACGTGTAAAACTATTTCAAAATACTCAATAAACTTATACTTCGCGCAACTCTAAATCAATAATTATCCATATGGATAGCATCCTCATTAAGCGATAGGGTCCATATATTACAATATTTTAATAACTAATTCATCAATTAGACGTCAATTTCATTGATTTAGCGTTATTTTTATCAATTTGGCGACATTTTCGTTAATTTGGCAACATTTAAAAAAGTCGCCAAGTTGGCGACATTCCACCAAATTCGTCGCCAAGCGTTATGGACGGAGAAATAAGTTATTCCTTTAGCGGCTAACTATTTGCGTCAAAATACAAAAGTATTACATAAAGTATCTTTTCTCATGGGTGGAATTAGCTAGATATACGAGAATGATGTCACACCATTTATGGCCCGGTCGTCCAAATTGTTGCTCTAAGTCCTCTGGACGAGCCGGACGGCCTGGGGCTTTCACACCATTTATGGCATGATATTACTTATTAGATTATGAAAAATGAACATATTTCAAGAATAGGTAATATATATATTTTAATTTTATATGATTTCTTGATAATTTTTTTGAAAAATGTATAATATTTCGAGAACGGTTCATGTTAGCATTCTAAAATTTATTTTAATCCTTTTCTAATGAAAAATTGCATAAGAAGTGACTAGTTACGTAACTTTTGCAAAGGTTTTTATTTTTTGATAATTTTTTTCAAAATTACATGCAAAAATTCAGGGGGGGGGGGGGTTCTAAACATGTAATTGCGTATAAAAACAATAGTCTTCCAGTATTCATGGATTGTAATTTTTGTACCACATTTCGCTTGAATCGGTCCATTTATTCATCAGTTAGCGTCTGCACAGACTCAATGATACGCACACACACTCACACACAGACAGCACCTCAAAAACATCTGATTCGTGTTCAGGGATGCTTGAAACGTGCTCTCCCGTCGAAAACTCGAATTCGTATTTTTGACCCCGTCACAATACTTTCCTTATACATTATATGTATATAAGGAAAGTAATAAGCCTTCCTGTTATGCCAAATTGTATAATTTTGAGCTTAACTAACACTATTTAGATATAATTCTCAAAGCATTGTTGCATTTTCAAGTGTTTCATGGGTTTGTCGCCTTCTCTAACTCTCCGGATAAACCACATATACTCAATTCATCAGTATTGCCAACTAAAAAAAAAACTTTTAAATAACTTTGATGGAATACTTGGAAAACAATTATTTTAGTACAATATATATATATATATATATATTCATTCTGAAAATAATACAAATGAAACAATTCTCTGGAAGATTATCTGGAAGACGAATGCATGAGAAAGTCGAGTGGAGACACACCACTTCATATGATTTTATATGCTGTGTGACTCAATCAGTTACAAATTGCGTATTAAGCGATAATGGAAGTACTGTAGCCGTCCCTCTTTTCACGTTTATTTTATCATAAGGAGATCGGAAAAAAAACCAGAAAGTGAAGAAGAGAGAGAGAGAGAAATTCAAGAGAGAGCAGCGAATAGGGAAAATTTTCGAGACATAGGGGAAAAGGCTATCGCGACGAGCGGCCCAAAACGAGACAGCAGTCTGGTTGGAGAGGCGTACCTACTGGGTCAGCAGACAAAGTTACTAGCTGCACGGTATTGATCCCAGTCTGGATTTCTCGCGCGCGCCCAGGGACGGCCGGACGCGAGAAAACTTTTTTTCTCCTGAATCGCTCCAACGAAAAACAACTGCGAAAGGGGAAAGAAAAGGATTGCGATACTTTTAAACAATGATTTACATGCGTCATTACTATTTCGTATGCGCATTTAGTGCAGAGAAGGTGAAAAGAGATAGTAAAAGTAGTCTGAATTTAATAGTGATTTTAACAAAAAAGGGGTTTTCTTGAAACGTCGTTATAAGAATTACTTATTTATTATTGACTCGTATGCATTCAAGAATAGGAAAATTAACACTCTCAACAAATTAAGTCTCAACATTTTTTTAATATTTTATTTCATTTAATATTGTGTAGCAAGTTAGCTTAAAAAATGAATAAGGAGTAGAAATCATCAAAAATTCAGCTTTATCAGATTCTGCCCAATGGTTGGAAAAACTATTTAATTATTGTAGTGAACTGCAACTACATTATGACAAATGCAGTTAACTACAACTACATTTTTTAAAAGTAGTGACTGCAAACTACTTTTAAAATGGAGTCATTACATAACTACTTTTATAAGACAAATTTTGCCACAACTTCAATTTTCACAAAAGGTTGAGGATATGGGTATACTGTAGTAATTTAACATACTTATTCTGAATAATTAAAATTTACTAATCAACTTACTAATATTTATGCTTTTACCCACTTCTGAAAACAATAAAATAAAATAAAATTATAAACTTTAAAATCAAAGACAACCAAAAATAGGTTTCAAAGTCCGATAATAAAATCACATTTCCTGGGCGTACAAAAATTACACGGCCAAAGCGCTGGGTGCGGTAGCCCAGTGGTTAGAACGCGCGGGAAATGCACTCGGTAGGATCGGGTTCGATTCCCTCCGCTGCCAAAACTGCCACCGTGTTCACGCGGAGTACGATCACGTTAAACATGTGGGTCTGTAAGTCCTTCCGAGAGGTTGGTGGTAGGGGAAGGAGGGTACGGTCTCTGTGGATGCCTGCACCACTGGATTCCGGTCTAAATTGGGTGGCTCTTCCCGGTCCTCCAAACAGTTATCTTACACCTTTCTGGTAGGTCGGACGGTCTGGGTCTCAACAAAAATAACGGTTCTGTACGTCCAGGAAAGAAGATTTTATTAAAAGACTTTTAAGCCTATTTTTGGTTGCCTTTGATTTTAAAGTTTAATTAAAGTTGACGTGTATCCATTTTATTTACTAAAAGCATAAAATAAAATAACAGTAAAAACTATTTATTTAAAAACATGTTCGTTCATTTTTAGTAGCATTTGCACCTCAAAATTGCAATCAGATAAGCAGGATCTTTTGGGAAATAACGCATCTGAATATATCCATATAAAAAATCAACTTCATGAGGCAATGGCTGTCCTAACCCTGCAGCCATTCATCGTACATCGTTGAGCAGAACACTAAATTTCATATAAATGAAGAAAGGGTGGTCACATGTTATAAAGAATGGCACTTTGTTTGTTTACTGAAGTAACGTTAAAATTAGCGTCAAAACTCGATACAAACTAGTGATTTATAGTATCGCGCTACTCATGTTTAAAAGTAGCGCGTTACACTACAAACTACGAGAAAAAGTAGTGACTACTGTAGTTTCGCTATTTGTAGAGCACTATTTCCGACCATTGGTCCGGGCTCAATACTTGTTACAATGTCGTGATATGATACATTGCGATATTATACATTACATAAAAAAAAACAGTATCTTTGTCTGTCTGTCATGCTGGACGACAAACTTAGAGCAATATCGAGTACTTTTTAGAAAGTGTATCAAGTTGGCGATAATTCGACGATAATATGAAGTGTTAATATTCTCAATTCAAAATATAGCGAGTTCCGCTATTCATGAGATGCGTACTTTTTATTAGGGGATCGCTAGTTGTTTTGTTAAGGAGGAGGATTTAGAGGAGGTGTTGTAAAGTAATTGTGTTCTGTTGGTGGAAGAGGTGCGTGGTTAGCGTGTTTTCGGAGATTGTAGAAGCGCAAGGGCTGCAGACGGGCGAATGATAATATGTCTCTTACATGAACAGAAGATTCTATAGCGAAAATACAAATCACCCAAGCGATAACAAGAAATTTGAAATAGCGTACAGAGATTTGAAGAGTTGTACCAAGAATAAATTCTGCAGGTATGTTTCAAATACGACGCCCTTCGCGCATACCCAGGCTGTCTCGCTTTGTTTCCGAGTTGATGCTTGTAATTTCCCCAATTCTCCGCTATGGGCGACTCTCTTTTATTCCATGGGACAGAGTCACTTAATATAGATATACCTAAAGTTCACACTTAGGGGTCTTTTATTTTGAAAATATTTGAGAGTTTAAGAACTTTCTTAGAAATCTTGTATGAATGCAATTACGGTAGATTTACGCGTTTTAAGTATCCCAGAACGCGATACAGTCATTTTAAAATGTCTGTCTGCGGACATCTATTGAACAAACTGAACAATTCACATGAAATTTGGTACGACGATTTCATTCTGTGTGGTTAAGAGGTCTATCGATTCTCAACAAGACCGGACCCAGAGAAATACCTTCATTTTTTCAAATATTTTCTTCAAATGGCGTAAAAAAATATCACGATTAAAATATTAATTGCATATTAAAACAAAGGTTGATTATTTTTTCGTTAATTCCAAAAATTAATCTGAAAATTCCAAATTTTGATTTAAAATAAATAGATCCGCTTTAAACTCCAAAATAAAACAAATTAGCATCACATTTTAAAACCTCAAAACAAAGGCAAAACAACACTTAGAACATTTAAAAATCAAACGAAAGTCAATCAATAATCCAAATCCGAAAGATAAGATTGGTAGCAGTACGACAATCGTGGTGATTGAAAACATCTCTACCTATAATGATTTTAATATACTGAAGCCGCAGACGTCACATTCTCGCTTAACTATTCCGCCATATCGTGATAAATTATTTTACAGGCAACATAGAAAACCAGCGCCATCTGTTGCTATTAAGAAACAATACACATTAAATAAAAAGAACAAAATAATAATCGTTAAATCTTTTAATAGACGACTGACAAGCTGTAACATTAATAACCCGAAACTTGAAATTTGGCTTACGTTATCTTAACGAGTTCTGCCTTCCGTAGGTGAAATTGCATTGCTTGAGCATATTGGGATGGTGGCTGCGTTGAACGGGGACTTCATATTAAGTGACTGTAGATGTTGTCGATAAGCTGTTTACTTAATGCTGGCGTGAATGTTTAATTAGACAAAAACTTGTTTGTAACAAATAATAGCCGTTGTTACTTAATAACTAATAAAGGCACGGGTATCAAGTGTGTCAAATTGGTATACGCTGTAGTCCAGTTGGGAGACCGTTTGTCTTGAGATGAAGTCGTTGGTTCGAGTCCTGCTATAAGTAGCACTTCATATCTACAAAAGCAGGATTATTGATTGTACTGATACTTATTTATCCAAGTGATGCATGTTTGTCCCAGTAACGTTTGTTTATATTAGTAAAATATCTAGATAAATACTAGAAATAATATGATGTTTTGACCACAGCAACGCTCAAATCTTCATCTGGAAACAAGCACTCTATCAACTGAGCTATCCTGGCTAAGAAACAACCACGTATTTCCCTCCTTTCTCTCCTTTATTTCTTCAGTGCAACAAAGTTTGGGATTTTGTTAACGTTGTTGGAACTTTGTTGCACGTTAAAATGTGTTGACTGTGCAAGAGCTCGACGAACTCGTGTATGTTTGTCTAATAATTTGGGTCATTTGCACAATATTGTTAACGAACGTGTAAATACCTTTACTGGAGTTTCTTTTGAGAAACAGAAAGAGAAAACCGCCTTTGCAGGCAGTCATTCCTATGAAGTGCCTGAACTGATAGTGCCATTTTGGCATTGCCGGTTCAAGATTGCCAGATTTGGCGATGTATCGGTAAGTTGGAGACTTTTAGCTGCATTTCGAATGTTCGAGAACGTTATCGAGAAAGCGAATATTCTACGAGATACGAGCCCTTCTGAAAATTTCTACTGAAAGTATATAAATTGAGTTATCCCTCAGTTAGAGCAGTTGACGCAATAGGAGCTACATTGAACTGTAAGATACGTCAATGCTTTACGTTAATGTTGCTGTGCCTGGCATTTTTTTAGTGATTTTGTTAGATAGTTATCGAGCTGTTTTCTGTACATTGTTCCGCTCTACGCTGTGCTCTACTGATTGGTAGAGTATTTGAAGTTTATAAGCGAGATAACACTTTCATTTAAGATGCTTTCAATTATCCGCTAAATCATTTCGATCTAAATACATTTTCAAAACTCTGGTAAGATAATTTAAAATTATAGTTTTTTCGAGTTTTATAAAGCAGAAAAAAATAATTTTAATACCTCAGTAAATGTGCAAATCATAAAGAAAACTTGAGCAACATATATAAGCACAAATAACACGATAAGGCGGTATGCAGTTGTTTTGAGGATACGCTGAATCCTCTTCGTCGGTACAAGAGAACCAACAAATCCGAAGCCTAAAAAGAGGAATGGGTGCAAATAGAAGAAATAGAGGGGAATGATGTGTCAAAATCTGGATTAAGTGCACACTTGATCGCCAAACATCGGATTGGCTTTTCTGTTCTTCGTTGTACTTTCTGGTTGGCTCTCTCAAGTGAGCTCTTAATCCAGATCTTGGGAAGATAAGCCCATCTGTTTCTTTTATTTGCACCTATTCCTCTTTTGAAGTCGGGTTTGTCGGTTTTCTTGCATTGACGAAGATGATCCAGGGTATCCTCGAAACAGCTCTATGCTGCATTATTGTGTTATATGTACTTTTATACGTTACTCAAGTTTCACATAATTTTAGTACCTGTAAAAATTAAGCTAGAGCCACAAAATTCCAGAAACTAAGCTATAGCCACAACACTCTAGAAACAAAACTAGAACCATGAAACTCTGAAAACTAAAAACTAAGCTAGAGATACAAAACTCTAGAAACTAAGCTAGAGCCACAAAACTCTAGAAGCTAAACTAGAGCCATAAAACTTTAAAAACTAAGCTAAAACCACAAAATTCTAAAAACGTTTTTAGAACCATGAAACTCTAAAAACTAAGCTAGAGCTAAAAAACTCTAAAAACTGAGCTACAACCACAAAACTCTAGAAGCTAAGCTAGAGCCATAAAACTCTAGAAACTAAACTAGAGCCACGAAACTCTAAAAACTAAGTTAGAGCCCCAAAATTAAAAAAACTAAGCTAGAGCCATAAAACTCTAAAAACTAAACTAGAGCCATGAAACTCTAAAAACTAAGCTAGAGCCACAAAATTCTAAAAACTAAGCTAGAACCATAAAACTCTAAAAACTAAGCTAGAGCTACAAAATTCTAAAAACTGAACTAGAGCCACAAAACTCTAGAAACTAAGCTAGAGCTATAAAACTCTAAAAACTAAGCTAGAGACATAAAACTCTAAAAAACTAAGCTAGAGCCTTAAACCCTAAAAATTAACTCTCTAGGTTAGAGTTAATTCTTTAAGTTAGTACCGTATATATTTTCCGTAAAAGTTAAGGATGCTGAACAATTTGATTCGTAGCATCCTTACCTTTATTAATTTTTAGACGCAAAATATGGAAAGACTCGATCTCAGATGAGAGAAGAAGGTTTCCACATCAGCTGTTTAAAAAATTAACTGAAGTGTAGCTCAACTCGACTTTTTCATACCAAAGTTCATCCCCCACCCCCAAATTTTACAAGAAAAATTTTGAAAATTCGGTATTGTAGGTCCAAATGATTTCATCTGTATTGTGTTACCCTTCACTTTAAAAAACTTGAAAAAATATTTCGATTGATACCATACTTGGCAATGTACCTCCCCGGGGAAGGGGGGGGGGGGGAGAATAACGTCAGGAACAAAAAAAAAATTGTATGTCGACTATTTTTTACAACAATAATTGTAACTCTTAAGTTTCGTGATCATTGAGCTATCAATAAAGCCTTTTTTATGCATGATTATGTCAAATTGAGTCCTATGCTGTCATGTTAATAAAATATAAAATTTAGAATAACATTTAAAAGTTTTCACTCGAATTTAAAAATATTTCAACTAGTTCTAGATTTCTTGATAACAAAGTCGGATATAAATATCCGCGATACAATTTTTGTACTCGTGACGTCATTACCTCCCCCCCCCCTCGGGGGAGGGAGTTACCCCTCAGAGGGTACATTGTCAGGTATGGTATCAATCGAAATATTTTTTAGATTGAATACCCAAGTCATTCGGATGCATTATTTAAAAATTTCCTTTTTTTAATTGACGACATCAGAGTGACACCTATGGATGCATTTGACTTTCCAGACCCATTCCATCAGAAAAGCCCCCCCCCCCCCCTCCTGTTTTGACCTAAAAGGCAAACATTGCACTTTTAAAATATCGACCACGGAGCAGATCTAATAAAACGCAATCAATTCTCGACGCTAAACGTCATACATTGTTAAACAAAATAAAACGCATTAAAAAATGTCGCAACTTTATTTTTTACAGGTCTTAATTCATCTAACTTCAATAGGATTAAATACTAGTACCCGCATAATACAATAAACATCTGGTGGATATTCTTCTTCTTCGGCCCAGACTCTGTGGCCCCACAGCTAAGCACAGGCAACTTAATGCACAACCGGGGAAATAAAAAATAATTCAAAATTTAAACCAAAACCTAAAAACCCTAACATATACTACAATTCTTATACACCAAAATTCTTGTTTACATAACAGTAACACTAATACTTAATACTAGTGACCAGTCAAAACAAACACTTTTTCATTTCAGTGGTCCAAAAATTTTAGAATAAACACACCCACATCAAACTTCCTAACATCCATAAACTAATGAACTAAAACCCAAAATTTTAATAAAATATTTTTAAAGCACATTACTTTAACTCAAAAACTGCGTTGGAGTTATAAAAAGCTCATCCCTTAACAATATCTTCAATTCACCAAGAAGTTAAAAAACTCCAATATAAAAGCAAAATTAATATCCCAAAACTAGGAAAAATCATCAAAAGTGACCATAAGAACCCATTAACCTATTAATATGTAACTTATATACTATAATACCTTAGTACAAAATATATACAAAATAATAATTTTTGAATAGTAATAACATAAGTTGAATTAAGCAATGCACACAATGTCCCGTGTTAAGCCCATAGTTTATATGTTTTTAGTATGTACTAAGTTCCTTTCTAATAGTCTCACAGCATATGGAGATTAAAATCATGAATTTAAAATCTTATTGTATGTCATAAACATCTCTCATTGAAATTACCATTCTACGAAATATTAACATAGGAGAAAGTCCACAAACATCAGTATTGTAAATGGGAAGAAAAAAAAGTTGTATAATTTCTAATTATAACTGCTGGGAAATGAAAAGATAACGGAGAGGGAAAATTAAATTAAATGCGTTTATACGACAAACAATTTTTATTTAATTTATACGATTTAAACAATAAGGAAGTTGATATAAAAAGAAATTGTATAAATAAACGGGTTTGATTGGTTTATATCAATTATGGTTTTGAGATATAAGATTAAGGGAATAATTGATATTCTCAATTTAGAGTCATCTGTTTTATTTTGGCAATTTTTTTTTCATATAGATATCTTTTCTATTTTAACCGATTGTTGCATATGCTGACAAAAAATTCATACTTTTTGTAAATCTATTTACAAACAGGACCAGAGTATTTTATTCCTATTCTTCGATATACTTTTGAAGATAATTTTGCATAGAGAGAAAGCATAAATTCTTATCTTTCTTTTTAGGGGAATTAAATATTTCAATAGAAGTTTTTGAAGAACGATATCATTAAGAATATTACTGAAACTCACACATACTTTAAATCATGAGCAACGCTGGGTATATCTTTTAGTGTATATATAAAGAGAAAAACAGTCTTTAATTAGAACACTCTGTGATTCTTGGGCTACAATGTGCAGAGTCCAACTTCGAAGATAAAGAGCTTGCAATTTCGTCCCAGTAGCTCAACGGTAGAGCGTCGGCTATCCAGTTCGGAGATCCAAGGTTCGATTTCGGGTTGGGGCAGCAAAGCTCTTTACATATGACGTTTATTAAATATATCTCCATTAAATAGAAAAAAAACTTTGCGAGCGGCCGCAAAGATAAGATAGTATAAGTAAAATAGGTAATCATTCGAAAGCATAAGTAATCATCGTTCTAACTATTATGATTGATTATCTCAGAGACCTAAGCAAAATCAGCGTAAATAATACCAAGTTGTACCCAATTATTGATAGTTTTAGTGATTTTATGCATGAGTTCAATCAAATTTGTTACAGTACTCCGTTTAGAGATAAAAACATGCCCTGTGGATGTTCAGGTCCGGAGTCTTTTCCTATAGAGCAGTTTAAATTAGCTAGTTAATAATTAGCAGTTAATTAGCAGATAATAATTAGCAGTTAATAAATTGTCAGTTGACAATTTTCTAAAGCAATTCTGTGAACTAATATATGAATGCTACCAATGTTCTACGAACTATTATCGTCTCTCCACAAAAATTTATTAGCATCATTCTTGTGAGCATAAAATGTAGAACGCCAAAATGATCCAATCTGAGACCTAGAAACATTACCCCAAAAGTTTTCTTGTTGAAATATTTATCAAAGAAGAAAACTGTTTGCTTCCAACCCCCCCCCCCCCCCCCCCCCACATCTTCTTTCATCTTCATCCTGCAAAACAGTTGAGTGTTTATTTCAGCAGTAACGATTTCAAGGCGTCTCACATGTATTTCTTAATAAACTTGAATCTCAATTGAAACGCGAGAGGAACTCTCACAGCGATGGTTGTTTGTACATGTGGGTGATTCTCCAAACATCTAACATTTTCAAAGCACATGTTCTTTAAAAATAAAAGTTTAAAAGGAAAAAAAAATCACACATAGTCTTTATGAGACACTTAACAAAGGAATAATTAAGAAAAGTCACCGAGTTGGCGGAATAGCCACTTTCGTGACACAGAAAACGCCAGAAGAGCGACATTTTTTGGCTGCCAGAAGTGTGACATTTTCCTACATGAGGCCTGATATCCAGGTCCAGGTTCAAATGTAGAGTCAGGAATGCTTACCAGTTGTTCTCATTACTTAATTGCATACTATAACAGGTATTTTGTTAAAAACTACCATATATAAGAGATGTTGTACAGGAGAATGGCAGCAAAAGATGTTATTTTGCTGTCATTCTCCTGTACAGCAAAGTAACATCTAAAACTTTAAAAATTTAAAACTTAAAATAAAGTTTAAATTAAAAAAATTTGAGAACAGCAGGTGAAAGATCTTTAAAGCACTCTATCCTTCCAACAAAATGGCGGGAAAGAACAATGTGGCCATGCAATAGACTAAAGATTCCTCTTTTTTCTCAAAAATTATTAGAAAATTCCATAATGACATGAAAATCTTTGGACGAAATTTAAAATTATGTACTTATAGATTATGCCAAATGATTAAATGGATTCAAAAATGTTATTTTCCACTTTTAAGTATATATAGTCAAAAAACACTCAGTTAGCTTGTGAAGTGTTGATGACAAATGTATAGATACATTTATACTGTTTGAGAAAAAGGTTCGAACAGGCCAGGAGAGTGACCTCCCGGTCCTTTTCAACTTTTAATAAGAAATACTGAATGAGTAATCTTTTTTAAGCTCATGGAGATGGCTAAACTAAATTATATCTTAAAACTAAAAAAAATTAAACTGAGTGTAACTCGACTCAAGTTTTTCATACCAGAATTCTTTTTTCTTTTTTTTTTCACCCGCCTCTAAATTTTCAAAAAAAAAAAAAAAAAAAATTAAGCCCTGTATCGTGGGGCTGGAAAAAAAAATCGTTCGATTGATACCATACTTGACAATGTTCTACCCCTGGGGATAATTTTCCCCCCACGGGAGGGAGGGGGGCTAATGACGCCACGAACAAAGAAAATTGCATCGAGGCTATTTTTTACAACAATGTTTGAAGCTATTAAGTCTCATGATCATTAAACCATAAATAAACCCCTTTATGCATGATTATGACACATTTTGTCCTATGCTGTCATGTTAAAAAAATATAAAATTTCGAATCCATTTCGAAGTTTTTTCTTGAATTAAAAGAAATTCTGCTTAATTCTAAATTTTTTTATAACAAAGTCCGATATAAATTTTTCTGAAAATCCATTCATATTTGTGGTTGATATCGTGTACACAAGAAATAGACCACAGACAGACTGTCCATCACTCCAAACATAGTGAAAACGTGTTCAGGAGGTCTAAAAGTTTTGGTACTAATGCTTCGTACCTTTAATTAATACATACCTAGCACGCCTTCTGTGGTGGCAAGTTGTCGCACTTAACTTCTTCCTGTCATTTGACAGATGATTGTTTTCACGCTGTTTTTTATTTCTGTATTATTTTGAATTATTTTTAACAAAGTGCTGTGGGGGGTGCTGCGAGGTGGCTAGTATCGACTGCTTGGTTGAGTTGGGTGTTTTTCTTTTTCTTGATCGCACATTAAGAAGCTCTAAGCCTTTTGGCGAGCCTTGCGGTCGACTAGGTCGAGAAGGAGAAGAAGGATGTCTTAAAATATATTGGTATCAAAATCTCGAAATCAAAAATTTTCGTGAAAACAATACTTTCTTAACCGTTTGCTTACGGGTGGGACAGTTCGATCCCCCTTTGCAGGCATTGGTGTCCATGGACAGCAATGTCTGCAAAGGGGTATCGAACTGTTTGGGATAGGGTATGTCAAAAACCTGTCTTTTTGAGAGGTTCTTCGTTTGGGATGGATGCTATCCCACCCGTAAGCAAAAAATTAATACCACGTACGAGAAAGTAAAAATCATGTCGAGCCATTCTCGTGGTATTCTACTCTGAGACGTAGTAGAATAACATGACAGTAAATCACCCATGTATTAAGAAAAGTATAAGAAAATCACCCATGTCTAGTTCTTGCAACGAGAACCCTTAAAATTTGAAATTACAAATATTATGATAAAATCGAAAGTAATTGTTGGCTTGAAAATTTAGGAGGTGGATTGTGAAGCCAAATAAATACATAGAAAACCATAATTCAGTCTATCAATATTCATATCGGAGAAATATGTAAGTGGGAGTGGAACAGGCCAGAAAGACAGTGAATGAAAAATTTGTTTATTTATAAAAAGGTGTGTATCTAAAACTGTATAGTATTATAAAACGTTTGATTATTATTTAAAGTCCTAAATTACATTGAGTCACAATATATCGTTTGATAATTGCATAAATCATCCACCACCAAAATATACACATCTTTTCAAAAGTGCTCAAAGTAGGTTTGTGCGGTCTTAAAATGTTCTTATGCGACAAAAATTCGAATTAAAAAATTTTCGGGGACACCAAAAGACAACTATTCCTCTATACAATAGTATGATAAAGTAAAAATCTAAATGAATTTCGATATTAGCAACTGTTATTATATTCCGAACACAATATATTAGCATAAGCGCAGAAAAAGTAAAATAACGGCGTTGAATATTCGAATTCGAGTTCTGCGATGAATTTACATGTTTGCTCTTTACGATGGATGTGAACTTTCTCATATATCCATGTTCAAATGAGATCCTCTTTTATTACTTTCCCTACAATGGTAATGCATAATAAAAGTATTGGAATCATACCGAAAATCACATCTCGAGTTTTTGTCGGATCTACACGTTTTGGGACCTCTAGAATACGAAAAAAACATTTTTAGCGTGACGTCTGTGTGCGTGCGCGCGCACGCGCGCGTGTGTGTCTGTTTGTCTGTACAATGTATGCATCCACTCTAACTCAAAAACCAATCCAATTTCATAAAATTTGGTAGGTAAGTCACTTGGGTGTGACCCTGGTGTTGATTAGTTTTTGGTACGATTTGGAATAAAAAAAAAAAACCGCCTTTTTCTGCGAAATGCCCGCAAAAATTGTATGTATCCACTCTAGCTGACAAACTAATAAATCAAATTTTACAAAATTTGGTATATAAGTTACTTATGGGTTACCCTGGTGCTGATTAGATTTTGGTACTCACACACACACGCGCATACACACACACACACACACACAGAGAGAGAGAGATAAGCATATTTCTAAAAGACTTCGCAATGGGTTCAGGGAATCCTGTAACTAACTTATTAGTCAAAATCTCGAATTCGAAAATCTTCGGGAGCACTTTCTCTATGTAATAGAATGATAAATGTTTTTTGTAAAATAAATTTTTGTAAAACAAAAAAAAAATTCCATTTTGAGAAGAAAATAAAATAACATTCTAAATATATTCGTGTACCTTAAAAGATAGTGTAAATACAAATAAGCGAGAAAGTATTTATAAACCATTCATTTCCGATTATTAGATGATGATGAGATTATTATATATAGTGTGTGTGTGAGTGAATGTTTGAAGGTGCGTGTGTGAAGGTGAGTGTGTGTATGTGTGTGAAGGTGTGTATGTGAAGGTGTGTATGTGTGTGTGTGAAGGTGTGTATGTGTGTGTGTGAAGGCGTCTATGTGTGTGTGTGTGCTAAAGATAACGAGAAAGAGAGTGAGAGAAAGAGAGAGTGAGAGAAAGTGAGAGAGAGAAAGAGAGAGAGAAAGAGAGAGAGAAAGAGAGAGAGAAAGAGATATGTTAATACTGTAACTCAAGAACAAATACACCTACCTATATCGGGGCGCGGTAGCCCATTGGTTAGAGCGCTGGAGTTGCACTCGGTAGGCCCGGGTTTGATTCCAGCCACTGCCAAAACTGCCGCCGTGTTCACGCGGAGTACGATCACGTTAAACATGTGGGTCCGTAAGTCCTTCCGAGAGGTTGGTGGTAGAGGATGGAGGGTACGGTCCCTGTGGATGCCTCCCCCACTGGGTTCCGGTCCAAATTGGGTGGCACTTCCCGGCCGTCCGAACAGTTACCTTACACCTTTCTGGTAGGTCGGGCGGTCTGGGTCTCAACAACAACACCTACCTATATCACATTTTATGTGTGAATACATTGCATAAAAAAAACGGAACTAGATAGAATTTTTGTTCATCTGATTGAATAGAACTTAACATTATTTCTTATAAAGAAACATGATCAATTTTGGAAGAATGATGGTATGGTCATTTTGTCTACTATGCTATGGATGTAAAAGGTTTTACGACAGCATATATTAACACAGACCAATCAAGAGATACCGATTCGTCAGCGTAATACACCTGTCGGCAACTTTTATTTTATTTCAAAATATTTTCGTTCAAGACTTTTTACAAAACATTTTTCAAAGAATATAAATATAGACAATTTATTTTTTTCGTTGCTGATGATGATAGTATACCTGAACATTATGAAATATAAAGGCATGAAAAAGCCAAGTGGAGATAACACTATGCGCCAGATATTTGAGAAAAGTTTAAAAAACAATTATCAAATAACATATTTTACGGACGAAATCTCATAAAAAGATTTTCATTCATTCAAAGATTTTCATTTTTTTTTTCATTCAAACATGACATTAAACAATATATCATTTTTGACACCAAACAATATATAATCAAGCATGAAAAAATCACGCGGAGCCTTCCAGGTGGAATCATTGCGTCCAGATTATATTTCAGATGTTTCTCCATAAATATGATTCTGCTAACAGCGGTTTATTCTATTAGTTTGGCAGTACGACCATTTCGTGTATGAGAGGACTATAGAAGGTGATAGGGCAGACACATCTCGAGTAGAGGATATATTTTTTATTTTGAGGAGGGAGAAAGCATGAAAAATTCACAAAGAGGGGAAAATCAAATATGGAAGAGGGGGCGGTGATAAATGTTTATAGGGAACTCCCAATCTGTATGAGTAGTCTTGGGCTAAATGATACCGAGATGGTGTAAATTCCATGCAAAATAGAAACAAGCACACAAGCACTTACCACCGGTGTATTTGAAAGCAGAAGGTTTGATGGGCGGTGGAGGATTCCCAAAGTCCACATTGGGCAGCACCGGAGGTGGGGTTTTCGAGTCTTCCAACAGAAAATCTACTGTTCCGGGTATCACTGCACTGCACGTTCCATTTTTCAGGAGTTCCTTTTTTAAGCGATCCCTCTGAGCTTGATATCGACGAAGGGCCACTTGCTTGGCCATCACCTTCCTCCGGTCCTCGATCAAGCAGCACAACTCACAGGCACATTTGGCGAACTTGCACTGTTGTTTGTGGCCCTTCACTTTGATCTTTTTACCGTGATTCCTACATCTTGCGCATTTAGGGTTGCGTGGCTTCCCGGTGATCTTCCTCTCCGAGCCGCTGTTACTGTCGTTCACAACGGAAGGGTCGTTCAACATCATGGGTGATGACACCACGTCAATTTCTTCGTTCTCGCTGTATGAATCGGGCCCCCGCGAGCCGCCCTCGCCGGCCACATAGACATCTCTGCCCTGAAACGGCCCTTGCGAATGCATCGGGCGCTGTCACACTCGTTCACTTGCCTGGATGTTTTCGAATTTCGTGCTTCTCGTCGTCACGTGATGCTGTCCCGCAAGAGGGCGGTTGGATCGATCCCGTTTCAGAGTGAATCCCATCTTAGTTTTCCATAGTTATCGACGCAATTCGCCGGGCGGCCGCTGCAAGAGCACCTTCCTCGACTGGCAGATCAGCAGGCACGAATCACATTTCTCGAACACCCTTCCGAGCGAAAAAAAAAATCCTTCAACACACTACGTACGATAAAAACAGATTAAATAATTACGCTCGCAGCATTTCTCATTTCATCCATTTCCAAAACGTATTTTCGAAATTATTTGAATGCGAGACAAAAACGCAAAATACGGTGAAGTTGTCGAAAAATATTTTGGCAACGTAGATGGTTTAAACTTTGAGAACCGGCGAAAATTTTAATGCCACCTGTCAAAAAATCGCGTTCCTCCCTCGAGCTACTATCGTCTGCTTCGGTCTGCGCAGCGACAGCGACTGGCAAGAGGATGAAAGTGTCGGAACTTCGGCGTTCATGCACCAGCGCCGCGAAGGGAAGAGCGGACTGCTCTCGTCTGAAAGTGAATTCGTTTTCTACAAACTCGCCTGTCAAAAACAGATAAACTAATACTCTAAAAAATAATCAAGTTGCAGCTCTTTTTAATGCGTTTTATTTTGTTTAACAACGTATGGAATTGAAAATAGTTATCTTAATCAATAATTAGCTCGGTAAGTTTCTCTTCCATGGTTGATATTATAAGAAGTTTTAATCTTCTAGTTCGCCGGGGGTTTCTGTGAAATTTTTCGACACACGTGTCTGTTTCCAGAGGAGAATTCGAAAATCCGACTCCTTTAGATTCAGTTCCAAACCATACTTTCTTATATTCGACCCAGACTGTCCGACCTACCAGAAAGTTTAAGGTATCTGTTTGGGTGGCTAAACTGTGTAACCCAATTTAGACCGGAACACAATGGGGAGGGGGGGGGGCTACATCCACAGGGACCGTACCCTGCTTCCCTGTCACCAACCTCTCGGAAGAATTTTCGGACCCACATATATCACGTACCTGTAGTCTGCGAAAACACGGGGAGAGGGAAATCGAACTCGGCTCCTCCGAGTGCAATCCCCGTGTTCTAACAAATAGGATATTCCACCTCCTTAAACGGTACCATAAAGTGGAAAATATTTAGAGTTCTAAGTCAACAGGGGACTTCTGGAGGACCTGGAATAGAGTTTCGACTCTCGTTCTCATTTTTTCTGCCTCCCTAGTGAGAAAAATCGTAATTTGGATCTGTTAAGTTCTGTCCCATGGTCGATACTATAAATATACAAAAATTCAATCTTCTAAACCAACGAAGAGCTGAAGAGGAGCCTAGAATAGGTTTCGACCTCCTTCCCCCCTCCCGGGGGAAGGAGTTAATTCGGTCCCGTTAGATTATGTCCCGTGAGCGATATTATAAGTGTTATTTGGTAATTCGAAAAAAATAATTCTCACTATTTTTCATACCGTGACACACAAAATTGAAGATTAATGTTTTCGTGGCTATCACTATGGTAGAAATTATTATTTTCCGAAATAGCTCACATGCATAGATAATCTCTCTCGTAGTATAAATTTCCTGAAAAAAAAAAGGAAAAATATTTTGCTTTCACACAGATTTTTTTTTCACAACTTTCTCTAATCTTTTCACACCATGATAAGTACAAAACTGAAGTTACTGTTTTCGATGCTCACTATATACTGGAAATTATTATTTTTTCCGAAAATAACGATTTTTATTTCTCACATTTATAGATAATCTCTCTCGTATTAGAGAAAGCATAATTTTCCCGAAAATTTTCGAATTCAATATTTAGGAAGGAAACTCCGTTTTAAGAACTCCTGAATATATTTCGAATACTGGTAGAAAGATGTCAGTCTGTGTAGGAACGCGTCAACAAGATAACTCAAAAGGAATTCGGTATATCGCTATGAAATGTAAGGTATAGATAGATAATATAAAAAAAATACATCGAATTTTTTAGTAAATCGTGTGCTTTAAGAGGAATTTAAGACTCCCAAAGCATTATATTTAGTGAAGAAACGGTCATCATTCCAGGACCAATGGTAATACCAAGCAATGCAGGAATCGGATTTCATTATACTAATTCAGGTCTTAAAAGCGTGATTTCCCTTCAAAATATGAAATTTAAAATGTCATCATTTATTCAGTCTTTATTATCCGATATCGTTGACAATCAATCGGTTTCTTGTCATAGCCAATTTAAATAGTTCAGTCCCTCCCAGATATTATCGCTATTTAAATATTTTTTATATCGTAAGAACGACAACACCTAAACAATGTTATCAATAAACTTATGATTTCAACACATTTTCTATGTAGGGTAAATTTCCTTACAGAATTATAGCCATTTCTGCACGAGTTTCTATATTAAACTATTTAAACTGCTACGCGCGAATGGAAGATTAAAAAATTGTGAAAAATTAATTATTTTTTAATAACTTTATAATCTTGCAAGCAGTTGCATTCCAGTAATCAATCTTCATTTGGTCTTCATCAATCTTCATTCTTTAGTTTTTGTTAATGTCAATCGCAATTGCAATTTTTTTACGAAACTTTTCGGTTTTTAAATTTTACACTTTATATAATTCATGTTTTAATAACATTGATTTATTTTCTATGTCAGTAAATAATCTTAAGAATTTTGTTTGAACATTTTGCTATGGCTGATGAATATATATATATATATATATATATATATATATATATATATATATAATAATAGAAGTTTGAAAATCCAATGAACGAAAAGTAAGAAGATGTAACACGATAAACCTAACTTTTTTAAAAACACCCACAGAATACAATACAAATAATATATTAAAAATATAATAAATGCAATAACATAGGCAGTAAATAACCGATAAAATTAGGAGAATACGTGCAACAAGATTCCTCTAATAACATTGGACGAAAGTAAATTCAAAAATAGAAAAATCAAATATAGAAATAACTAATTCTATTACTAAATTTAGCGCAAATGCAGCATAAATTTGAATAGATTGCAAAAAAATTTATAGATACTATAGCTTACTAAAATATGAAGGGATACTATGCAAATATTATTAAATAGAGAATTTAAAGTTATTAAGTAAATGGATTGATAATGCAAAATACATTAAATTTATTGCGCAAATGCACGTATTCTCCTAAATGCACGTATTCTCCTAATTTTATCGGTTATTTACTGCCTATGTTATTGCATTTATTATATTTTTAATAAATTATTTGTATTGTATTCTGTGGGTGTTTTTAAAAAAGTTAGGTTTATCGTGTTACATCTTCTTACTTTTCGTTCATTGGATTTTCAAACTTCTATTATTATTGAAATCATTTTATTTATGAGCTGCATTTGCGCAATAAATTTAATGTATTTTGCATTATCAATCCATTTACTTAATAACTTTAAATTCTCTATTTAATAATATTTGCATAGTATCCTTCATATTTTAGTAAGCTATAGTATCTATAAATTTTTTTGCAATCTATTCAAATTTATGCTGCATTTGCGCTAAATTTAGTAATAGAATTAGTTATTTCTATATTTGATTTTTCTATTTTTGAATTTACTTTCGTCCAATGTTATTAGAGGAATCTTGTTGCACGTATTCTCCTAATTTTATCGGTTATTTACTGCCTATGTTATTGCATTTATTATATTTTTAATATATTATTTGTATTGTATTCTGTGGGTGTTTTTAAAAAAGTTAGGTTTATCGTGTTACATCTTCTTACTTTTCGTTCATTGGATTTTCAAACTTCTATTATTATTGAAATCATTTTATTTATGAGCTGCATTTGCGCAATAAATTTAATGTATTTTGCATTATCAATCCATTTACTTAATAACTTTAAATTCTCTATTTAATAATATTTGCATAGTATCCTTCATATTTTAGTAAGCTATAGTATCTATAAATTTTTTTGCAATCTATTCAAATTTATGCTGCATTTGCGCTAAATTTAGTAATAGAATTAGTTATTTCTATATTTGATTTTTCTATTTTTGAATTTACTTTCGTCCAATGTTATTAGAGGAATCTTGTTGCACGTATTCTCCTAATTTTATCGGTTATTTACTGCCTATGTTATTGCATTTATTATATTTTTAATATATTATTTGTATTGTATTCTGTGGGTGTTTTTAAAAAAGTTAGGTTTATCGTGTTACATCTTCTTACTTTTCGTTCATTGGATTTTCAAACTTCTATTATTATTGAAATCATTTTATTTATGAGCTGCATTTGCGCAATAAATTTAATGTATTTTGCATTATCAATCCATTTACTTAATAACTTTAAATTCTCTATTTAATAATATTTGCATAGTATCCTTCATATTTTAGTAAGCTATAGTATCTATATATATATATATATATATATACATATATATATATATATATTGTAGTTTTCTCTTATTTTTTATCTATTATATTTTTTCAACGTGATCATTATAATTGAACTTGTTCCATTTTGTATCACTGAGAAATAAATTAATAAATAAATAAGGCGATTTCAAGGGGGCCGAGCACCCCTTCTGAGGAGAAAAAGACTGAGACCCCTCCCTCCCCCTCCCTTCCGACTTAAATATATTTAAGAGGATGTATTTAGAACTGAAATTGAAATTATTTTCCTAGGTGTAAATTTCATTCAAAATTAAAAGAAAATCACTTACCACCCTTAAATATAATAGCAGACTTTACTGGGCGTTGGCACCTTCTTCAAATTCGGTTGTTGTAATAGAGGTTAGTTATTTTCTTCCTTCAAAAAAGCAAATTCATTATTGCAGGCTCCTGTATTCCGGTGTAACGCTAGTATAGCTTATTGTCCTAATTTTGAGACCGTCGTAGAGCTACTTGCCTGGCCGTCACATTACTTTGGATCTATGTCAAGAAACACTTTGAACAGTAGCAGGGCTCAAAACGACGATAGGGCTTGCGGTAGTGGCTGTAATTCCGTGATTCCTGCATTTTGTACATTTGAGGAAACGTGTCATTCCGTGATTCCAGCATTTTACACATTTGAAAAAACGTGTAATTCCGTGATTCCAGCATTTTGCACATTTGAAAAAACGTGTAATTCCGTGATTCCTACATTTTGCACATTTGAAGAAACGTGTATGTTTCCGGGAGACGTCTTCTGGGTTCACAGCTAAGTGTGCACCTACTTTTAGGTTCTTACTGTTTAATTCACGCTCTACAGATCTACTGCATCTAACCGCAGTCAGGATACCTGGAAACTTGTCTGAAGCAATGACCCAGTCTGTAAACAGTATTGGTCATTTATTGGTCATTGCTGCACGCATTTCACTGTCAGATATTTTGTTTCTTCATGAAGCTTTCAGTCCCGAATCAGCGGATAAAGCAACCGCTTTAGGACATCTGAAGATTAGAATCGTTCGCCTTTGAAATTGGATGCTTACTCTTACCATACGTCATAACAAATCAGATAAATAGGTCTTTTATAAGATAGGTGTTTATAAATAACTTTCTTGTTGTCCGGGTAACTTTTTTTATTAAATGTATGCAGAAAGCTTTTTACTTATAATTATATAGCAAGCGAAAAGTCATTCTTTTAGTAATTATTTTAAGTTCTAGTTGTACAAAATATCTCACGAAAGCTGTTACATTTGTAAAGAGCTTTGCTGCCCCAACCGGCAATCAAACCCTGGATCTCTGAACTGGATAGCCGACGCTCTACCGTTGAGTTATTGGGACGAAATTGCAAGCTTTTATCACCGAAATAGACTCTGCATTCTCCACCCTCTAATGACAGATTGGCGGGCCATTGACAATCTGACGGACTCCTGCTATTTTTACCTCAGGTTAGCCTCCTGCTACTGCTATTTTTACCCAGGTAAGTATTCTGAAAGGTCATTATCCTCTCCATTTGAAATCGACGCTCCATCTTTCAGAGTCCACTGAATCCATACTGGCCATACTAGAGTCCCTTCTAGATCCTCCAATATCTTTTCATGCACCTACAGGGTTGATTTGATCGGGCGCCATTGTAAAGAGTCTTGCTGCCGCAACTGGGAATCCGGATCTCCGAACTGGCCATCCGAAGCTCTACCGTTGAGCTGCTGGGACGAAATGACAAGCTCTTATCGTCAAAGTAGGCTCTGCACATTCCATATGACTACGCTTGAGATCACACAAATTCGTATATCTGACTCCGTTGGTCTGACAAATTTCATTTATCATATCGGATACACGATAAATAGTCACCAAATCTCATAGTCCATATTGTGTCTCAACAACCACAGGTCCGATCAGTACATTCGACTGGTCCACAAAAGTTAGAATTATTAGAATTTAAGAAGAGAAGACTATTTTTAATTCAAATTTCATTTCTTTAAATGTTCGTCTAATGTCCATCCCAAAGAATCATTTATACTCTGGGCATTTTCTGACCATAGGCAAAGTAAGCAAATGGTGGAAGCCCACGAAGCTCCACTTTCAGTATTCCATATATCCTTTTTTGCTATAAAAGTTTTATAGGAGGAAGTTGGGGGGAGCCCAGAATTTGATTTGTTTAAGGTCCCCAGCAAGGGTAGAAACGACCCTGTTTATACATGACATTTTTAATTTGACTTATTTACTTTTGAACTCCGGAACATTAGTTATGATATTTATAAATGCAAGCCATTACCAACAGTACCTCATAAGAAATGCAATTATTTTATTAGACTACAATCTTGAAAGACACAATATTCTAGTACTTATAGTAATCGTTGAAACAAAATAAGCTTTTTGGACAGGAACAAGGAAATTAATAGCAAAAATAACGTGCCATTAAAGATACATCTTAAACGAGTTTTTATCTCATTTATTAGTTTTTATCTCATTGTGCGAAATGATGATTAAGGACATTAAGCAACTAAATTCTAAATTTGGGAATGATTTCTCGTTAATATTTCATTCTCAAACGGCGCCCCTTGAACAATAAACGCCGTTGAAGTTCCAGCGCATCGAAAGTGACTATCGAGAGCAAGTGACCCAAGTTATAAAGGATCTGCGGCTGCTCAGCTGGCTCTGAATGAAGCCTTGCGTAAAAATGCTTTACACAGAAAATGTTTACATAAAGAGAAACCAAGTAACTCTGATACAGAGTTTTAAACATATTGGAAACTGATGAGAGAAATTCTAATATGCCATTATATTTGTATTTTTTTTTTTCAACAGGCATGCTAAATAGCTGAAAACACGTTGCCGGTTTCTTTCTCATTTTTAACATCTTATTTTTATGTATAAGCACTACATAAATTGCATTTAATAATTTTTTGTAGTACAAAAAGTGGAAATCCTGTTAGTCGCAAAGCCTTATTTAAGATTTTGGAAAAAAGGTATACGATTCAATGAAACGACTTACGGTTGTAGATATTGTTTGGAGAGCAACAGTTTTGACTTTCCCTGCAATACATGGTAATGTATAGGGAAAGTATTGGAATCATACCGAAAATCGCAACTCGAGTTTTCAACGGATCTACACGTTTGGGGAGCTCTAGAATACGAAAAAACTGTCTGTGTGTGTGTGTCTGTCTGTGCAATGTATGTATCCACTCTAACACCAAAAACTAATGGACCCAATTTTATAAAATTTGGTACGTAAGTCACTTGGGTGCGACCCTGGTGCTGATTAGTTTTTGGTACGATTTGGAATAAAATAACTCGTCTTCTTTTGCGAAATGGTCCTTCAAAAATTGCCTGTATCCACTCTAGCTGAAAAACTAAAAGATCAAATTTTACAAAATTTGGTAGATAAGTGACTTGTGGGTTACCCTGGCGCTGATTAGATTTTGGAACGATTTGGAAAAAATAAACTGCCTTTTTTTTGCAATATGGTCCGCAAAAATCGCCAAAATCTAAAATAAAAAACTACGTATACTCAAATATATCAATTAAATGTTTGTTTTATACGTAATTTTTAACGATAAAAGGAATAAAATAGACTTCATTACACTAAGACTAGCGGTTCTCGAGATACATTATTTTTTTCTCATTTTCGCTACGCCATCTTTGAAAAATCAAGCAATTTATTGAATGAGCTCGGTTTCCTCAACTATTCTTTCTTCAACATTGCGTGAATTGTGAAACTTTATATATATATATATATATATATATATATATATATATATATATATATATATATATATATATATATATATATATATATATATATATATATATATATATATATATATATATATATATATGTAGACTCCAACTAAATTTGAATAACCACCTGTCAACGAATTTGTTATTAAAAAAAATTCAACGAAATTGATATTTATAGCGTTTCATCACAAACTACCTTAATTTTTTTTTCAAAAACAATCATTTAAATGACGGTAAAAGTGTAACCTCCTAAAATATTATACTATAAAGAAAATGAGAATGCATGTGTCACAGTTTATCCTAAAACCTACGCACAGTCAACACTTTAAACACATACAAGACACACTTTCATACAAAACACACTTTTTATTTTATCACAGGATACACGTCAAAAGAGAATATCCATTAATCTACACAACTTTTAAATGTGTTTTTGTAGTATGCAATAAATAAAGAGCAAGAACAACACATCCTAAAAAGTTTACAGTTACCTTACACCTTTCTGGTAGGTCGGACGGTCTGGGTCTCAACAACAACAACAACATCCTAAAAAGTTGAAGAAATAATGTCAGGTCCATGAAATCTTGAACATTCCACTAAAAACGATCGTTGAGCTACATCGGGTGGTATCTCCCTTTTTAAGTTAACGAGAGGTTAAATGATCTTTAACCCATCTGCATCGCTCTTTGGCTACGCTACTGCATCAGCTTTGTAGCAAATAATATATATATATATATATATATATATATATATATATATAGCATTGCCGAAATTGTAAATTTATAATATCGAGTAAATTAATCAATGGGAAATAAAGTTTTTCAACTGATTAACAAAACTATTTTTTCTTGTTTTACGATTTTCAAATTAATTTTCCAAAGTAAACTCATTTTCTATGTTAACTTTAAGGTTAAGAAAAATGTATAATGAAACAAAGTAATTAATAATAGAAGAAATTTATTAAATGCATGTTAATTAGCTTATAAGCTATCTTAATTACTTTACCATAAACAACCCAGAAAATTTTAACAAAATTTCATTATTTTAATGTTAAGTACTAAATTTATGACAGTTTGTTGCAATTTATAACATATTTCATTAAATGATTTTTCTTGAAAATCTCTTCTTATACACCCACATACACGTAAGTTCCAATACGGAACAAATCAGATTTTCAAGTACAACACTAAAAATTTTCCCGTTCGCGGAAATTAAACTTTCATGGCTTGGCGAAAAAACGTAACATATTTTGGATATTGAAATTTGCCATATAATTAAAGAAACATCATTATATTTATGCTAATTAACTGAAGTGAGGCTCCAGTCGACAATCCATTTTTCAGTAGCTTGCGACTTTTTTTCCTGCACATTTTACAAACAAAAATATTCAAAAAGCTGTATTTTGCTTCAAATGATCACACGTACAGCATTTTATAGGATTTGAAAAAATATTTCGATTAATACCAAGTTTGACAATGTACACCCCAGTGGAGGGGGGGGGGTATACATCGTCAAACTTGGTATCAGTCGAAATATTAATTTTTGAAATATTAATCCCCTCCCCGGGGGGGGGGGGGGGCTAATAATGTCACGAACACAAAAGTTGTAACGTATTTATTGTTCACTATAATGCTTGAAACTATTAAGTTTCGTGATCGTTGAAGTATAAACACCTTGGCTCATCTTCCACATTTCAGCCATTTGACTTTATTTCTTTTTAGCTTTTGACTCTGAAGATGAGTCAAAATAATCCACGGGGCGATACTTCATATACATGATAAACAACATTTAAAAGATGTGGACAGCACGTGATTTAGTCACAGACTCAAATTAATTTTCTCTTTCCCAATCCATTAAATTGAGTTTTAATTGCACACAATAACACGGATGATTTTTTGAAATAAAACTGCGAATTCAGTGTCATTTGTTGCTATAGGTAACTTATTTCCTAAAGATCTACATAAAGATACATAAAGATCTACAAAAACATATAAAGATCTACACATAGTTTATTGAATAAGGAGACTATTCGTGAACCCCTTAAAGAGATGCTTGGAGCCATCATGAATATGGCATTTTGTTACCAGGGTTGATTTCTCATCAACATGTGACACACTGGGTCTTTGGTTAACGACTCTTATATGTTATGCTGTTACAGAAAACAGTATTTCTACTATTGTAATTTCTCAGTGACTTCTCTTAAATTTACAAGACCATATTAATTTTAAAATGCTAATAAATGTCAATTGGGTCATAATTAATTCCGAATGCATTCAAAAAGTCAAAGTATTTGGTCATTTATTGCAACCTTTTATGTGCTTAGCTTGTACTGTACCCTCAGTGAACCCTCAGTACCCTCAGTGAATGTACGGCAATTTTTCATTCGCTAACAAATAGTGCTAATGTTCTAATTAATTGCCAATTAACATACATTTCTAATTAATGGCTAATTAACACACATTGCTAATTTAACGTCCCTTCTTTAAGACAAAATCAAGAATAGTGAAAAATACTGCTTGGCAAAGATCCCTGCTCAGAACAAAATATAAAATGTCTGATGTGGGCAACACATGACTTTCCTTATGTAATGCAAAGAATTTACTACTTTAACAGTAAAAAAAAAAAAAAAAAAATCGGTTATTCTTATAGTAGATACTTTCCAAGTAGTAGATTCTTTAGTAGTAGATTCCAAGTAGTAGATTCTTTAGTAGTAGATTCCAAGTAGTAGATTCTTTAGTAGTAGATTCCAAGTAGTAGATTCCATTTAGTAGTACTTTCCAAGTAGTAGATTATTTTTCTTATACTAGATTCTTTCCAAGGTATTGAATTTTCGTCAATTAGTTGTCATTTTCATTGATTTAGCGTCATTTTTATCTATTTGGCGAGATTTTCGTTAATTTGGCAGCATTTAAAAAAGTCGGCAAGTTGTCGACATTCCGCCAAATTCGTCGCCAAAATCTCGCCAGGCGTTATGGACAGAGAAATAAGTTATTCTTATAGCAGATAAATAACTATTGGCGTTTAAATACAAAAGTATTACTCAAAGTATCTTTTTTTGTGAATGGAACGAATTAGATCCACGAGAATGATGTCACTCAATTTATCGCATGATATAACATATGAAAAGTGAACATGTTTCTCAACAGTTAATATACATTTTTTTTTAATTTATGGGATTTTCTGATAAATTTAGTTGAAAAATGTGCAATATCTCGAGAACGGTTCATGCTAGCGTTCTAAAGTTTATGTCAATCGTTTTCTAAGGAAGAATGACATAAGAAATAAATGTCTATTTACGTAACTTTATTAATGGTTTTGATTTTTTGATGATTTTTTCAAAATTTCACTCGAAAATTTAAGGGAGTTCTGAACATTCGATTATGTTTAGAAACAATAGGCTTTTTAGTATTCACGGATTGTGATTTATGTACCAAATTTCATTTAAATCGCTCCATTCGTTCGTGAGATATCGTCTTCACAGACTCACTGACACACACACACGCAAGCACACAGACATCCCCTCAAAAATGTTCGATTCGTATTCAGGGATGCTTGAAACGTGCTCTTCCGTCTAAAACTCGAATTCGAATTTTCGAGCCTGTCACAACACTTTACTCATACATTATACTATGTATATAAGGAAAGTAATAAATATGCGGATTAGATAAAACTCAAATACAGTAAAGCAACAATACCGGTTCAAAACACCCAACTAATTGTTTCATCTGCATGATCCTCACTAGACATATTTTAGGGCAATCCAAGGATAACACGACTACATCAGGTGCAGTTCCTCAAAAAAGTAATAGAACACAAGACAGCAACGAAATAGATCCCTCCTTTGTAAAGCTATAGTATGGAGAAGGTAAGAAGGGCATACATGCACTTTATAAAGGATAACTTCCACGCTTTTCTTTAGACCGTTCGATGTAAGTTAGTATTATTAAGTCCGACTCATAAAATAATTCATTAAAAAAAATATCAATTAAGTGAATTTTACTGGGGTACGGTAGTTTGATTATATTTTTGAGAGATTATATATACTACAACGACTTTATCACGTGTGACATCACTTAAAATCTATCTTCACGCATGAACAAAGTTGGCAATCTTCTAGTGAATGCAATAATCTGACTTAAAGTCGGTTGAAGAAGACGGATTTTTTCTTTAAACTTCCGCCATAACTTTTATATATATATATATAAAATAACCAGAAGGCTCAAAGTTCAATATTACAAAGCCGATGATATAAACCTAGTCCTTCAGTGGCTGTATATCTGAATAGATTTACATCCGATTAGGTTTCCTGGTAATTCCCTCATATTTGGCAGCCTAGATCTTATGACACATTTCTAAATTATATTTTTAATAAAAATAGCTATGTCTGAAATTTTGGAATTCCAAATATTTATATATTTCACGCAAAGCTAACTTAACAGAGAGGTGTGGGGAAAACAGAACTTTCGTTCAGCATAATAATCTGTGTATGACTAAGAAACCCATTGGTAGCTTCCACAGATTTTTAAAACAATCATCTTTATTCAGCACAGTGTTTCTTTCAAGACTTCATGGCCGGATGTGGGGGGGGGGGGTTAAGGGAGTAAATGTTCTATTTTCCCTATATAAATATATCTGAATGTTGTGTCACATAAATAGAAACTCGGTTAACATAAAATTTCTCGCCCCCGGAGGCTTACCTGAAAGAAACGCCGTTTCAATACTTCTACACAGGGAATGGGTCGCACCAGAGTATATATACTAGGGTGCATTGCAACTACTGTCATATAAATGATAGGAGAGAAAATACCCCAGCTCAGAATCTTAAGGGTCGGCTGAATTATTCGGAATTATAATAGTCTTTCAGAAAAGAGGACGCCTACTTACCGCCAGTGAATTTGAAAGCAGAGGGCTTTAGCGGCGTTGGACTCTTCTGCATATCCAGTTGTGGCAGTCTTATAGCGTTGTTCGGTCTTTTGGGCAAAACAATCTTTGTCTTGTAATTCGGAGCAGATATGCCTTCTTCCGCTTGCAGCCTCTCTTCCGCCTCTTGTTGCCGTCGTAAGGCTACTTGTTGAGCCATGACATCACGCCGTTCCTGAATCAAGCTGCACTTTGCACATTCGCAGTGCTTGAACGGACAAAATCGTTTATGGTCCTTCACTTGGACTTTATGACCGTGACTATCACATTTTGCGCAATTTGGGTGCCGTTTCTTCCCTTTCTTTTTGACCAGCTGAGGGGCTGCTGTAGGGGAAGTCATTCCAGTCTCAGAGTCCTTGCCGCTGGCAACGGGGGTTGTCAAAGGCCCACTTTCGCCGTCTGCAGTCACACTCACGTCCGAACCCTGAGACAAAACATGGAAGTCTTGGTCCTCATTGCAGGAATCACTTCCCTGCGGAACCACCGCAGCCCCTTCGCTACACTGTGACGGGAGTCGTGCAATCATCATCGCGAACTTCATCACGTTTGTTTGGAGTGAAAGTTTTCAAATTTCGTGCAGCTTGAAATCACGTGACTGCTGCCCGCAAGAGGGCGGTGGAATCGACACGTGAGCCGACCACGTTCCGATGTGAAAGCCATCACAACTAACGACGCAAGTTGCCGACTGAAACGGCGAGCACTCTCCGCCCGAAAGGATAGTGAACACAACTGAAACTGCCAGAGATTTAAAAAAGAAACTTCTACGGTATCTTCTGGTGAAGTGTCCTTCTTGAATTACGATTATTTTATATTAGCTTCATCGATTTTATCAATATTCATTATCCTAGATTTTTTTTTATTCTTGTCGGAAGAGATAAGAAAAGAAAAACGCAGTATCCAGGGTGTTTGTCAAATCATGGAAACACTGAATCACAGACCTCTGGATGATGCGGATGGCACTTGCTCGCTACCGAATCCTTTCCCCTACATCGCGCATGCAGTCTATTTGCGAAGAGTCCCGCGTCTGGGAATAGTCTGCTAGAGTCCACGCCGCGAAAGCGACTGGCGAGAAGCAGATGATGATGAAAGGGATGGCTGGTCTGCGGTGGCAATGCACCAGCGCCGCGAAGAGAAGAGCGGCAGTCGGAATGTATCACTTCATTTCAGAGAACGGAACTTAGTATCTATTGACATCGGGGTCTTAATTAGAAATAAGTAAGTACATGAGCGTCAGGACGGTTTCATTTTCAGTAAACAATAAATGGGACAATTGCACAATTAAAAAGTGGCTGGAGACTGTGATACTCCACTCAACTTTTCATTAACTTTCTTTCTCTCTCTCTGTATAATATATATATATATATATATATATATATATATATATATATATGTGTGTGTGTGTGTGTGTGTGTGTTAGCTTTTTCACTTCATTTTATATATATTTATATATGTACTATTTACTTGTGATTTATGTATACTAATATTCCCCTCATTCCCATACCATTATAGTAATAAGTTGCCTACTACATTTATCCTTAGTCTTGATCTATACTATAGTTACTTATTTGTAACAGATATGCTAGAGAGGGGCATTTTTGCACTTACTGTAGTTTATGCATAGTTTTCGATTAAAGAAATGCAATATATATATATATATATAATACACACACACACACACACACACATATATATATATATATATATATAATACACACACATATATATATATATGTGTGTGTGTGCGCCCGTAAAATTGATATTTATAATTGAAAACTGTGCATAAACAACAGTAAGTACAAAAACCCCATCTCTAGCATATCTGTTACAAATAAGTAACTATAGACCAAGACTAAGAATAAAAATAGTAGGTAACCTATCGCTATAATAGTATAATGGGGATGAGGGGAATAATAGTATGCAAAATTCATAATTATATATATATATATATATATATATATATATATATATATATATATATATATATATATATATATATATATATATATATATATATATATATATATATATATATATATATATATATATATATATATAATGTGAAAGCGCAAGCATGGCAAAAATAAAAAAAGGCAATAGTGATTAGTTAAATAAAGAAAGAATAAAAAAGTGCGAGAAAAGGAAGATAACATATTTATGCTAAGAGGAAAAAGGAGGAGGGGGTATATATATATTGAAATATGAAATTACAATTCGTAAGTGATCAAAGTCAAGACAAACCAAGACACAGACAAAAAAACTTGAGGTATCCCAAATGAGTTTGATTTATAATACATATTTTTAGTATCAGGTAAGAACTCGAATATATTCAATTCAATTCGACTCTGACATGATAAAACTCCTACGTACCGCTCCAGATTTGTTTCGTTGCTCCTCTTTCACATTCCACAAGCGATCGCCAAATTGTTTGACGATTGTCTTCACATCATTAATAAATAGTTTGCGATTATTTGCAATGGTGTTGGGTTTAAAGAGGACCACCCCGGCCGGGGAAATTGCTGCTCTAAGCCTTCGGTTGAGCTGCCAGTCATGGAATAGGACCACTGGGGAAAGGCCAGCCCAGTGGTTAGCGTGCGGGTATTGCACTTGAAAGACCCGGGTTTGATTCCCGGCTCTGCCTAAACTGTCCCCGTGTTCACGTGAAGTACGGGTACGCTAAATATATGGGAGTTTAAGTCCTTCCGTGAGGTTAGTGGTAGGGGACAGATTCACTACCAACCCCCGCGCCGACCATTTTAGGTTTACGCTGCTGGCAAGGAGATCGGCAAGGCTAACTTAAATCCGCTACCCATCGAGACACACGACCAGGGGAGCGAAAGTCGGCGAAATCATTCACCGGTCAGGGCGAAGCCGTCGAATCTCGACTCCAATCTCCGACGGGTTTGGAAACATGTCATAAAGAACCTCCTCCTCTTCGCCAGCTAGTAGAAGCGTCTTATTTGAGAACCAAAACCACGTCAGCAGCCGGCCTCTCCACAGATTTATGTACCACTTAGGTGAGGTGGGCCTGAGGCTATAGAAGCCAGTGCCCGTGCACGAATGGCCTTACCCCAAGTGGGGTATAGTGAACGGTTCTAGAAAATTTTAATTATTCACTTTTTTTAATTATTCCCGTTCACGGTTTACTTATTGTAACAGCGTTGGTTTGCAAAGGCTATTCCGCTAGTAGTAGATTGATGGATTCTATTTTGCATATCCTATTGATTACATTTTGCATAATCTAATATTTCCACTCTTTCTCACACTTAATATACATTCTTTAATATATTCAGGTACTATTTGACCTTCTGTTCCTTTAATTAAATTGGTTGAAACGTCTATAGTTATTTTTTTCTTAATCCATTTAATTTTTATTAAGCAATTGGAACGAATTATTCCTTCTTTTTTTTTACCTCCACCAGTTCTTAATAATTTCACATTATTTGTCTGTATTTTTGATCAATATATTTGACGGGCTCGTTCTCGGCTCCCTAAGCACTTATTAGAGGGCTGAAACTCGGCGCACCATTTCATCCTGTAGAACATTTTCATCTTTCAAATTTTATGTTATTGCGTGACATTGTTACGTCATTTGTATCTCTCATTCTCGACTCTCAGAACATGTAGAGAGCTTAAACTCGTTATACAATTTCTTCCAACGGAACATTTTGATCTATCAAATGTTCACGTCATTACGTTACGTCCCTTATATGCATCATGGCTATGTGTTTTCTCTTTCTAATGCATTTTCTTTTGCGAATTACAATTCAGTATCTTGAGATGAAATATTTTCATGGTTTAATAGCGTCGATCCATGCATAATACTACATAGATTTGTATGTTAATAACGACAACAAATTAATAAGAGGACGAATAACTCAGCACAATCTAAAACTAGTAATAAAAACTCAAACGTACAAAAAATTAATAAATAAGTTTTTCAATGTATTGCCCTACACAACAGTGGCGCATGGAAAAGTAGAATATAAATTTTACTCACACACAAAATTGAACCCAAATTGAGAGTGTTAGGCAGATTTAATTGAAAACGATAATATATAAATCTTATTATTATCCAAAATTGATATTTTTCTGACTTGTCGGAGAGAAATGTATACAGTTAAATATAGGGGAGTATATGGGTAATGAAATATAGAATAAAATGCAGGTAATAAAATAAGTAATAGGGATGGATATAGGTAAATGAAATGGTTTCGGCAATTTTGCATAATATCCATTTTTGATAATGACGAGACCAAAGTTCCAAGGCGTTTACATATCGAGGCACATTAGGAAGAACCCTTGCACCCCCCACGTCGAATAGTATTGTTGTTCTTTTTAGTACTTGAAAAAAATAGCAATACGATGTTTGAGCATTCCTTACACCGATGCTTGTAGTTGATTGGTTCAGCCTTTTAAATTGAATCTACCTGCACTCACTGTTTCTTCCAGGACATTTTGGCGGGGGGTTGAATGCAAATTTTAGGGGGGTGGGAGAGTTTTCTATTTTTTCTATACAAACATATCTAACATAATAACATTGCACCTGCTGCAGCAGGTGCAATGTTTCTGTCGGCGATTTCCCCAAACGCTGGCAGAATTTGATATTCGCGCGTTGTTCTTCAAACGTCATTTCCGTTTTCGACGAACGCGAACGACTACAGTCCACTGATACGCATTGTGTAGAAAAACACCTGCTTCTTCCTTTTCACATCTGGCGTCACACGTGCCTCTACGCCTCTAATAGTTCCCCTCTCCTCCAATCAGGATTGGAGATATCAGCTCAGTCTCCGAACTTTTTGATCCTACCTTGTATAGAAATTAAATTAACATGAAATGTCACCGGGGGGGGGGGGGCGAATAATTGTCTCAGGGGCTATATGCCTCCTACCCCAGATGTATGTCTGAAAAAAAAAAAAAACTCCCTACATCCCCAATTCAGTTTTGTGTGTGATTAAAATTTATTTTTTGCTTTTTCATGCGCCACTATTGTATAGAAAAGGAAAACTTTTTTTTTTCATAATTTATATTTGTAATTAACAATGCATGAAATGCATACTGTTTACAGTACACATTCGGGCACGTATTTATAAACACTGGTTTCGATGCAATATCATAAAATTATCGTAATAAGTACCGTATATTAAGAAATAAAAGTATATTTTCATTCTCATGAGATTTGCTAACCTCCGATTAATCTATATCGTAAGGAATGTATAAGTTGCTGTAATTCTAATAAATGCGTCTTCTGTTTGTTTCCAAACTCAGGTTTACTTTCCAATTATTATGCATGATTTATTTCTATAACCTCGTTATCGATTTATTTTAACTATTAAACTCAACACAGAATGCTTAATTCACTAATATTGTATTATTATATATCGTCTCCCGGTTGCGGATAGTTTATTGATTTCAACTTTGTTTGAACGCATTTAATATTTCTTTTTAAATCTCCATAGATGGTCATTCTTACTTTCTCTACGATATATGATAATTGTTGGTTGTTTGGTGTCGTGTCCGTGACTCGTCATGGAAGAAATTTTGTCATTGCCTCTTTACCAAGTTATGAAGTAAAATCCAAATTTTAGACTGATCACATGATTTGGTTCCTCTAGATCAGAGTTTTTCAATCTTTTTGGATCGTGGAACCCTTTTGAAATTCAATTTGACAGCGGAATCACAGAATGAGAAAAATAGTCCATGGTGGTTCAAATTATGCCTTCAGAATTTTACTCGACTACTTTATTTTAATTTTAAGAAAAGTTACACGAAGCTATCACGTTGTGCAACCCCTGGAATACTGTTGCGGAACCCCGGAGTTCCAATGAACACACTTTGAAAAACGTTGCTCTAGATCTATGGTGCACAACCCTTGGGTCGCGACTGCATTTGGCGTCGCGAGAGTTTTATAAGGGGTGGATGCTGTAATCTGCCATAAAAGCGCCATCCTACACATCGTACATTTTAAACAAAAAAGCTTAATCATGCATAAAGCATTGATTATGAAATACTTTCCAACTGAAATGCAATTTTATTTAAGCATCTCTAAAATGCGATACATTCAGCGCTGATATATTTCAAATTATCACAGTACTACAAGTATATTTATTTTACTTAAAAACATAAAATGGAGGTAAAAGTACTTTCTAACTCCATGCTTAAAACTTCATCTTCCAATAGTGGTCTATCCCAAGGCCGTCCCCTTATGCCCATATAGAATTTTATTAATAGGTACTTGTAAAGAATCTTGCTGCTCCAACCGGGAATAGAACCCCGGATCTCCGAACTGACCAGCCGACGCTCTACCGTTGAGCTACTGGGACGAAATTGCAAGCTCTTACCGTCGAATTGGACTCTGCAATTCTTTTCAAAGGATGCTTACTATTCCGTTTTAAACGATGCAATTATAATGTTCTTATAGCGACATAAACACGACTTTTAAATGGACTTCAAATGTTCTCTCCAAATACATTGCGAGTAAAAAAAATGCAGAAATATAAAAAAAAAAAATAATTAATAAAAATTGTTTATATTTATGCATATTTTTTCTACAGTTTTGTTAGAATTAAACTTTACACATATATTCCAAAATTCTTTGAATATTATGATAGTTACTAGATATTAATATTTGGTTATTCTTATACGCCTATTTTGTTCGCACTACTACATGGAAAAAATATGTACTTTCGAAAATTTTAAAATTCGAAATTTTGACGGAAAGACACATTTGAAGAGCTCCAGAAAACATGTATGAACATAAGAACGAAAACACAAGAACTAATACTCGTACCTCTATGAAATTTCGTGTGTAAGTACATTATGTAAAAAAAAAAATAATAAACTAAATTGAATTTTTGTAATTACTAACGTGAATTTTTGTGAATTTCAAATTTCACAGTATCATTCCTGTAGCAATTTTTTGAACACGGCAGCGTAAATACTTGTATATTATACTTGACGTGAGACCCCGACTTTCAAGGGTCTGTAGCTCTGCCACCAAGAAAACTAAACATGCAAATAGTTTTTCTCTGTCAAACCGTTCCAAAGCTGTAAAAAATACATATGGTGTGGTAGTATCCGAGGAAAAAAATAATTTGAATATAGCACTTTTTACGATTGTTATTCCCTCCTTCCTTCCTCAGCGTTGACGGATCTAAAACCTAAACTTCTGGACTGATACACATGGATAGGCTTCTGGATAGGTACACATTTTTCTTTTAAAACTTAAGATAATTTTTATTTAATATTCCAGAAATTGAAAAACATTAATAAATGATGTTCGGCGGTAAAATGCAAGTTGCAATGCATGCAAAACATAAATGCAAACATAATCATGTTGATAAATATTTTTACAAAAAAATATTGAAACCTCACAAAAACTCTAATTCGTGGTAAAAAAAAGACTCCCCACCAAACACAAAAAACAGCCCCTCCCAAAAATAAATTCTTAAAATGGTTTCCTCCAAATTCTGGCAGGACGGGAGCTGTACTTTTAGGGTACAAAGCTTATTGGAAAGACCGTTCCAACTTTTTTCGCAATGGTGTCAATATAGAAAAACTGCAATAATCTTTTGACAACATAAAAGAACCAAAATTCTAATTCTAATTTTTTTTTAATCTTTCCGAGGTATATCATTCCAGACATTCAGCTACCCCAGTCACAAATTTATCTTCTGCTGTCGGTAGCTTTGATTTTCCGTTACTCGAGACACACATGCACATACATGCTTTTGTTGCGTAAAATTTGAAAGTTGGAAAAATGTAACTGAAGCCACAATTTTCTTTTTTTCTATTTGCCCTGTTCGAACATATCGGACAAACCCAGGCATTCTGCTCTTTGTTTTATATTAAGATCGATTTATCCTAGAACTAATAATATCTTAGTAATCCTAATAAATAAATGATCGAAATCCTATGCTCACAGTTAAAGTCGAACAGAAATGTTTACTATTTAAAGGAAATAAATTTCTGCAAGAATATAATCAAAAAGGCTTTAGTTTCTTTTTTTGACATTCTATTACATTTCCACACAGAAATAGTTTGCTAATTTTAACATTATAATAATTTTGTCGTTATACTCTAGATAAGAAAAATAATCTTATGTGAACAGAACACAGAAATATCCTACTAATATTTAATATTATAACGATTTAGTCGTTATACTCAAGATACAAAAATAATCTTTTGTAGACAGCAGATGACTTTCCCTACAAGGAGACTTTACTTCTATCACAGCAAAATAATAACGTGCAAAATCCAGCGCGCAAAGTTTTTGGCGTTGAATTACATAATGATATTGGAGGCTTTTATTGATGACCGCATTAACATTATTTTTAAAGAAATTAATTAACTTATATGTCGCAATTAACAGCTTTTAGAAAAACTACCAGTGTTTCAGACCCCACCACATTACTTTCTTTGTGCATTATACTATGTAATAAGATGAAAAACGCAACAAAAATTATATAAATATAAGTATGTATTATACTATGTATGTAGAGAAAGAAATAAGATAAAAAACGCAACAAAAAATATATATATAAATATGTATTATACTATGTAAGTAGGGAAAGTAATAAGACGAAAAACGCAACAAAAATATATATAAATATACAAAAATATGTAAAAAGTATATATAAATTATATGTATTTGTTATATATAAATATATTTAAGAAAAATATATATGTATACATAAGATTAAAATCACAAGAAATATACACTTCCGTTGCCAGTTACATTCAGTATCAAATATTTAATTTTTTTGTATTTTGCAAAGTGTAATTGTCTATACTTAAAAAATAAGGACAATTTCATTTTAAAAGTATTTCTTTTTCAAATAATAACATCCAATCTAGTCGTCATTCTTAATCTAGCAGTTTACAAGTGAATCGCTTTGCAACATAAATAATTAGAAATATAAAAAGATTAAACAATTTTTATTTGCTCTCAAAGTTGCAACCATGTAAGTATATTTTCAATTAAAATCTACTTAGGTCTTCATTACCTGTATGTCATGAGGATCCCAACTTAAAAACTGATATTTCTGTATTTTCTGTAAACAATTTTTCTCTTAAAGGTACGCGATACTCTTTGATATTAATTAATTTATTTATTTAAGTATTTTCAATTATCTTTTATGTATATTATTAATAGAATGTCATTTGACAAAATTATTTTAACAAGAAAAGAATTTGATATTGTGGGGAGACATTTAGAAACACTCTGCACAAGATACTTTTGGGGAGACATTTAAAAACACTCCTCAAGATACTGTGGGGAGACATTTAAAAAGTTTGTATTGAAAAAAATTACCAATTTGTAAACTTCTTCTCCTTTAATTTTCAATATTCTGCAACTTATGTTTGTAAGAATGTATTCAGAAAAAGAAAACATGATTTTTTTCACATTTTTATTTAAAAATATTTTGTTTTTTATTATATTGCAAAATTCATATCTAACTCTATTGAAGATACTTTACTTCTTAGGTTCAATTATTTTTAGTGATCATACTGAATACACAAAATAGTAATCGAATTATTTGAAAAACATTGAAGTTTTTACTGCGGAAATTTTTGTTGAAGATTTTACATTTCATACACAGCGATTTATCGAAAAAGCAAATAGAGAAAAATAATTTTAAAGATTTTAAATTAAAGAAGAAATGTCCCATATTTTTAATACTCATTTATTTACTGCATACATACCTTTAAAACTATGGCTATTGCCATTCAATTAGATTATATTGATATTTTAATCGTTTATCGCTGATTGAAGGGTACTAAGTCCCCTTAAATATCTACTCTTCTTTGGATTTAAAGTAAAATGTATTTATGTTGTAGCATGAATGATTGGACATGCTATTTTCATTGTAAAGAGAAAAGAAATTGAGCTAGTTAAATGAATTTACTTAAAACTGCAAATAAAAATATTTTAAAAGCATTTCTTTATTCTAGATGTATTTCTTTTCTAGTGTTTATTTCTTCTATGCATATTGTGCGGATTACGTTTAAAGCTTATCCAAACTTGAAAGAAAGAACTAGTTTAAAAATGTTATTTTCTTCCATAAAATTATTTGTATAAAATCATGGAATATCCGATATATTTTTTACTCATAATTCCTGAAAAAGCTGTTTGTATTTTTCGCATTGAAAGAAATGCTTACGTAATTCGATTTTCTATTGCACCAGAAGCAAATACGTGGTAACTAACTTATTACAAACAATTTTTACTGAAAGAATAGGAACGTTTAATTAATAACAAAAATATAGAAATAATAATAATTTTGATGAATAAGCATATACCTATAAAAGTTAATTGTACGGTTATACTTTCTTACTCTATATTAAATGGACATAGATGCGGGTGGTTTCCACCCTCTAAGATTTTTAGTGTTTGGGGATACGAGAATGGTACAGGTACAAAAGTATCAGTCATAGATCATATAAATTGGGTATATTTGGACGTGTGACATTTAATATTTTTGCAATCCACGAAAAGTAGCCTGCGCGTGCATACAATCACAGTGTATTTTATTTTTATATTTCACAACAGTGAAACTAATATATTTATGAAGGAATTTCAAATTATGCTCATATTTAAATCAGTTTTACTGCCGCATGCCTTTAATTTAGTTCTGTATGTGTGTCAGCTGTTTAAAAGTACAATACTCAGAGATTATTTAGTCTTAGTTTAGGTTTTATTCCATGAAAATTGCAAATTAGAGACATTTACTAAGGATACCGTTGCGTTTTGTTAGGGGGTCGAATAGAAACTAGGTGTCACTTGGAGGGTCTAGTTAGAGGTAATTATCAGAAAAACCTGCAACGCGTCTGTGGCAATTGTGATAGGGATGAAAACTTTTAACGACGTCCTCAGTCCAGACGTGATAAGATCTTCACAAAAATTTCCTAAACTTTGAATCTCTGATAAAATAAAAACAAATCCAAACTTTCCGTCCTATTTCATTTTTCCAGTCTGAGGCCGACAGATAATGGGTCCCCTACAAAAATTTATCACAGACTCCTTCATATTTGAATCCCCTTCTTTATGAATTGTTCATGTCTTCTTCTCCTGCCTCAAATAAATTATTGAATATTCAAACCCCCTCTAGAATGCTGTCCATCCCCCTCCCTATAACCATTCTTGTCCGAGGGTGATAATTAATATTTATAACTTAAAGCAGGATAACAAAAACAAGATATACTCACCACCGGTACATCTGAAAGCATGGGGGTATACGGGAACCGAATCTCTTGATAAATCCAAATTTTGCTGTGAAGGGTCATCCGGGTCGTCACTTGGCAGGACGAGCTCAGTGTTAGGAACAACAACACCCTTTTGCATTTCTGCCTGCTTGTTCATGACTCTGCGTCTCTCAATAATGAGAGAACACTTTCCACAGTTACAATCCTTCCACTTACAAAAGTTCTTGTGACCTTTGACATTTGATTTTAAACCGTGATTCCTACATCTTGCGCATTTTGGGGGAGACCGGGTCTCGGACCTAGAAGGTACTTCCAAATTGTTGTTATTCTCATCCAACGCCTGGTCAACGTTTTGAATGCCTCGATTAGACTCTGTGTGCAGAGGACCCCTTTCGTGACTACCCACAATCATCACAATTGCCTGGGTAACCCCAGGGGGCGTCGAGCCCCTTTTATCCTCTTGATGAATTTGGGGGTGACCCAAGACATTTTCCGGCCGATTTTGAACTCTACTTTCGACTGTCAGTTGTTGCTGAGTAGTAAAATCATTGAAACCGGTCCCAGTTTGCTGATGGGGCAGCCCAGGGTCGTTTCCTTCAACCTGCGATTTTCGACTCAAGTATATTGCAAACTTTCCCATGACCCTCTTGGTGCAGTTAGAACTTTGTAAGTTCACTTTCAAGGGATGATGATATTGATTTAAGTTCCCATGTCACAAAAAACAATGACGTAATATAAGACACATAAAAGAATTAGAGTAGACGGCAAATGTCACAGCTATGAATTTACTTTGACTCGGATGCCTACTTAATAGTAAGCTATTGCAGGTAGCACGTGTCCGAATCAAAACATTAGAACGGATCGTTGATGCACTGCGGGAGCATCCTCGAAGTGATATGACAGCAGTCTGGATGATCAGGACAATGTGGAACCGAACTGTCAAATATTCTCCCTGACGATCGAAAAACGGAAGAGGGCCATCCTCTGTTGTTTATCGCTGCGTTACTGAGATATGTCGAAAAATGAAGTTAAGTGTCGTGCGGATCATAGGGGATTGCGCACCCAGCGCCACGCACGTGAGACCGCTCAGCACGCGCCTGAATGTATCTTTCTGGGATGAGGGGATTCCTGTGTATCTTTCGGCCGGTGGAGATCTTGGCGAAGATACGCCAAGCTGTGTCGCCAAGTTAGAAAATGTTTCGTTTTGTGCGTTGTGGAGTGGATGGATAGTTTTTTTGCTCGCACAGGAGCTCGTATCATTACGGTGCAGTAAATACAATGTGGAATCCCATTCATTCAAACTTGGCGAGAATATCAGTGTGGGGGAAAAAAAAATTAAGCGACGCATTTCTCAATACACTCCTCGCGTCTTATTTAAATCATTATTCGTAACAAAAAAAAATTCTCCTCAATAAAAATTAATTGCTTTACTTATACAAATGCAAATTTTAATATGAGTAAGACATTTTAAATTCTGGCGATTTTTTGGTCGTACATTTATTTTATATATATATATATATGAATCTCTATTTTTTTACATCTTTTTATGTAGTTATTTTATATTTTAAGTTATGGTTATATGATTTAAAACTTATCTTTAATCTATCATTAGAATTTCATATAATATTTATAAAATATTATTAGAAGGCATTTTGAAGCAAAGATGCATATTATATTTTTAAACATCTTTAAAACTTTACGTGTGCTTAACAAATAAATAAAATGTCTTACATTATTATGTCTCTTCTTATATGTCTCTTGCATTTTTATGTCCAACCAATGTTCACTTCCAAATCCTCTTAAAAATATGGAACAAACGATAACCACGGAATCTGTCTGTCAGAGAAGTTCAAAAAATTTGGAAGTTTCTTGCTGCCATTGCAGATATGCCATGGTTGTCTGTTAGCATGGAAGCTATTCCATGCTGACGAACGCATAATAAGCGCGGAATCCATTCAAAGGATGTTGTTATCTACGGAAGTATTTTCAAATATGGAATAGATATTTTTCATTTACGTCACAATCTTCAGACATATTATAATGTGATCCAATAGATAAAATGCAAGACACCATGATTATGTAATTTTCCTTTGTAAGTGTGTACCTATATATTAGTAACTACGTCAAGCATGAAGTATTATGGAACCTATGATTCAGCGGCAGCGACCAGATTCGATTGACCGGTTTTGTACTTTTTAACACTCCTCAGACTTTACGATAGACTCACTAGATTGTGAAATTGTTAGATACTAAATTTTAAACCATTCCACCACCATTATTATTAAAACCATGATTAAAATGTAGCGACCTGCCTTAATAGACGGGTTCTGTACTTCACAGAGTGCTAGGAAGCGCAAAACCGATGCTGTTAATGCAGTGGCAGTATGATTATATAAGTTATTAAAAACATCTCTCATTTTTACGACCCTAAGAAACGTCTTTATGGTTTTGAGTACATCAAATCATTGAGAAACATCTCAATGGTGTTTATAGTAGACTCGTTATATTCTACCAGTAGACACTTTAGATTCTAGAATAGCTAAATTTTAAATTTTATTACATTTCATTCAGTGCCAGTTTTAACATAAATTGGAATGAATCAAAATAACCATCACATAATCATATATATATATATATATATATATTAAATCAAAAGTTCGAAATCCAATATATATATATTGGATTTCGAACTTTTGATTTTAAAGATCTTTTTAATAATATTATGATCTCTGATCTGTATGTAGTAATTTTAGCTCTATATAATGCTATATGACTAATCAATCTACTCATACTATATTTACCAATTTTCCTAAACTTCTTCACTTTGTTCTTTTCAATAATTATATATCTCAAGGTAATAAATTATACTTACAAATTTCAGGGGTTCCGCAAGGTAGCAGCAGTAGCAATATGTTAGTTAATTTATACCTTTATTATTATGAAAAATCTTTTACTTCAACAGGTCATAAAATTTACAAATATGTTGATGATCTGATTAGTTTAGTATTTATTGACAGCTATGTCATAGATATAGATTTCTATCCGTATAATTTGGAATTAATTCCCAATGAAATCACTATTAGTAATAATATTAATTTTTTGGATTTAAATCTAATTATTGAACCTACTAATGGGATAGTTACTAATTTATATGATAAAAAAGACTATTTTAATTTTAACATTAATAGAATATTACCATTTAATTCCTGAAACTCGATTCAATTGTTTAGAAATATTATACTTAATCAACTTTTTAGAATTTATAGATCATCAGATAAGAAATGTCATGCTATGCATATTAATTATCTAAAAATTACCAGCAAATTATATAACTATCCAGCATATTTAGTAAATGGTATAGTTAAAAAGTTTGGATTATCTGAATATTCTTAAATTCTCTTCTTAGTATCTTATATTAGCCAGACATCAACTTTCTCTTGAATAAGCATTACAATGTATTTACATCCCCTTATACTTTAGCCTCTATGTTTTCTATTATATTATACGCCCCATTATTTTGTTGCTCTTACTGTAGAATATCACCTATTATTGCCTTTTCGCATTACTGTTATTTATTTCTCACGATTGGCAGCAATAGTTCTCTACTTTTATCTTTTGCGATTGGTAAGATTGGTCTTTTCATTCAAGGCTTCGATGGATAGGACATATGCAGAGTGTTTTACAGGTATTCTTGTTTCCTATATAATATTTCAATATTTATGCATGTCGTCCAAGTATTGTTAGTTTATAGATATAATCTATCTAACAATTCAGAAATATGCATATTTTGTGTTCATTTTGATTAAATACTTAGACCTGACAAGAATTTTTTCGAAATGAACAATTTATTTAGGCTTAGTACTTATCCACGTGTATAGCTTTAATGCTTTGATTTTTTTTTCTATTATCGAATCCACTCCATTGATATTCTTTGATTATCTTCAGCTTGATGACTAGAAAATTGCATTTCATTTTCCACATGATTGATGATTCTCTATTTAAAACTACTTTTTATTATGTAGGCATATTTTGAAGTTTTGTTGAGTTTTTTGAGTTACAACTTCTCTCTATTTTTCTATTTTATCATTGGATTTTTAAATTATTTTTATTATATATATATATACATATATATATATATACAGGGTGTCCAGTGCTATGGGCGGCCAATGGCTATTTTCTCAACCGTTAGTCACAGAGCTATACTTCCAATTGCAAAAATGTTTTAAATTTTAAAATCTATTATCTTAGAACCAGTTTAAATCAATAAATTCATTTCTGAAAGAAATACGAACTATAAATTTTTATACGATCCCCCGGTCCTACCAGTTATATTTAGGAAAATCATCCTCATACAATTTCATGGTCGTAAAAATTATCTTTTTACGACCAAAATTCACTGAATTATGAAACATTAAACTTTATGACTTAAGTCGGTTTTCCAAGCATAAAAATGCCCCGTTTCAGGCAACCTTTAAGGAACCGTATAAATAATGAAATTCCGTATTGAAAGTATTATGTTTCGATTGCATTTGATGACATAATGTCGAGAATGAAGCAAAAATTTTTATCGAATAGTAAATTCGTTTAGAAGAGTATTATAGTCAGGGCTCGACTACGATCTTCAAGGAGTCTTTCTAAGATCTTTATTGTAAATTAGGTAACACATTATCGTAAAAGTCGTTTTAGTCAATAAATGCATTTCTGTAAAAATTACGAAATTTAAATTTTTATACAGTAATAAACCAGTAATGAGACCAGTTGCAGCGTACCTGCAGACGAAAATAAAAAATTACGCACATTAAATCTAAAATAATAAAGGCATATAACACCCAAAAAATAACAGATTTGTAGAGCGTATCTGAATAAGCTGAAATGAAGTATCATGTCTGTGATAAAATGCTCAGCAGACGAAAAATATTTAATTTTTTGATATTTTTTATGTGTTACAAATAATTAAAGTTAATATTGTTTAGTGTAATGTATATTGCTGCAAAAAATAATGCAATTGCAGAGAAATATTTGTTACTCCAATTATTTTGTGTATAACCCCATTTCTCAGCACAAAAAGTGTTCCAACTTTAAGTAGCTGTAAGTCGGTGGATTTTGGTCATAAAAGGATGATTTGTTTTTATTTGGCATGAAATTATTTCATGATTTTCCTAAATACAACTGGTAAGACCGGGGGACCGTATAAAAATTTATATTTCGTATTTCTTTCAGAAATGCATTTATTAATTTAAACTGTTTCTAAGATAATAGATTTTAAAATTTACAACATTTTTGCAATTGGAAGTATATCTCTGTGACTAACGGTTGAGGAAATAGCCATTGGCCACCGATAGCACTGGACACCCTGTATATATTTCCATATGGACTCAATCAATTATTTAATCATCATAACATTATTAAAAAATCCTTTAATTATCTTAATGAAGACCATAAGATTTATAATTCCTTTAACATTCCTAAAAATAAATCAAAAAGAATTAAAGAGCAAGTAAATATAATAAAAAATTGCCTTTATTATCTGAACTAAAAAACGTCACCCTACAACAACATGTAAATTTCAAAATTACTTTTAATTAGAAACAATGTAAGAACTGGATTTTCGCAATTAAAAAATGGCAATTAAATATGGTTTATAACCTTTTTATATCTAATGCATATGATAACATTCATTTTAAATATGCATTCTATGATTTGCTCATTACCAGAAGTAAAATTCTTAATGTTTATTTTAAGTCACGGACTTAAATTTAAATGACAAATCAAAACAGTATACTAAAAGAAACGAATATTGTACTTTGAATTTCACTAATTCTGTCTTAAATAATCAAGATAAATAACTTTTTTAAAATCGGTTTCCAATTACTTTCCAGTCAAACATATAAATCCTAAAATTACATATAAATATGATAAACCGCTAGGACGTTATATTTTCAATTATAATCAAATAGCCAAATCAATAGATATTAATCAGAATTATGAATTGGATAAAGAGTCATACTGCCACTATCATTTAGATAAATACAAAGACTACGTAGATAAACACCATGGGTACGTTATAACGGGAAATCTAAATATTATTAATTATGAAGCACTGAGATCACTGATGTTACTAAGTACCAAGTACCTTATACCTACTAAATTTAAACATAAATTAATTTGTAAAGATTTAATTCTTTACTTAAATAAATTTATCTATAAAATCAGCTATAAATATCAAATCCTTGGTGAAGCCTTCAAACCCTGGAGTGTCTTAATAGAGCAATATTTAAATCACTATATATATTTAATCAGAAAGTTAATAAATCATATAAACTTAGTTCAATTGAAAGGGATATAAAAGAAATTCAAAATGATTTTGTCATTAGATATGTCGATAAGGCTAGTAGTAACTGCACAATCATATGTAAATATTACTATATAAGTACCCTCCAGTCACACTTACTTAGTATTATGTAAATTATAGATTTAATTATTAACTTTAAAATCTTATCCAATAGAATATCAGCCAATTATAAACAAATCCATATAGTTGTAATAACATTCCATATGTTGTTTTAGTACCCAAGCTTCATAAATCCCCTGTTGCTTTTCGAACTATTACTAGTGGGCATAATTCTTATATTACTAATGCTGGTAAATTATTATTAAAAATTTTAAATGAAGCATCCTTGTCAGATGAGAATTCAAATAATTGTCATATTGTGAAAAACAGCTTTGAATTAGTTAAATTAAAAAATCTTACTAATATTCAAAGTATTTATACTTATGATTTCAAAGATTGTTTAATAATATTGATATAGATGATCTGTATAGAAATATTTTAGGAATTTTTGAAAAATATAATATCAATCTAAAATATTCAAATTTTCTTTTTAAAAAATTACTTAATTTCACTCTCTATTAAAATTATATTCAACATGGTGGTACTTTTTTTAAGCAACAGTTTGGTATCCCACAAGGAGTGTGTGCCTCATCATTTTTAGCTAATCTGTATTTATTCTTCTATGAAAAGAACATTAATCCAGGATTGCACATGTTTAGATATTTTGATGACATATTATGTGTATCCCATAGTAATATCCCTATAGTATTTAACTTTTATCCCAATAATTTACAATTAAATGCAAGTAATAATGACTCTAATGTTGCAAACTTTTTAGGTTTACATTTAGATTTACAAAATTGTAATCTGGCTATAAACTTATATGATAAAAGAGATTTTAAATTTAATACATCAAAAATTCAACATTTTGACTCTAGTTTGCATATATCAGTTTTTAGAAATATTATAATAAACCAGGTTCTTAGAATCAATAAAATTTGTGATGAAAATTATAAATTAGCACATTTTTAGAATTATTGTGTACAGCGACTAATAATGCATATCCTTCCAAATTCGTTATTAAAATTATCAACTCAGTGTAACTTCCACTCGGTAACATCCAAGACAACTTTCCCAATTATAGTGGCTAACACACACAAAAAAAATATTTATTAATTATATAAATAAATAAAAATGAAAAATAATAAAATAAAGTAAAAAAATTAGAAAATAAAAAAATGGAAAATAAGATACATTAATATAAATGATTTTAATTTTATTTTAGCTAAATTGTAACTTTAGCCAGTTTGATACTACGATTTGAGCGCCCTTTAAAATTGGTGTATAGTGGCATTCTCGCTTATCCATTTCTTCTATGAATCACTTGTTTAGTAGGATTTTTCATCTATGCTTCATGTTCATATTATGATTTACTTATGTGGGTAATTGTCCTGTCTCATGTTCATATTCTGTCTTTCCTGTCTCCTGCTCTGACTCACTGGACGGATATGAGAAGATAGCTGTGAACGTTCGTTCAACCTCCTAGGTTGTATTTCGTCATGTTCATTCCGGTGCTTCTAGAGATTTTTCATACTGTTGAGGTTGATAGCATATACACGTGGTGAAAGAAGAAGGGTTCCTGCCTCATGGTAATACAAATTTTCCTAATGATCCTTATCTTCAATATTTCATCTTTTGGTGCCTGTAGTCTGAGTTTGAGCATTTATAGTAATGTACTATTGTTCAATCTAAAACAGGCATTTGTTTGGGTTAATTAGAATTAAATACTCGGGACTCAAGATGAATTTAATCCTGATTAATCTTTAAATTTGGGCCGGTGCTGTTCTATATATATATATATATATTAAAAGATTCATAAATACCGAAACAAACTAAGAGTGTTAATTATAATTAGCAAGTATGAAAAGTTAGATAAACAAGTAATAAAGTAAGACTATTTTGAGTTATGACTTATCTCTAATCTATCATTGGAATCTCATATCATATTTTTATTATATATATATATGTATATATATATATATAAATAAATATATGTATATATATATATAAATAAATATATATATATATGTATATATATATATAAATAAATATAAATATGTATATATATATAAATAAATATATGTATATATATATAAATAAAAATTAATTTTTTTTTAATGGAAAACTATGCATAAACTACGATAAGTACGAAAGCAAGAGAAAGATCTTATGTCTGCGGCAAATGACTTTGACTGTAAATTGATTTTTTATTAGATACATGGAAACAATATTAATAGATTTTTCGCATAATATTGCACATGGAAAACTAACTTATTTAAAAGTGATCAATTTATTTCATTTTATGCAATTTTCTTGATAAATTTATTCGAATATAAATATATTCGAATAACCTCTCAAAACGACATTCGTCTCTTAATGATAAATTACGTATAAAAAGATTGTCTATTTTACATGACTGAAGGATCTAACATTTTATGATTTTCTTTTTCAACCATGATTGGAACACCAACTATCTAGTTCGAAGATGCGCGGTTCAATCCCCGGCTCAGACAGTCAAACAATGTCGCCGGAGTAGATTACCCTTGCAAGTTGGATGCAGTGAGACTAGGGGGTCTGAAAACGGACCAGTTGTTAATATTTAGTGAACACTATGAAATAAGATACTAGTTATTTTTCTTATATACATAATGTATAAGGAAAGTATTGTGACGGGGTCGAAAATTCGAATTCGAGTTTTCGACGGGAGAGCACGTTTCAAGCATCCCTGATCACGAATCAAACATTTTTGAAGTGATGTCTGTCTGTGTGTGTGTGTGCGTGTTAATGAGTCTGTGGAGACGATAACTGACGAACGAATGGACCGATTCGAACGAAATTTGGTACAAAAATCACAATCCGTAAACACTGGAAGCCTATTGTTTTTATACGCAATCGAATGTTCACAACCCCCTAAATTTTCGAGTGCAATTTTGAAAAAATCGTTAAAAAATCAAAATCGCTAATAAAGTTACGCAAATAGACATTTCTTATGTAATTTTTCATTAGAAAACGATTGACATAAATTTTAGAACGCTAATATGAACCGTTCGCGAGATATTGCACATTTTTCAAAAAAATTATCAAAAAGTCATATAAAATAAAAAAAAAATATTTCCTATTGAGAAACATGTTCACTTTTCATATGTAATACCATGCTATGTGCACACATTCTTCCTTAAATGTAATGTTAGGGACACGACAACAACAACAACACCATGCTATAAATTGGGTGACATCATTCTCGTGGAACTAGCTCATTCCATTCATGAAAAAAGAAACTTTGAGTAAGACTTTTGTATTTGAACGCCAATAGTCATTTATCTGCTGTAAGAATAACTTATTTCTCCGTCCATAACGCTTGGCGAGATTTTGGTGACGAATTTGGCGGAATGTCGCCAACTTGGTGACATTTTTAATTGTTGCCAAATTAACAAAAATTTCGTGAAATGGATAAAAATGACGCTAAATCAATGAAAATGACGACTCAATATCTTGGAAAGAATATAAATATCTACTATAAGAATAACATTTTTTTAACTGTAAAAGTAGTAAATTCATTGTATTATATAAGGAAAGTCAGGTGTTGCCCACATCAGATTCTTTTTAAAATCACGACCACCTAGCTTGCATAAAAAATGTAGAGAAAGCGAGGAGGTCGTTCAGATCGGCAGTTGCACACCGATCTGATTTCAGAGAGAGAAGATTGATTATAAGGTCTACTTTGACTAGAAGAACTTGAAATCTTGTCCCAATAACTCAGTGGTTAGGGTATCGGCTGGCCAGTTTGAAGATCTATAGTTCGATCCCTAGGACAGTGAGGGATCGAACCTCTGCACCGTCACTCAAAAACGTCCAAATCTTCAATTGCGCTTAACATTAATAGAGTTTTAGTGTTCGTGGAACATGTGACGTTACAAATTTTACGAATAATTTTGCCCAGGGTGTTAACCTTGAGCCAACAATCGCGCCCACAAAAAAATGATTCTTTCAATGCAATATATAATAGACCATGTGCTTTATATTATCTCCACAGATTAATTAAATGTTTTATTCTATTTTTACATAGCATTATCGAAAACCCGAAAAAAATCTAACAGAGCCAATTTTCGATTAATAGGACTATTTTGGCCGCCAAGCGTCATACGCAGTTAAACAAAATAAACCTTATTTAAAAAATTTAACATAATTTAAAGGAGTCTTAGTTAATGAAACAAAATAGTATGGTAACACGTCAAAATAGTTAATACTTTAAAAATAGAGACCACCAAAAAATTTTTTGCGGTCTTTTAAAAAGTGTTAGTTAATCTGTTTTGACAGTCTTAAACACTAGCTTTTACATAAAGTTTCATAAGGACACAAGTGAGTTATCATGTTCACAATTCATATTTTAAAGTTTTATTAAGTCGATTTCTAATCTTATGATATACAAAAAAAAAATGCATATTAATTATATTTTTTTTGTATAATGTATTTACACACAATGTTTCATTGTGACATATGTCACAGGTCTTGAGTTATCGCATCTAAACCTAAGATACATACGCACAGGCGGAAATTTTTCTAATATTGTTCGAAATTACAAAAACGTACTTTTGGTCAAAACATCGATACCAAAAATTTGCAGAAATGCATTACTTTCTGTATACAAAAGTATGAGAAAGAAAAAATACGGGTTATCGAGAATAAGCATAATAAAAGAAAGAATACTAGAGAAAAGAATATTCTTTTTTTATTTCAATAATAAAACATTTTTAAATTCATATTTTAGCATTCTTTCACATTTTTATGAATACATTTCTGGTTCAATTTAAAAGGAGTCTATTTATGCTTGCGGAAAAACTAACTTTACAATTGAAAGGTGCAGAAAAAACTATAGTTTCTGCGAAGTTATATGGTTCATCTGCTAAACTATTAATGATTAAAAAGCTAAAATATTTTTTAAACCAACGTTTGAATTCATATCAATCTATTTCTAAAACAAATAATCAAATTTTCTATTCATATATTTCTATATTTGAAGAAAACCATGTTTCTAAATTAATGTTCGAAATGAATTATATTGCCATGAAAACAATGCAGAAATTCGCAAATAGGCATATGAAGACAGAGTAATTAGCCTTGCATATAGTGTCCACAATTTATTCGAGTTAGCCTTGCCAGTGTTGTTAAATGCATGATGACGTTCCAAAAATGTAGTTAATAATCATTTTCTACGTCAAACTGTATAATCATTAAAACACCTTAATAGAAAGTTCTAAACGATTCACATTTTCTATGGCTTTAAAATATAAAATATATATTTTACAAATACGTAAAACTCGAATAATGTGGTACTAACCTGCCAATAACATTTTCTTTTCTTGCAACATTAACAATCATATTCTAAAATAAATTTGTGGAACAAAATTCCGTTGTATTGGAAGATAGATGAAGTTGCGTAAACCAAGTTCAGCAAAATTATATAGCAAAATCTTAAATGCATAACTTATCGTCTGCTTGAATGTTTAGATTTTCAATAATAAAACCATGGAGGTAAAGGAAAGAAGCTATAACTTTTTAAAGGGAAAACGAGAAAATCATGTTCCCTGAATTATTATCTTTGAAATAATAGTTCAGGCGACGCTAAGGTATGATAAATCCAACTACATGTGATTTTTATGGCGAAAGGATTACAATAAAATAAATAATATTTATTTAAACCTTTAACTTTGAAGGAAAAATTATCAAATTAGATTTCAAATGAAATAGAATATCCCTGAGTATTCAAATTAATTTTATCTTTTAATTTTCTATTTTTAACTTTCTATATTTTGTACCCTGTTATACAACTAGGTAAACAAACTTCCTAATTTTTCTCATATAATTAGGGACTTTAAAAAGAATAAAAAATACACAAATGCCTTTTTTATGCCAAATGAGAATAGATGAGACTTTATTAAAACTAGCAACACCAAGATATAATTCTTAAAACCTAATAGTATTTAATCATTTTCATGCAAGCAGGACAATAATAAAAACGGTAGGGACAATTTTATTAGGAACTCTGAGGGGAATCTGAGTCTTAGGATTAGGAACCCTAACCGCTGCTCAGTTTTTGGCTCTAGACTCTTGGCAACCAGAAAGGCTTTAAAATATGTGGAACCCACTGATTGTAATACTGTCTGCATTCTAACAGACAGTAAAAGTGCTATACAGCATCTTAAGAACTGGTCAGAAAGTCAACTTAAGTAGCTCGTTCCATTCATGAGAAAAGATACTTTGGGTAATACTTTTGCATTTGGACGCCAATAGTCACTTATCTGCTATAAGAATAACATATTTCTCCATCCATAACGCTTGGCGATGTTTTGGCGACGAATTTGGCGGAATGTCGCCAACTTGGAGACTTTTTAAATGTTGCAAAATGAGCGAAAACGTTGCCAAATTGATAAAAATGACGCTAAATCACTGGAAATGACGACTAATTGATGAAAGTTAGATTGATGAATCTTAGAAAGAACATAAGAGTGGACTATAAGAATAACCCATTTCACCGTCCGTCTGTTCGAAACGCTTGGAGAGAAATTTAGCGGGATGTCGCCAACTTGGCGACTATTTTAAATGTTGCCAAAGTGACAAAAATGTCGCTAAATTGATAAATATGACGCCAAATGCAAAGTAATGTTTCGCAAATTCGGATTTCCGTCATATGACGGGCATACCTTCTAGTATATAAGAAATGCTCTTCTCTCCGTTTGTCTGTAACACTTGGTGATGCATTTGGCAAACTTGGCAAATAATTTAGCAAAGTATCGATTTAGCCCCAGATTGACAAAAATATCGTCAAAATTGCAAACATAACGCTAAATTAATGAAAATGACACCTAATTGATGAATTAAATATTAAAATATTTTAATATATGGACTATATCGCTTATTGAGGATGCTATCAATATTGATAATTGTTTATTTAGAGTTGCACGAAATGTAAGTTAATTGGGTGCTTTGAAATAATTTTACATGTTGCCATCCGGAAAAACGTCAAATGTACAAATTCAACGATGAAAACACAGTACTTTGGATCTTATACATTATTTTTTGACTGTAAAAGTAGTACATTCATTGCATTATATAAGGATAGTCATATGCTGTATGTCCACAAGAGATTTTTTCCTTTGTGTATTATTTTATTTGTGTATACATTCAGTAGTTAATAGACAGTCGATATAGTCACAGGATTAGCTCATATTTTTATTGAACACAATGCTTAAAATATAGTGCTTAAATGAGTTAGTTATAAAATGCACGCAGTAAATGATTAATTTTTACTTACTACCAAATACCTTCGACGATTAAGCCAGTTGATATTCTGGAAATAGCTTTTAGCTTTCCATAGTTCACAGATGCTGCAATCAATCGCATTGTTTATGGTAGGTAGTTTAGTATATTTTTCGTTCTTCTGCTACACCCTTTAATTAAAGCAGAATTAACCTCAAGTTTGACACAAAACAAAATTTTAGGAAAACTGATATCTTAGGTCACATATAGAGGAACTAATAAAAAAAGTTCTCCCGGGCATTTAACTGCGTATTCAATATTTGTGAAAATCTAGTTGAGCCTTACTGAAGATTTAAATATATCATTTGTCGCAAAATATCGTGAATAAGCTAAAACGGAAATTAAAAACAATTCATTACCAGTTTTTTTTTTCTAAACTCAATGATACTGTTATAAAAAAAAAGCAACAATTTTGGGTACCTGAATCGTGCATATTCAAAGTTGACTGGATTCGAGTTGGTCAAAATAACAATAGAAATAATCTAAGTTGGTTAGATTCATTGATGTCAATGGGTTTCAATTCAGTTCATTTGAATAGATTGACTTCGGTTGAGCCAATGAAATTCACTTGAGATGACTGATGGGCGGAAATTTATTGTAGTGAAAGCAACAAGCTAGTTGTAGTTGTTTAAGTTGAAATCAGCTGTAGATGGCCGATCGGTGGCAATTGGTTGTATTGAAGCAATACGTTAATTGAATTCGCTTAAGTTGACATTATCTGAAGATTACTGATCTGTGGCAATTGATTAATTGGAAGCAATAAATTAATTGGAGTCACTTATGATGAAGTCAACTGGAGAAGATCTATCGGTGTTGATTAATTAAATTGGAAGCAATGAGTTAGTTTGATCCGCCTAAGTTGAGGCCAACATGAGATGGGAGATGACTGATCGGAGGCAATTTGTCGAGTGATTTCAATACAGTAAATGGAAGTCGTTTGGATTGAGCTGTGGAAGGCCATGGTTTGATAGGAATCAAAAGATTCGATGGTGAAAATTTGAAATTAATCGTCGAAATTGATTCAAATTGATTATGAATTATTCAATTGAGTATCTTTGACTGAATTGTATCCAGAAAGTCGAAGATTAGTAGCACTGGAGGAAGGAACTCAGGGCCGAACGTTGAATCGAATGCATTCTGAATTGGAGGATAGAAAGCCTCGATATTTGTCGTGTCGTCTGTAAGGTGAGTAAACGGAGGCAGAGGTGAGGTATTGAAAACGAAAGAGACGGCACAAATGCGTGTGTCAAATATCGAAGCACTCGTGGTTGGACATGGCAAGCAGATCTGGAGGAAGGCGTTAGGGCTCTCAACATTTTTTTCTAATTTAACCAGTATTGATTATGAAATTTTGACGCGAATAACATCTGTGGTAGGTGTTATCCGGATGAATCGGAATGTTACAAAAAATGCAAGCAATGGCACTTTGGGCGCTTATATCTCCAAACCAAATCGTTAATTAACTGGAGTGAGATTCTACTTGATTTTCTCACACCAAAATCTATTTTTAACCTTTTGCTTACGGGTGGGACAGCGTCCATACCAAACGAAGAACCTCCCAAAAAGACAGGTATTTGACATACCCTATCCCAAACAGTTCGATCCCTCTTTGCAGACAATGTTTGCAGAGAGAGATCGAACTTTTTCGGATAGGATATGTCAAATACCTGTCTTTTTTAGGAGTCCCTCGTTTGGGATGGACGCTGCCCTACCCGTAAGCAAAAGGTTAAGTAGCTTGTATGTTTTTTTTTTTTTTTTTTGCACATTTTATAAGAAAAAAGTGGAAAAATCTGAACTCTTGGTCCAACTGATCACAATTATGATATGTTGCCCTTCATTTTAAAAGGTCTGAAAAAGTCTTTCGATTGATGCGAAGTTCGACAATTTGCACCCCAAGGTGGAACCCCCTCCCCCCTCCCCGAGTGGCATAATGACATCACGAACACAAAAATTGTAGAGGTTATTTTTCACTACAAAAGTTTCATAATCATTGAGCCATAAATAATTAGCCGTTTTAAGCATAATTATGTCAAATTTTGTCCTATGCTACTACGGTTAGAAAATGTGACATTTCGAATGAATTCCGAAATTTTCAGTCGAATTTTAAAAAAAATCTGTCTAGTTTTATGGTTTTTGATAATGAAACCGAATATACAGATTCATGAAAATTCATTAATATTTGTGCACAATGGTGTAAAAATTTAATATTATTTTAATTAATATTTTAATATATGGAATTAAGATATTTTAAAATATGGCCTATATTGCTTACTGAAGATGCAATCAATATTGATAAATATGAATTTAGAGTTGCATAAAATATAAGTTAATTAGATACGTCGAAATAGTTTTATATGTTGTCATCTAATAAAGGGCCACATGTACAATTGAACACTAAAAACACTGTGACGTTGATCTTATACATCATTTTTTCACTGTGAGAAAAGGAAATTAATTGCGTTATATAAGGAAAGTGATGTGCTGCCCACATCAGATTTTTAACACTTTACAACAAAGTTGAAAAGTGTTTATGACTTTGTTCATTCTGTCTGTCTGTCCGTTAGCACGATAATTGCCGTAAAAATGACTTAATCAAAGTGAAATTTTAGTATGTTGCTCAGACGGTCTGTAGGATCTATGGGAATGTAAATGAATAATATCACCCAATTAGTTTTGGATTGAACCCGGGTTGAAAAAATGCAATACATTGAGCCCTATGGGACCTAATTTTTCAAACATTTTTTAAGCGGATTTAAAATTCACAAATTGCTTCGAAAATTTTAGGTAATATTCAAATTGTTCCATAAAATATATAAAAAAAAATTCAGCGAAATATATTCAATAGTTTTTTAAATAAAAATTAAAACAATAATTACACCTCTTATATGAAACGATCACGTGACCATGATATGAAACGATCACATGACCCACTTCAAAATGATATATGACATCCATCTTGTTTCAAAATCGTGATTTTTTAAGTTCTTTTTAATTCATATTGAGTGTTGCATCCGTCCTAAAACTACTTTATTTTTGCTTAAATTCTGTGCATCTACATACTGAAACAACGCAAATACAATATATTTGAGTTTAAATGATTATCCAAATTTGATTATTTCTACAACGAAGCCTATTTTTCACTTATGTAAAATTTAATCAGCAAAATATGTAGAATTAGTTGTATTAGAATTGCTGTATTTTTTTAACACAAAATCATTTAGTCCATGGAGTCTGCATAGCTGATATGAATGAAATATTCACTGCTTTTACAAGGAGATGGACGATTTTTTTCGATGAAGTTTTAAGCATAGAGTTTAATTACTTGTAGCTCCATGGTCTTTATTTTTAAATAAAATAAATTATTATAGTATTGTGATGAATAAAATGATTGGGAGAAAGTTATGAATGAAATCCTGTTTTTATAGAGAGATCCAGGCGTGTTATTTTTTCTATGACGTCATTTGAATTAATTTCAGTTGTTTTCGATGAAGTTTTCAAATATAATAAATTATCGTAGTATTATGATAGTTTTAAAAATATTACCGTGGAATGTATCGCATTTTAGAGATATTTAAACCAGGCAATTTATATTTCAATGCCGTCATTTGAATGAAGTTCATTTTTTTCAATGAAAGTTTAAGTTTTCAAATATAATAAATTAATGTAGTATTGTGATAAGTTTTAAAATATTACCGAGGAATGTATTGCATTTTCGACTTTTTATTGCATTGACTTATAAAATTGCATTGAAGTTGGAAAGTGTTTCATAATCAATGCTTTAAGCATGATTGATCTTTCTTGTTTAAATTATGAATTGGACTCTACAGCCGATTCAAAATGCCGCTGTCAATAGCCTCAAAAAGTTTATTTGAAAAACGTTAGAATTGACAAATATGAAGAATAAATTATAAATGTAAATTTAAATAATTATGTAATTATTTTAACAATATCAAATAATAATTTTAATAAATATTTAATTAATTATATAATTATTTTAACAATATCAAATAATAGTTTTAATAAATATTTAATTAATTATATAATTACATAATCATTTAAACAATATCAAATAATAATTTTAATAAATATTTAACTTGTAAAAAAATGTCCCATCATTTTGAGTGGCGAACTTTAATGTTTATCTCTAAGAATTATATTATTTAGAGGTTGATACCGGACTGCGCATATGGCGGGTTTTGCGAACACGTGCAGTGTACAGAATTATACAATACGAACGCTTGCATTTAAGGCGGTGAAAATAAAATTATGAAATAATTTAGATATTTTACATTTAATAACACATATTAAACAGGATGAACTTCAATAAATAATAGTTTTTATAAAGAGTCCCATTTCACCACACTAAATATCTTTATATTTAAATTCGTTTGCATTTTGGTTAGTTTCTGAAAATTTCAGTGCTTTGTTAAGTGATTGTATTCTAAGTAAACAAAATTTTGTAAGATTATGGCTTTTTTTTATGAATTTTTTACAGTAAAATATGTATTTTTGTTCATTTCACGCTTTCGAAATTTGTCGGAGAGATTGTTGAAATAGTGATGGCAATACGCAAATAGGACAACATTATAAGCATTATAACATTATAACACAATACTTACCGAGAGACCTGCAACCCATATCACAAAAACTCATCATTTTCAGAACATCGACCTTGTTTACTATTTAGGAGGTGCTTGCTGCTTGGATAACAATTAAACAATTAGGGAAATATTTTTTTTATCGAAATACAAAAAAGAAAAGAAAAAGTAAGAGTTTATATTTAAAATTTAGGAATTGATTGTTTTGAAATAATACCGAAGGTTAAATACAAAAAAAAATTTTTTTTTAATTATTAAAATCTAATTTATATAAACTGTATAACTTTTCAATAAGCTCACAATGTTCACTATATGTCTCACGACTGTCAAGTTAACCTTGCGCGAAATATACGTTTATAAATTACAAAACATCCCTAAATGTCTTTCAAAACAGAAGCAGGTAATAAATTCTTAACATTTATCTTACCTCTAACAGGAATAGGCTTGACCACTGCAGTATTCTTCCCCACCGGATATCGGCACTTAAGATTTGTCGTCTGGGAATTAAGTCTTCTCCGTTCGTTCACTAACGAACAGTGAGTACAGTCACATTTAGCAAAAGGGCAACTGCCCTTGTGTCCAGCAAGTCTCGTTATATATCCGTGATTCCTACATTTGGCGCAATTAGGCTTACTTTTAGAACCAGTCCCCGGAAGTCCTTTCGTCGTTCTAGAATTTTCTTTAATTACGGTTGATGGTTCCTTTGATGTATTTTGGTCGCGTACATATTCTGTTGGAATATTTCTATCGTGGACCACTGCGCCTAAGTTGGTTGTGCCTTGCGTCAATTTGGAATTTCTACACATTGCATTTGCTTGAACAGCATTCATGTCTGTGGATTGGTAAGTTTCAGGATGGTTTCTCTGTGGAACACAGTTGGGGATGGCTAAAGCAACAGGTTGCAAAGGTGACATAATGCACTCTGGGTCGTTTTTTCGCATTATATATTTCTTCCGAGTTATGTCCAAGATGCCCGTGGACGGATCTTTGTCGGTGAAGGAATCCAAATCTGTATCTCTGCAGAATTCTAATCTTTTCTTGGGTGGAACAGCGCACCAGTTCCTCTGAGTAGGAAACATTTTTGTAGAAGCAAAAAATGATTATAAAAAAATTGCATTTTTCCAAAACTTATGTACTGGTGCCATCATTGCAAAAATTATTTCTCAATTTTCTACATTAAAATGTAAATTTAAAGTCTTTCTACATGAAAGCATAATAGAATATGTAAGAAAATAATAAAGCTGTTGAAACGTTTTAATTCTCAAACAAAGTTAACGATGTTATGCAATTCTGTAACTTCAATCTTCAATTTTCTCCTCAAAAGCAACGTTTCCAATAACCTGCATCCATGCAATTGTCTGAAACACTTTCTTTAGCACTAAACAAAGTTTGAACACGTAGAGCTACAATTGTAAAGCAGAACATATCGTGTTCTCCACAACATCACATCCATGTTGATATCTTACAATCTTTTTAACGTTTTCAATGTCAAATTCCTAAAGAAATTTTTTCCACAATTGATGGAATCGGTGTTAAAAACCAATCAAATGATGGTACATACGATTTCCACAAACGATAGTCCACTCGAATCTCAGTACTGCGTACGAAACTGGAACCCGTGAGTTGCAGGACCGGTCTATAACAGTTTATTTGTTTCCTATCTTTCGACATTCTTTAGAATCTGTATTTTGGTATTGTCTATATGCAATCATTCGAAAGTTTGGCCAACCAATGCTATTAAAATCGTCCACGTGAGCCTCAGAACCGAAACTCGATTAACAGTTTGTCAAACTACACGTGAGGAAAATTTTGCAACATCTTAACATCCAAACGATCCTCTTATCACTTTTGTCATGCTCTTTAAGTCGTAACAAACCACCGTGTAAAGAACCACATTTATTTAGGAAGCAATATCCAGGCGTGTTCGCTCAGCTGGCAGACACCGACTGGGCCTGAAAGACTTTGCATGTCAAGAGTATGCAAAATCCCTGTTGGCGTTGCTCCAGGTCCCCGCAGTTGTCTGACTTAAAATCCCCACAAAATTCTTTCTCAATGAAAGAAGCGTTGCACATTCTCGGCGGAATCATTAACTTTACTGAGATAGTTAGCAGTTGTTTAGCAGGAAACAATATCAAGTTTCAGCTTCGAAAATCCTCCTCTAATCATCCCTTTTGCGACCAGAGTCCGTGATAAAGGAAGAATGTTTAAATATATATAATAAATTTAAATTTACAATCAGTAACACCTGTCGATGTAGGTAGCTTTCATGTGACATCACTTCAGACGTAGTCAATAGAGTAATGAATGAATTGTTTCCTTTTACGCATTTTTGCCAGGTATAATGAAGGTCAATAGATATCACTGGGCTGAAAAACCAAATTCTTTTTACTTTCCCTGAAATGCATGGTAATGTATAGGAATCATGTCGAAAATCGCAACTCGAATTTCCGACGGATCTACACGTTTTGGGACCTCTGGAATACGAAAACTCTCATTTTAGCGTGACGTCTGTATGTGCCTGTGTGTATCTGTCTGTGCAATGTATGTATCCACTCTAACTAAAATACTAATTGACCAAATTTTATAAAATTTGGTAGATAAGTCACTCGTGGGCGACCCTGGTGCTGATTAGATTTTGATGCGATACAGGACAAAAGAATCTCCCTTTTTTTTCCGAAATGACCCTCAAAAATCGCATGTATCCACTCAAGCTAGAAAATTATTTTCACAAAATTTAGTAGATAAGTCACCTGTATATTATTCTGGGGCTAATTAGATTTTGGTACGATTCAAGAAAACAAAACCTACCGGGTTTTTTTTTCTTTTTCAAAATGGTCAGCAAAACTCAAAAATCTAAAATAAAAGACAACATATACTCAAATGTATCCATTAAATGTTTGTTTTTAATGCAATTTTTAACGATAAAAAGAATAAGACCAACCTCGATACTCTAGGCTTAGCCGTTCTCAAGATATTATTTTTTCTCATTTTTGTTACACCGCCTTTGAAAATACGTCCAGTTACCAAATGAAAACGAAAAACGAATTAATAGTGGGAATTCGGTGCTATTTCAAATAAGTATGCCCGATATGTGTAATATAACTCAATTTAATGAATTATTAAAGAAATAAAAAGGAAATACATTTAAGTCTGTAGGGAAAGTCATGTGCTGCCCCCATCAGACTTTTTAATTTCAATTACGACTAGAGTGTAAAATCTGCTTTATGGGCCACGTATGTCGCTAAAATTTTATCAAAATAGTCGAAAATTCTTCCGACCCCTCCGAGGCTGAATTTTTGAATGATTCTTTCGAACTTTGTTTGAAAAGAAAATTCGATGGAAAAAAAATAATGCACTAATACAAATAACGATCTTAGATTTTGATTTGCGTAAAAATATTGACTTATCCATTATAATACGAAAAATATTTTATCCAGATCGTTCATTATTTTTCCGCTCCCCCATGAGACCTGAATTTCAGGATGATTTTATTAAATTTTGAAGTGTCCAGAAATACCAGAGATAAAATTCACACTTTCCCTGTGACATCCAGTAACTGTTGATCTAAAGACTATTCGTATATTCTGAAATCAAGTTAATAATTTTATTCGTGATTGTGTTCAATTTTGTCCTGCGATGCCATGTTAAAAAAAATATATAATTTCGAATACATTTCGAAGTTTTCACTCGAATTTAAAAAAACATTCTACCTAGTTCTAGCTTTTTTGATAACAAAGCATGATATAAAGTTTCGTGAAAATATTTGTGGCCGTTATCGTGTACACAAGACATCGAACACAGGCATACAGACGGACATTCCTCCAAAAATAGCCAAAATGCGTACAGAAGGTCCTAAAACATATATTGGCATCCAAATCTCGAATTCGTAAATTTTCGTGAAAACAGTACTTTCTCTATCTATTTTACATTAGTATGAGAAAATAAAAAAAAATTGCTTACTTGGCAACACTTTAAATGTTTTAAACTCTTTGTTTGCTTCCAAACAATGTAAATTAAAAAAAAAACCTTCGTTTATATAATTAAAAAAAAATTCTCGGACAGGTGATTTAGACTGTTTATTCAGTATATTATATATTACATGAGAACTTTGCTAAGAATGCGTGTGTATGAGTGTGTGTGTGTGTATGTATAGATTGATATAGCACTCCTTTGGATTGAGGATGTGCCAAAGATGAACATACAGTGTCAATCATGTAAGAAATCAAGTGAGGCATCCTCTGCTGTAGAATGTGTACGACCCCTGACTTCGGTGATTTGTTGATAAAATGCAATGATATCTCTGTGATTCTGTCTATGATTTATAGAATACCGAACGTTCAAGATCACGCATCAGTATTATTTGTAATTAATGTAGTTCAATATATCACTACCGTATTTTTTATTCCAACTCACCTCCCCCAAACAGAAGAGCCCAACAGTGATCTAGAAGACTGAATATTTGCGCAATTATAGCATCGAACATGGTATAAAATTTAACGGAGACGGATTTTTTATATATCCCCTCTCCTGCCCGCCCAGGGACGGAGAAAATAGCGGTTTCGAAAAGTCTTTTCAGACCTTCTAGTACTTAGAAGACTGAATCTTTTTTTTTTCACACTTATAGTATCGGACAGAACCTGACGTTGTCACATTTTCGACCCCGACCCCCTGGCGGAGTTTATGAATTCTTTTTAATGTCTTTTCCGATTCTCAAGCAGCCCTCCTGTAGCTTAGATGGCTGTATCTTTGCATGACCACTGGGCCGTGCGTAACGGAGCTGGATTTTCGATGTTTCCCCTGGAATGGATAAACTGGGGGAAAGGGGGGATAACGTCTCCCGGAACCCCCAGGAGGTCCAACGAGGGACATAAAAAGCTGAAACTCGAGACATGGGACAGAACTTAACCGCTCTAATTTTCAATTGAGACTATTTTGGTCGCTAAACACCATACATTGCTGAACAAAATAAAACTTATTAAAAAAAATTTGCGGCCCAACTTGTTCAGTGCGTTAATTTCCTTTTCTTCTTTTACAGGTTTAAATACTAGTCTATATTATTTTAGTAAGCTCCCCCTCCCCTATACTATTCTCTTCAACTTCACAGACTATGTTTGCCCCTTCTTTCAACATCTTTGATGGGATCGTTCTCGACTCCGAGAGCATATAGAGAGCTAAAACTCTGCAGACAGCTTCGTCTCTCGGAACACTTTCGTCTATAACATTTACATGTCATCACACTACGTGAGTTACGTACGTTATCTTTTATGACTCGTTCTTGGCTCAAACATTTTCATCTATCCAATTTCTACAACATTATGTTAAGCCGTTATGTCATTTACGTACATCATGACTGTATTTTTGCCCTTTTCATGTATTTTCCTCGCGAACGACGTATTGCTGTCTTCAGATGAATCATTCTACTGGTTTTAGCGAGCTTATTTATGTATATAATACTGCATAGGTTTGAACGTAAATAACGTCAAAAAAGGTAAAAGTAAAAAAATAAATTATGAGAGAGAAAAGAACACGTTTTTCAATGTCCTTTTCTACACAACAAAGGTGCACGGAAAAGTAGAATTTTTTTTTTATTCGCAAACGAAATTATACCCGATTAACGGTGTAGGCAGATTTAATTGAAAATGATACTATATAAATTTTTTTCATTATCCAAAATTGATATTTTGTAAAAACGTCAAAACATTCATCTGCCCACACCCTCACCACGCATCGACCCTTTTGCATAATTTCCATTTTGAACCATGATAAGATTTGTATACTATTGTTTTGCATCAAATTTTCCTCCACCGTTATTAGTTCAATTTTGTGTGTGATTAAAATGTATTTTCAACTTTTCGTGCTTCACTTTTGTGTTAGGGAGGGCATTGAATATTTTTTTCTTTTAAATGTTTCTCATAATTTATTTAATCTGCATTCAAATCAACTCCACGAAAAGATATCGGTGGTGTCTCCAGTCTGATGGATTCAAAATGGTTTTGCATGAATGTCTTGTTCCCAATAAAAATCCTATTACATTTCCTTGTGCTAGCTAAAATATTAAGCTACTCGCACAGCAAGCTAAAATACTAAGCTACTCGCATAGCTAGCTAAAATACTAAGCTACTCATATAGCTAGCTAATGTACTAAGCTACTAGCATAGCTAGCTAAAATACTAAGCTACTCGCATAGCTAGCTAAAATACTCAGCTATTCACATAGCTAGGTAATGTACTAAGCTACTCGCATAGCTAGCTAAAATACTAAGCTACTCACATAGCTAGCTAATGTAAGTTACTCGCATAGCTAGCTAAAATACTAAGCTACTCGCATAGCTAGCTACAATACTAAGCTACTCATATAGCTAGCTAATGTACTAAGCTACTCCCATAGCTAGCTAAAATAGTAAGCTACTCGCATAGCTAGCTCAAATACTAAGCTACTCAAATAGCTAGCTAAAATACTAAGCTACTCGCTAGCTAGCTAAAATACTAAGCTACTCGCATACCTAGCTAAAATATTTTAATTATAACCACACGGCCGTAGCTAGACTGGGGGCAGAGGGGGCTAAGTTCCCCCCCCCCCAAGAGGTATACTCAGCCCCCCGATAAAAATATTAACGTTTCAGTAGTGGAAAGAAATTTCAACCAACATGCCATCCAAATTTTGCATAAAAAATTATTTATGAGATTTTTTTTATGAATTACTTTGTTTTAAAGATTTTTTTTAATTTAGCTATGTTTATGGTTATAATGATGATCAATATATTTGCATATTTAATTTAAAAGTATTTATAAATTTTAACAAAAAAGATCAATCAGGTATAAAGCATTGATTATGAAACACTTTCCAACTTCAATGCAGTTTTATTTAAACGTCTCTAAAATGCGAAACATTCCTCGGTAATATTTTTAAAATCATCACAATACTACATTAATTTATTATATTTGAAAACTTCATCGAAGAAAACGAACTTTATTTAAATGACGGTATTGAAATATAAATTGCCTGGTTTAAACATCTCTAAAATGCGATACATTCCTCGGTAATATTTTTAAAATTATCATAATACTAAAATAATTTATTATATTTGAAAGCTTCGAAAACAAATGAACTTTATTCAAATAATGTCATCGAAATATAAATCGCCTCTATATAAAAGCAGCATTTTAGTCATAAACATGTTTCCAATCGTTTCATTCATCAAAATAATTTATTTTATTTAAAATAATTCAAAATAATTTATTTCATTTAAAAATTTGAAAAATTGTTATCTACCATATTTATTTTAAAATGTAAAACCTCTCTAATATATAAAACAATGAAACTCTTGGAAAGATATTTATTATATAATATATCTTTTTTTCTTTCTAGAGGATATAGCAAAAGTCAGAATTTAATTGAATTTGTTTTTCTCCTTATATTAAATAATTTTTATTTAAAAAACTACTTAACATATTTTACTGAAATTTTTTCTATATATTTTATGGGATAATTTGAATATTTCCTAAGACTTTCGAAGAAATCTGTGAATTTTAAATTTGCTTAAAAAATGTTTGAAAAATTAGGTCCCATAGGGTTCAATGTATTTCATTTCTTCAACCTGGGTTCAATCCAAAACTAATTGGGCGGTATTATTCATTTATATTCCCATAGGTCCCAGAAACCGTCTGAAAAATATACTAAAATTTCATTTTGATAAAGTCATTTTTACGGCAGTTATCGTGCTAACGGACAGACTGACAGAGAGACAGACAAACAAAATGAATAAAGTCATAAACACTTTTCAATTTTGTTGTAAAGTGTTAAAAATGAAGACAACAGTATTTGGATACTTTTGTATTATTGCGGGGTTCACAGTTTAACATTATTGTGTCAAAATCAAGTGATAAATAGTTAAGAGTTAATATTAAGCGTTAACTTGTATTAACTTTCAGATTTTTTTTTCGATTAATTAACAGCTTTGCTACTAGTTAATGCTTATATTGAAATCCATTGTAATTATTATATATTATAATATTGATGTATGGTAACTATACGGATTTTCTTAATCAACTCTTAGCTTACAAATATAAATATGCAATTATTTGTTAATATTTTATTTAATAATTTGTTAATAATAATTTTAAAATATATAATAGTAAATATTATATTATTATGATTAATAAATGCTAATAATAAACTGTGTTTCGGGTGAATTTCATTTCAGCTCCTCTTGAATATCGTCTCTGACTCCGGCCCTGTATAACAATCTTTATAAAATACATCAAAATATTAAAATTTCCAAACTAAGATCAATGTATATCTAAAATTAAAAACCGGGTTCAAAATCGAATTATACTCGTACATTCTTATTGCGAGTTCAAAGGGCTACGCATGCCTTACTTAATGTTCATAGGTAGCACTTTTAATTTTTGAAATATAAGCATTACAATCTTTAAAAATCTGATGTGAGCAGCAGATGACTCTTCCTGTAGACTTGAATTCATTTTCTCTTTATTTCTTCAATAATTCATTAAATGGAGTTTAATTGCGCTAAAAAACACGCATCATTATTTGACATGACACTGAATGGACACCTTCAATTCAGTTTTCGTTTTCTTTGGGTAACTGCACTTATTTTCAAAACAGATGCAGCAAAAATGCGAAAACCTTATATATCTCGAGAACGGCTAGTCCTACAGTAATGAAGTAGGTCTTATTCCTTTCATCGTCAAAATTACGTATTAACAATTACGTGTAAAACAAGCATTTAATTTATACATTATAGTATACTTAGCCTTTTATTTCAAATTTTGACGGTTTTTGTACGCAATTTTGTAAATATATATATATATATATATATATATATATATATATATATATATATATATATATATATATATATATATGTATATATATATATATATATATATGTATATATATATATATATGTATATATATATATATATATATATATATATATATATATATATATATATATATATATTCCCCGAATCGTACCAAAATCTAATCAGCACCAGAATAACCCACAAGTGACAAATCTACCAAATTTTGTGAAATTGGGTCAATTAGTATTACTTTCCTTATATACATAATGTATAAGGAAAGTATTGTGACGGGGTCGAAAATTCAAATTCGAGTTTTCAACGGGAGAGCACGTTTCAAGCATCCCTGATCACGAATCAAACATTTTTGGACTGATGTCTGTGTGTGTGTGTCAATGAGTCTGTGGAGACGATAACTGACGAACGAATAGACCGATTCGAATAAAATTTGGTACAAAAATCACAATCTGTAAACACTGCAAGCCTATTGTTTTATACGCAATCGAATGTTCAGAACCCCCCTAAATTTTCGAATGAAATTTTGAAAAAATCGTCAAAAAATCAAAACCGCTAATATAGTTACGCAAATAGACATTTCTTATGCAATTTTTCATTAGAAGATGATTGACATAAATTTTAGAACGCTAACATGAACCGTTCTCGAGATATTGTACATTTTTCAAAAAAATTATCAAAAAACCATATAAAATTAAAAAAAAAAAATATTTCCTATTGATAAACATGTTCACTTTTCAGATGTAATACCATGCGATAAATTGAGCAACATCATTCTCGTGGATCTAGCTCGTTCCATTCATGCAAAAAGATACTTTAAGTAATAATTTTGTACTTGAACGCCAATAGCCATTTATCTGCTGTAAGAATAACTTATTTCTTCGTCCATAACGCTTGGCGAGATTTTGGCGACGAATTTGGCGGAATGACTTTTTGAAATGTTGCCAAAGTAACGAAAATCTCGCCAAATGGATAAAAATGACGCTAAATCAATGAAAATAGCGATTAATTGTCGAAAATTCGATATCTTGGAAAGAATATTAGTATCTACTATAAGAAAAACCTATTTTTTTACTGTAAAAGTAGTAAATTCATTACATTATATAAGGAAAGTCATGTGTTGCTCACATCAGATTTTTCTAATTGTAAAACTAGTAAATCCATTGCATTATATAAGGAAAGTCATGTGCTGCCCACATCAGATTTTTTTAACTGTAAAAGTAGTAAATTCATTGCATTATATAAGGAAAATCATGTGTTGCCCACATCAGATTTTTTTAAGCTAGACCGATTTTTGCGAGCCATTTCGCAAAAAATCGTTCTTTTATCCCGAATCGTACCAAAATCTAATCAACACTAGAGTCAGCCACGAGTGAGTTACCTATAACATTTTATGAAATTTGGTCCATTAATTTTTGAGTTAGAGTGGATACATACATTGCACAGACATACACACACTAAAAATAGTTGTTTTGTATTCTAGAGGTCTCAAAACGCATAGATCCGTCGAAAACTGGAGTTGCGATTTTCGACATGATTCTAATACTTTCTCTATACATTACTATGTATTGTGGGGAAAGTAAAAACGGGAATATATCTATATTCTTCAACTTTTCGAGATAATTGCTCAAAAACCATAAGAATATTGTAAAAAAATTATTTATCTAGAAATTAAATTCCCACTAAACATTTTTGTCACTTATTTTTATATCTATATTTTATAGTTTTGAAGACATTCAAGTGAAAATAAGCAAAATACGACGAAAACTCTGTTGGTCAAAACGAAAAAATAGTTCTAAATGTTAAATTATTGAAATTATTTTTTATATATTCATAAAGGGTACCCTACTTTCGATAAAACCAGTATAGATTGTTTATACCATGGAGTTAGAAAGAAGGCGATAAAAAATCCTATGGATGAAATGTTTGAAAATGCCAGAATGCTCTGAGAATTATATCTAGGTGTCGCTCGTGTTAGTAAAGTAGTTACTATTGTTAGTTGATACAACAGAAATGAGAGGTATTTAATATATGTATTTTTGATTATTTTTAAATTAAGGATTCCCTAATTATGAGTATAATCAGCATTTCTTCATAGTTGTAGGATAAAGTACAGAATATATGGAAATAAAATTACATTGAAAAGTAAAATATTTTGAATGAGTAGGAATATTATTTATCGTTTCAGTTCTAATTTGCATTGCGTTAATAATTTATTTTTACAAAAAGCACAGTTTGAAATAAATATATTAGGCCTCTCGCCATAGAAATACATTCAATGCAGGACTGCTTACCGCCTGCACCATCTGAATGATTGTCTCAAACGATATTGGCGTGTTGTTAGTATGCAGTTTTAACTCCTTACATTCCCCTCCATGTATTAAATGCTTATTTACCAGTTTCGGATATAAAGCATCCATAATGTTTATAATTTTTCGTAACACTTCGATTTTAACCAGACACCCCTAGTTGTTATTCACGCCAAAACCTTGGTTTAAATAAAGTGATTGATACTCACTGGGCGACAGTTCAGCGAAGACTCCAATACCAAGTTTCATGGCCTGATCCTGGTGTCGCTTCAGTCGCATCTGCTCCCGCAGCACTCGTTGCCGTTCCATCACTTCCAGGCACAGTATGCACCAACAATCCTTGAAGCGGCATCTCCACTTGTGACCGTGCTCGTAAGGAGATTGTAGACCGTGTTTCGAACATTTTACGCAAAATGACCTCCGCTTATATCTCTTCCCTTCCTCTCCGTCTTCTACTGCCTGCATTGCTGGGTATGCAAAGCAGAATGGCATTGGCTAACGCAACTGGATATATCTTGATGAGGAAATAGGATTGATATATTTCGAATAATCATAATTTTAGTAACTAATGGACAGTCTTCACGTGACGTCACGCCTGGCATAGTCACTGGGCAAACTGTCTGGTCTTGTTTCATGACACATCATTTGGATGCCAATATCACTAGCGATCGTGACGTAGATGAAAACCAACAATAATTATTTCTACTTTTGCAGTAACAAATATTGACACCCAGGTGGAGTGTTATATCTTGTATTGTATTTTTCTTCATATTGTCTTGATTTCTCATGGGGAAGTTTTTACCCACTAATGTCAGTTGAAACTTTGATACTCGTAGGTTTTAAACTTATGTATCTGTCTTTCATATTGTCCTGGTTTCACACAGAATAGTCTGCGCCTAAATGTTCATACCAAATCAAGTAATCCTAGTACAAAAGAGTTGGGAGTTGAATGCTGATACCAAATCAAGTAATTCTAGTACAGAATAGTTGGGAGTTAAATGTTGATACCAAATCAAGTAATCCTGTAGTACAAAACAGCTGGGAGTTAAAAGTTCATACCAAATCAAGTAATCCTAGTACAAAACAGTTGGGAGTTAAATGTTGATACCAAATCAAGTAATCCCAGGACAAAACAGTTGGGTCCTAAATGTTCATACCAAATCCAGTAATCCTAGTACAAAACAGTTGGAAGCTAAATAATCATACCAAATCAAGTAATCCTAGTATCTGATTCGATGCTCCAAGTTACATTGCTTAAATTTCTTTTCACTACAGATCATTTCACACCCAAGAGTTACTGAAAGTTCATCTGCCGACATGTTGAATGTATAGGATAGAATTCTAGTTAAAGTAAATAATGACATTTTTAGAAAATATCGACACCACGCACATTTTTTTTTTCACAGGAAATATGTTAATGGTCTTTTTCATCTATTTGACACAAGATGACTTTTTCTGTATCCTCACCCTTGATCTATAAAATAAGAATTTGCGCGATTTTTTCAGATCATTTTACAAATCTTTTCTGCATTATTATTATTATAAAAAATAAATAAATATGTAAATAGCTTCATCAGAAGTATAACTGGAATGGCAGTCGTAAGATGCTAAAAGTGTTGCCCATTTATATGAAATACTCACAAACCAATGGAAAGTATTTCTAACAGACTAACAATTAAAAACAAAATAGAATTAAAAATAGAATTAAAATTTTAACTGAGTTAAATTATTAAATATATTTATAGGCAGTAAAGCAATAGATTTGAAGTATAAATCTTCAATTATTACTCATCAAAAACTCATCTGTTATTAGAATCGAATTTAGAATTAATGTTAAACCAGGATCTACCTATCCTGTTTGCTAGGTAACGGAGTTTAAGTCTCAGAATGCATTCTGGGCAAGTTTCACACAATTTTGAATTCGCTGGTGTGCAAAAATAAAAATATTCTTTTCAATTATTTTACCACTACATTTTTACAAATGTATTACTTAATGGAAGAGAAATACTTTTTAGACGTGGCATCAAAAGATATAAATCATCGAATGACATTATAGAACAGTTTTGCGTTTAATGTCAAAATGAATTTCATACTAATTTCTATAAATCTGTATAAATAATGCAATTGCTTCGATAAAAATCTGGAATTATAATTAAGATGTGTCGTTAGTCAACTAAGATAAGACAATATAAAATTTATAAGACAATATAAAATTTAGGCTAGTACAAAATTCCAACGCACATTAAGCTCGAAAAAAGAAAGTTCAATTTGAATTATCTATTTTTTCTATGCCTCATAACGACAATTACTTACGTTATATGTGCAATCTAAGTCTCTAAAGCATGTTGCTTCTAAAAAGAAATAAAAGTGCTGAAACACTGTCTTGACAAAGAACACCACTTTTAAAGAACGTCAAAACATTATTCTTAGATTAAGAGTATTACATATCTTAGTCCATCACTTTTCTTATGAACATGAATATACCTAAAAGAATCAACACGTTTTATTCAACCATTGCAGAAGTATGAAAGAAAGTTAAAAAAACAGAAGTTTTAATCTAATAGCATTAATCAATGCTGTCCAAGATTAATAGCAACAAGTATGCATCTAAGATAACATGTCTTATCCACCAATAGAGGCACTAAAGGTCATTCATTTTAAAGCACTTCAAGCACAAACAAGTCTTTTCCAAGACCGCCACTGTCAACAACTCTTACTCAAAGACTAAATCCAAGAAGATTTATATCAATTAATATAATCCAAGATACCAATAAGTCGTAATTCGGCATGACATAAACAGTTATTTACTGGATATCACGACACTGCAATGGATTGCACTTTAAGCATTGAAAGCACTTTAAGCATAAACAAGTATTTGCCAATGTCCAAGCCAGCCACTGTCAACAACTCTTACTCCAAAACTAAATCCAAGAAGATTTATATCAATTAATGTAATTCAAGATATCAGCAAAGTCGTGATTCGGCATGACATAAACATTTCTTTACTCGATATCACGAACACTGCGATTGAAACTCAACGTGGATCGAGTATGTTGGAAACAGTTCCAACAGCGGTAGTCCGCACCCGACGACTAAATTACTGAATGTGAGAACGGATCAGGGCTAGACGCCTGCAAGAAGTCGCTCCTCTGGCAGACCTCCAGTTGGATTCGTCGGGTTAAGCCGTTCATCACATAGGCAGCGAAAGCACCGCTCACACTGACACAAGTCAGGCATCAGACTAAGGGGTTAGCATCTTCTCATGTCAGTAGTTCCCAGGCCTAAAAGAGTTGCAGAGCAAAATTTTTTTTTAATTTGCTTTCAGGAGCAGGAAAACATCCATCTTCACATCGCTATATATAAAAGGCAAATTTCATTTCCTTCCGGCGAGACCTTTACTGTTTACTCATTGATAGAAGAACTAGAAACTTGCAGTTTGGTGTGTGGATCGCTCGAGTGGTGCAACTGACCAGAAAATTAAAAAAAAAAGAGAAACATACATTTCTCCATAGGGGGTGTTATCCCCATAGCCAGTGTAAATATCTGGTTCCTATTTAAATAAACCTCATCATTGCATCGTATAAGAATAAACATCGCTATACAAAAGTTAAAAAAGAATAGAATATTCAACATCGATCCTACTGTTTTGTTTGCACTTACATTTTAAATATTTCAATTCATCACGCAGAAAGGTCCAGTTGTCCTTCCTAGGCAGTGATTCGATACATAGTGAAATAAACATTAAATACAATGGAAAAAAATAATTTAGTTTGCCAGAATTCATGCATCCGAGAATAACATTTTAAGACACAGCGGAAGAGTCGCTTAGGCTGTATATTTCTCTAGTTTCGGCTCTATTGCTCTGATTTGAACAATCTTAGCTATTTCATGACTAACGACTTATACTACGTATCGGGCAGGAGCACTGGGCGGATAGTCCGAACAACATACTTTTGTATTTCCTGTTCAATTCGTGGGATTTCAGAAATGTTAGTGTTGTCTTATGGTTAAGATTTCAGCTATGATATCTATTAAAGTGCCCAACGATATGTATGGCAAATGTGACGTAGATGAATAATTGGAATGCAACCACAAAGGTCAAATGGGAGGTCATCGTTTCTATTATTTTATCTATGTGCTTTCTTTTCTCAAACGTTTTTATAACCATTTTGTTATTTTCCATTTGTCAACACTTTTCCTTTCTGTTGCAATCATTTCTCTCACAGCGCAGTGCATGGAGGTAAAAGTAAGGAGGTAAAACTTTATATTTAGAAATCGCCAATATCGTTTGAGACAATAAATCAGGTGGCGCTGGAATAAGATGAGTATTCCTGGATTGTATGTATTTCTATGGCGAAAGGCACAAAATATTTATTTAATCTGTCAATTTTGTAAACATAAATTACGAAAGCAATGCAAAGTAGAACTAAAACAATAAAGAATATTCCTACGTATTCAAAATTATTTTGCCTTTCAATTTATTTTTATCTATTTATATTCTGTACTCTATCGTACGATTATGATTAAATACTGGTTAATTGCACTCATAATGAGGGAACCCTTAATTTAAAAATAATCAAAATTACATATAATAAATACTATGCCTTTCTGCTGTGTCAACTAACAATAGCAGCTACATTACTAACACGAGCGACACCTAGATATAATCCTCAAAGCATTATGGCAGTTTCAAGCGTTTCATCCATAGGATTTTATCTCCTCCTTTATAACTCCATGGCGCAATGACAGTGTATCAGACTACCCAATGCAAACTCGAAGTCTGAAAAGACTCATACGAACTCAACCATGCTGAATCTAAATCTAAAATCCGTTTATCAAATGAACATTTGGATCTGAAAAAATAGCCCCTCAAAATTTGGTGTTCTTTGCTATTTTTGTGTTTATAAGTGCAGGCCGAAAGTGTTGCCACAACATAATTCAATTGGAAGATTATGAGATTTTAATGCCTAAAGAATAGAAAAGGAAAACCGTATTCAGCTCATGGTGTTAGAGATGAGACCATGATTCAGCTTAATAGGAAAATTAATATTGAGAGGTCATCGCAATTTAAAAATTCAGAATATGAATATTTAAACCATGGAGTTGCTTGTTCCCATCTTTATCTTCAAATTCACGTTTAAAACAGCGCAATTAATTTGTCTATAGACAGATTGGTTGGAGCTGAATCGTATGACCATAAAGTTAGAGACATGGAGGTAAGAATAAGGAGTTAAAACTTCATATTAAGAAAACGCCAATATCGTTTAACACAATCATTCAGGTGGCGCTGGCATAAGATAAGTAGCCCTGCATTACATGTATTTCTCGGGGGCAAAATCTAAAATATTCCTTTAAACTGTACATTTTGTTCGTAAAAATAATTTATTAGCGCAACGTAAAGTAGAACTGAAGCAATAAAGAATATTCCAACGTATTTCACAATTATTTTATCTTTCAATTTCTTTTTATCTCCCTATATTCTATTCTATACTCTATCCTACAACTATGAAAAAATACTGGTTAATTATACTCATAATTAGGGAACCTTTAATTTTAAAATAATCAAAAATACATATACTACATATTACGCTTTTATGTCGTGCAAACTAACAATAGCAGCTACTTTATTAACACTAGTAACACCTAGCTATAATTCTCAAAACATTATGGTATTTTCAAGCGTTTCATCCATAGGAGTTTTATCTCCTTCTTTACTCCATCGTTAGAGAGAGAGTGAGCCCCCGTTCTTCCATGGTACGACCAGAAATTGAAAACTTGAGATAAAATTTAAGGTATTACGGGCGTATAGCATAGCATACGAAACGCACGGACTTTGTGACAACATCTGTGATAACATTTTCTCTTTCTCATCCGCATCGAAAGCAAGATCGTTTAGCTTCTAAAACAGTTTGTTTCTGTGATATTATTACTAAATGCATTTTAAATACGCATTATTTTATTTGCATGGATTTATTGTGCATTAGTTTATGTAAGCATTTCGCTTACATCTGTAGGTTGCTGGTCCTGCGTTATTCAGCCATCAATTTGCCAACTTTCGATTTGGTAGTACTCTCCCTGTGTGACGGATAAAATTTTTAATATCTCGTACTATAGAAGACAGTATAAAGAAAATATTGTTTTCACGAAACTTTTCCAATTTCGAGATTTTAATGCCAATCTTTGTTTAATGACAACTTGAACACGTTTTAACTATTTTTGGAGTGACGTTCATCTAAAGTGGTCGATGTCTTTGTGGTCGATTTCTTTGTATGCACGATAGCTGCCACAAATATGGATGGATTTTCAGAAAACTTTATATCCAGCTTTGGTATCGAAAAATCTAGAACTAAATAGAATTTTTTGAAATTCGAAAGAAAACTTCGAAATTTTGTATTTTCTTAACATGGCAGCATAGAACAAAATCTAGTGTAATTGTGCATTAAAGGCGTTATTTCGGATTCAATGATTACAAAACTTAACAATTTCAATAATTGTAGAGAAAAATAGCATCGACACAATTTTTGTATTCGTGACGTCATTAACTCCCTGAGGGGGGGACACATTCCCCCCCCCCCAGAGTGGGTACATTGTCAGACTTGGTATCAATCTAAAGATTTATTTAATACCTTTAAAATGAAGGGTAATGTCCGCGAGCAAATCGGCATAGCGTCGAACTCTCTCTCGGCGGGTTTGTTTTGCGCCTACCGCGCCAAGAATTAATCAGTTATGGTTTAGATATGGATTAAAGAGGTCATACCATCCAGAACTAAAGCCTGGATAATATCGCGAGGCCTCAGATACCATTAATAATTTCTCATAAATTGTAAATAAGGTGTAAATAGTGTATATAGTTTGTATATATACTCCAATAAATCCTATTAAAAGGTTAACGTATACAGTCCATTACTGAACTATCGTCGGACAGTTAACATGCTATAATTGTGATCCTTTGGACCAACAATACATATTTTTAAAAACTGTTCTTGCAAAATTTGAGAAAAACAAAATAAAAAAAACAAGCTACTTGAAAATGGATTCTGGTATGAGATAATCGAGTTGAGCCACGCTTCAATTAATTCACACAGACACTTTTGCACATCTGAAGCAAAACCTAGAAGTGAACGGTCTTCAATAACAACCGCATAAAAATCTTTTATGAACAGATCACGACTTCTCGTAATGCATTTCATTTTAATTTGTTTCAAAGAGGCTTCCTTCGTTTAGTAACAGGAGAGTCTCCCATGAAGCCATCTAAAAGAAGTTTCGCTAGAAACGGCGCTTTGTTTCATGGAAGACTCTTTTCATTAGCATGACGAATTGATAAATGGTTTCTCATTTGTTACTAATGAAAGTTGCGTGAAATAAGTTTGTCTCTTAATATACGATGTTTATAAAGTCAAGTTTCAGACTTTAACTGGTTGAAATCCAGGGACAACAGCGATAATTTTGATAACTATTTATTTGATAGAACAAGAGCTTTTAAATACAATTTCACAGGTGGTTAGTTAGCTTATGTTTATTATGTTTATTCTTTATGTAATATCAAATTTATAAAGGCAAATTTCAAACTTTAACTAGTTGAAATCCAGTGACAACAGCGTTAATTTTGATAGTTACTTATTTAATAGAACAAGAACGTTGTAATGCCATTTTCACAGTTGGTTAGTTAGCTTATGTTTATTCATTCTATATGTTTCTTCTTTTAATGTGTAGTATTTTTGTACTGTTAAATAAATAATCATTTCATAAGTTATTTTTCACTGTAAAAAGCATGACACATATTTTAGAACGCTAGCACAAATCTTTCTCGAAATATTGCACGTTTGAAAAAAAAATCAGCAGAAAAAGTAACATAAAATTAAAAAAGTAGTTATATCTTCACATTTGTTGTTGATAAATAGTAAAATATCTTGTGCAATAAATAGAATCTTGTTTATAAATCCGTTCTCAAACATTTTGTTTATAAATAGAAAAAATGCGTCAGAAGAGGTATAAGTCTAAAAAAATTCTTGATATATAGCAAATTTCAGCATTCCTAAAAATTTGTTTCATACATTTTTAAAATGTAAGATTATTTTATTATTGGACATTTTAGCTAGTGGTTATAAAACTTAACACCTACGCATTTAATAAAAATTCTTAATATCAAAAACGGTTTCAATTTAGCAGTCAAGCAGTAAAATGACACCCATTTTATATTGTCTGCCAACATGGAAATGGCAGCATGTAAAACGATATTTAATCTCCGACCAAGCCTTATTTTAAACGATTTAAGATACTTTAAGCTAAAAAATTAATTAATTATAGCTTCCCCCCCCCCCATGATTAGATTTGAGGAATAGTCAACAAACGATTTTGGAATTTGAAACGACATTCGATTACAATAATTACCACAATAGAATAAAAACTATAAATTAATTTATTGAGAAAATATAATCAAAAATCGTCTTCTGTAATTATAGATTAACATATTTCAAGAACAGTTGATTGTACACTAAAAGAGTTAATTAAGAAAACTTAGGACAGATTTTTCTCCTGTGTATGATGGTATACAAATAAATCTTGTATATATAACAATAAATACAGCTGTTGTTTGTGAGAATGAAACTTTCAATACTTCCTCAAGAGAAGCAGGCATGTGAAAATTAGGTAACTACAGTTGTTTCGAGGGCGTTTCATTGCCCCCTTTCTTATGCCAAAAAATTGTATCTTCTCTTAATAACTGCTAAGGAAGAACTGCCTAGTTGTTTCCTTAGCGGTTGTTAAAAGAAAAACGTTTTAAAATAAGAAGTCTTACGAGGGTAAATATAAATATCTTGGAAACTGTATTTACAGTTTCTACGATAAGATGACACAAGTCAGGATCTCGAGGGAGAGGAGGGGGGGGGATCTGATTATGGAATACAGCCACTGTCTATACTATTTCATGAAAAGTAAATATACAAAACAAAAAGAATAGCACATCTTTAGATTGAAACGCAGACGAATAAATTTTATTTACACAAATATTAATGATCAAATCATTGATTGATCCCATCATAGCATTTATACATATTTCATTCTGAAACAAAATCATTTTCTGTTTCAATACAACCAGATATATTATGTAAAATAGATAAATACAAGCATAAGCGAGTATGGCACGACATACAAATGAATGGAAAACATTTAGCAAAAATAAATATAAATCTATTGCTATTAACTTTATTTGAAACATCGGTACCTCTAACATTATTTAAATTTTATGTATTTTTTACAATATAAATCTTCATACAGATACGTACTATATATGAAGGCTAATAAATTTATTTCAGATATATTAACATCAGTAGAAAATACAGGAACTAGCAGTAAAAAAAATATCCATTTGCATATTTATTAATCATTTAAATATTTAAATATTTTAACATTCGATTTAAAAACTGGCATATTAAAAATAAGATAATTTTAGATGATTTCAAGTACTTTAAATAGAAAATACATTTATATATATTTCACATTATTTAGTTTTTACTTTCTCATACGTATTATTGAGAACGTATTATTTCTCATACGTAGATTTCTCATCGAACTTTCTCATACGTATTCCTGAGAACGTATTATTTCCCATACGTAGATTTCTCATCGAACTTTCTCACACGTATTATTGAGAACGTATTATTTCTCATACGTAGATTTCTCATCGAATGTTTTTCTTCAAGAAAATTTTTGATTTCAAGCCCTTAATGATAATGTATGTTTAAGGACCTCTTGAACACGTTTTGACTATATTTGGAGTGATGTCCGTCTATTTGTAGTCAATTCCTTGTGTACACGATAGCCGACACAAATATTAATGGGTTTTCACAAAACTTTATATTCGGATTTGTAAAATAAAATATCTAAAACGGGATAGAATTTTTTTTAAATTCCAGCAAAAACTTTGAAATTTATTAGAACCTTTATATTTTCTTCACATGTCAGCATAGGGTAAAAGTTAGCATGCATAAAAGGGGTTATTTATGGATCTATGATTACGAAGCTTAATAGTTTCAATAATTGTGGTGAAAAATACCCGCAATACAATTTTTGTGTTCGTGATATGATTAGTCCTCCTTGGGGGAAGGGGGGGAGTTACCCCCGGGACACACTGTCAAACTTGGTATATCAATTAAAATATTATTTGAAGTCTTTTAAAATGAAGTGTAACATGCTATAATTGGGATCATTTGGAACAGAAATACAGATTTTTCAAATTTTTTCTTCCAAAATTTGGAAAAAAAGAAGCTGCTTAGAAATAGATTCTGATATGAGAAACTGGAGTTAACCCACACTTCTGTTAATTTTTAAAAGCAGCTTTAAATTTGAGCAATAAATTTATTCAGTACACTCATCATTTTAAAATATGAATGTAACATTATTACTTACGTTCAAATTTTAAAATAGAATGTTTAATTCAAAGGGATTAATTTTGATGTTTTTTAAAATATGTGAATTATATTTTGAAAAACTTAATTTTCTTTTTATTAAAGTATTATCATCGGTTATTCACGGAGATATAGTGCAATGAAAATCTTCAAATTCAAATAGCATCTGTTCTGAACATACCAATCACAGAAAAAGATCTAGTTCCAATTTTCAACACAGCCTATCTATACAAAATTTCATGAGGATATGAGCTTAGGAGTTATCGTATTTATCTACACCTCATAGATACACACTGAGACACAGAGAGAGAAATACATCATCCCCAAAGGGTTCAAAATGTGCTCAGGTATTAAAATGGGCATTTTCATTAAATTTCCAGGAATACAACTTTCCCTATACTATAATCTAAGAAACTAAAAACTCGACTAATGAACCTGGACGAAAAAATAGCCGTGTTACCAGTTTCTAGGTTCTTATACTATAGTACACCGATTCCCAACCTTTTTTTGTTTCAAAGGTTGTTCAAGCCTTTTTGGTCTGGAGAAACCTTTGAAATATTTCGTAATATCTCGTGAATTCTCCCTGGTTGACAGATGTTGGGCTAAACAGGGGTAACTTGCAAAACAGATGTGTAAAGCAGTTGGATTGATAAATAATAATTCGCTCACTTTGGAATAAAATGTGACAAGATAAAAAATAGTATGGAAACGCGTCAACTCATTAATACTTTAAAATCAAAGACAACTAAAAATAGGTTTAAAAGTATTTTATTAAAATCTCCTTTTCACAACGTACAAAATCACGCTTTCGTCAGTGGCGAAGTGAAAATAAGTTGCCATAAGTGAAAAAGTTAAAATATGTCAAAATAAGTTTCGTTTTTTGACGACATTTCTATTGGTTACCATTTAATGTATGAATCTTTTCCTTTTATTGTAATTTGTATTTTATAATTAAATTATATTTTAAATGCCTCGTATTTAAAAACGTGAAAACGTAAATTGATTTATATGTAAATATTACCTGGCGGTTATGGCGTATATTTAAGCACATGCACATGTTATCAAATTATAGTCACTTCGTCACTGATGAAGGTCATAACAGTGCCTGAAAGCGCTATGACTGTGTGATTTTGCACGTCGTAAAAAGACGATTTTAATAAAAGACTTTTAAACCTATTTTATGATTGTCTTTGATTTTATAGTGTGATAAGAAAATGTATTGCCTATTTCTCTCAGGGCCACATATAAGGAGGACAGACACCGCTCCATAGACATATATAGGACGTTTATGTACATAACCTATCTACATCTATGCACATAGCCTACCTACGTCTATGCACATAGCCTATCTATGTCTATATATATAACCTTTCTACGTCTATGCACCACTCGATTGGGACCTCTGGGCTCCAGAGGTATCCTTGAAATTTTTCTTGAGGCTAAAGAAGACATGAAAAATTTACACAGAGGAGAAAATTAAATATAGAGGGGCCCACAATTTGTATAGGCCGCCCTGTTTTTCTTTACTATTTTTCTTTGTTAATTTTAATATTTATTAATTACCTCTCCTTTTAAAAAATGACAAACATTTTCATTTTACAGTTAGCTTATTGTTACAAAATGCATTATGTATATATATTTTAAAATTATTTTATATTAATATAATTATCATATTAAAACCATAGTAATTTTTAAAAAATTACTTAATAACAAAAAAAAAAATTTTTTTTTACATGTTATATATTTAAGTATTTTAAGATTGTTCCATAATTAGAACTCCACGCCTATGGATCTGAAAGCAATCGCGCGAATCACTTTTTTTCCCTATAGTTCGGAGTAAAATATCTATAAGTAGAATATCTATGTTTGCGACGTTAAGAAATTTCTCGAGAGGTTTCTTGTTTCGGAAAGTTTTGCTTCCTGGCAGAAAACAGGAACTTTTGTTTGCTGGAATTTTCAGGAAACCTTTTTGTATATAGTTTTGAATTTTCACTTTAAGACGTGCATTTGTTCTTCAGTTATCTTATCTAAACCATACAGATATATGTCTGTTTGTTTTTACGTCTGTGTGTGGGCAGAAAACATGTATAACAATTCGAATAAGTTTTTTAGTTGCTCTACGCGGAAAAGCAATTTTGATGATCGCATAATGTTACTACAGAAATTTCACCTTAACACCATCGAAAAGATCGGAAAACTCTCTTTGAGGAGTAATTCCTTTGTATTAAAATAATAATAATAATAATAATACATCAAAATACGCGTTTTGGGGCCATTTCATTTTTATGCATCTGTGAATTAAAGATTCGCACGATTTTTTTTCCCCTTTAGTAAATATGGAGAAATACCGTCACATTTTAATAAAAAAAATTTAATTTTTCCATTCCGGAAACTTTTCGGGCAGCTTTTAAGTGAGTCTATAAAAGTTGCGACTTTCCATTCAAAAGCTCACAACTAAAGAAGCGTTTCTTTCTCCTGTGCTCCTATACCGTCACAACTAGGAGGGGGGGGGGGGTCTGTTGCCATAGAGATTTGTGTTGTACAGTTTTCTATGCGCATGTAAAAAACGGGACGCGTGAATATTTTTTGTTCTAAATGGTCGTTTTAGAAATGGAGTGGTGTTATATGTATCATTTACGTAGCAAGCGTTTTTTTTTTAGGACTAGGCGAGGCCAGAGAATCCGTTCTAGTACATAGTATAAAAATACGCCACACGTTGATCTAAATGTGCTCAAAAAGTTGTTTATTGCCGTTAGTACCGAATCATTAATCTTAGGGGGAACACTACTTTCTCCACACTACAATAATACCCATTTAGGGAAATTTCGTATTGAACAAGGAAATTGTGAAAGTTTATTGGACACAAAAAAAAAAAAGAAAATAAAGTTTAAGCCGCATTTAATATCTTTTAACGAGTAAAATTTGCCTTTTAGTTGCCTGGATAGAACAAACACACGGAATTTCAAAACTGAAGCAAATGTCAAAAAGATGATAAAAAACCGATCAAGAAAAAAATATTTTGTCTTTGTTCATAAATGATTGTCGAAGTAGAAAAAAGTAGGGTTGTAGGGGTATCACATCAAATCTCTAGAAAGCGTAAACTTGATATCTTCCGGCTATGCCCTTACTGTCTAGCCATTCCTCAAATTATAAATAATTTTTCTGCGCCAAAAAGATTTTAACGCCCCAATGAGTGGTCAAGGTTGGATCGTTATAACCGCTGTAGGCATGAAAAATTAAACATAAAATAGTTATAAAATAACAACTTAAATTTATGTTGGAAATGGAATGACTGACATTTTCTGATGTAACGCATCGTTAGCTGGTATCTAGCGCATAAACTGGGCTCAGATACATTATTGCAAACTTCAAATGAGGTCCAAAAGCTCCTATTAAAACTAAAAACTATTCTGAATCCATTCCAACAGAGAAATTGCGTTTTTAGACAGAAAACTGGTAGAAACGGTTAATACGAAGGAATTACTTACTGTTCCTATACTACTTCCTTGCTGTTCTACTGAAACTTGGGGAGTTATTTATTGGAATCTTTGTTTCCTCATTCTATTGTATACCATATTGTTTGCAATTATCTATTGTATACTACAATTCGAAAGTAATGTTTTTCAAAAATATTACGGCAAATTGTGGTCGACGGCAAATTACATGTAAAGACCTTCTAAATACATTTCGGAAAGATATTTCGATGTGTATGTCATCGCGATAAATCAAGAAATGCACACACCGTAATCAAACTTTTTGTGTCGTTGAGTGAGCTGGAGAGAATTTTTGCAGTTCTTATGATTAGAACATAAATTATTCGAAATTTAAGATGCGAGTTGTGGGTTCAAGAAATGATCTATAAAATAATTGCTCCGTTGCGTCTAAGAAGTCTAAATAATCAGTACACACTTATACTCCAAGGGACAGAATCTGTCAGAGTCAAATTTCCAATTCACCCCCGAAGAACAAAAAATGTTTTAAGTCTTTCTAGACCCTCCAGAATCCTACCGGTGACTTAGAAGGCTGCACATTTGCAGTATCTTTACACATTTACAGTATCTTTACACATTTACAGTATCTTTACACATTTGCAGTATCTTTACACATTTGCAGTATCTTTACACATTTACAGTATCTTTACACATTTACAGTATCTTTACACATTTACAGTATCTTTACACATTTACAGTATCTTTACACATTTACAGTATCTTTACACATTTACAGTATCTTTACACATTTACAGTATCTTTACACATTTACAGTATCTTTACACATTTACAGTATCTTTACACATTTACAGTATCTTTACACATTTACAGTATCTTTACACATTTACAGTATCTTTACACATTTACAGTATCGACTACAGGATGAGACAGAATCGAACTGAGCCGAACAAAATATCAGGAGAGACAAAACGCTTTTCAGACCCTCCAGAAGCCCTCGAGTGACTTAGAAGGCCAAATTTGCATATTTATCGTATCGACTACGGGACGAGATAGAACTTAACTGAGCCAAACAAAATAGGAGGAGGAGCAAAAAGTTTTTCCAGGCCCCCCAGAAGTCCTCCTGTAACTTAGAAGGTTGAATCTTTGCAACATCTGCAGTATCGACAACGGGACGTGACAGAACATAACTGAACCGAACAAAATAGGAGGGGGGACAAACAGTTTTTCAGGACCCTCCAGAAGCCCTCCAGTGACTTAAAAAGCTGAATCTTTGCCCATTTACAGTATCGACTACGGAGCGGGATAAAACCTCACTGCGACGAACAAAATAGGAGGGAGGACAAAAAGTTCCTCCGAACTCTCCAGAAACCCTCCGGTGACTTAAAAAGATGAATCTTTGCTCATTTACAATATTGATTATGGGACGGGAGAGAACTTATTAGAGCCGAACAAAATAGGAGGAGGAATAAAAAGATTTTCCTGACACTCCTGAAGCTCTCGTCCCGGAAACCTAGAAGGCTGAAACTTTGCAATAGCGTCGAGTACGAAACGGAGCTTAACTGAGATAACTTTCTATTAAAGCGACTAGTTTCAACGAAAAGTTCCCTATATAGTTAAACAAAACAAAACTTATTAAAAGATACTTGAAACTTTTCAGTTTTTTAAAATGTTGGTTTTTATGTCTTCTACAGGCTTAAATACTATCTCGTTGATCATCATGAAATTTTGCCCTCGATACATTATGTACAAAATATTAACATAAAAGTATCAACATAAAATATCAACATAAAAGTATCAACATAAAAATTACATGCGTATTTTTTGAATTCACATGATTGAAAAATAATTATTCAAAATTCAAGTTTTCCATACCAATATTTCTTATGGAGAGCAATTATAGTATTTATTCAATACGCAAAACAAATGCTTTGAAACTCATTAAGCATGTAAACGGTATTTGTGAAAATGCCTAACAATGTGAATTTGTAAAACTGAAATCATATAAATTTGGGTAATTTGAAACCCTAAAATTTACAATTTTATTGAAATTTTCGATGTTCTTTGAAATGCTAGTGATAGTTGGGAGTTTGTAACTCTAAGAATAAGTAAATTTAAAATTTAAAATTTTGTAAATTAGTGGAAAAAATACCATATATGCAAGAAAACAAAGCTGTAACCAAAATTGGAGATTTAGGTTAAGTGACAAATGGTTCATCATTATATAATTGAATCTGAACAAAATAAAAAATTGAATACATGAGTAGAGTGATGCTAAGTCGAATGGGAAACAATATATGTAAATAAACTTTACCGATTAATTTTTGGGATTTTATCAATCAATTTTTGGGATTTTATCTACTTTGTAACAAATATATCCATTTTCAAACTTAATTTTTAAATGCAATATAAACTGTACTTTACAAATTAAATGTATACAGAAACATGGTCGTAAATCTGGATTCTTCAAAGAAAAATTCAGCTCGGGCCAAGATTTAGATTCGAAAAAGAACAGGCTAGACAAGATCTATATTCAATAAGCATATAAATACTGTATATAAAATAGTTTAGTAAACATCAACTGTATGTGGTTATCTTTTTAAAAGAAATTCTTTATTGTGTAATTATAAGCACGGAATTAGTACAGCGTCCAGTCATTTGTTACATTAGAAAATAATTTTTTGTCTAATTATAAGCATTATAATTAATTATAATTTTTGTGTATTATAAGCATTATAATAAATTATAATTTTTGTGTATTATAAGCATTATAATAAATTATAATTTATGTAATTGTGAGCATTATAATTTATTATAAAATTACTTATTGCGTAATTATAAGCCCGGAAATAGTACGGCTTCCAGTTATTTGCTACATTTGAAATTTATTTTTTGTGTAATTACAAGTATTACAATTCATTATAAAATAACTTTTTGTGTAATCATAAGCACGGAAATAATACGGTTTACAGTCTTTTGCTACATTCGAAAATAAGTTTTTGTGTAATTATAAGCATTATAATTAATTATAAAATAACTTTCTGTGTAATTATGAGCACGGAAATAGTACGGCTTCCAGTCATTTGTTACATTAAAAAATAATTTCTTGTTTGTTCGTGTCAAATATGCATTAGGGACTTTTTTTATATCAAACAAGGCTCTACATATAATATGGAAAATATAATTAGCGGACAGATTCTGGTCTACAACTCGGGCCGGATCATCTTTTAAAATTTCAATCAGAACACTTTTTCTATACCTATACTATCTGCACAGAGAGAGAAAAATTAGATAATGATGCTGGACATAAAAACTATTTTAATTTTGTTTAAACAAAGCATAGATAAGATTTCTGTACGCTTACCTTTAATCTGTTAAAAACAAGGTAATTTTGATTGATATGCACTAGATTACAATCGCACTTACGATTGCAAAGCAAATATAATCAATTATGATTATATTCAAAGACTGTTCTTCGATATATGTAAATATGATGGATGGAAACTTTCCTAATAATGGAAAACGCAGTTTTGATGTTTGGCGAATTCGGAGACTGGATTTTTTTTTTTTCTTTTTAGTGTCAAATTCGGAAGTTTTAGCGAAATTCTGCAGCATTTTAGAACTAACCAGAATTATTTAAATACTTTATTAAAAATGTGTTAAAACAGTCACAATTTAGTTATATATTCAATATTTTTTAATTTTTAGGTAAAGCAAGCATTTAAAAATTCATTTTGATTTTCTAGTATATGAATTCATTTAAGAATATTTAAATATTTTAGATAATATTTTTATTCTCATATTATTGTATGAAGAAAGTATTGCTTTCCTAAATATTTTCGAATTTAAGATTTCGGTGGATAAGCACGTTTGAAGGCAACCTGAATCCATTTCAAACACTTTTGAAACACAAAATATCAATCTCTCTCTCTCTGCGTGTATATATGTGTGTATATGTATATGTGTGTATGTGTGTGTACATACATATATAGTGCATGTATATGTGGAAGACTCAGGCCACCCGACTCACCCTAGGGTATGAGCAGCAGGATGTATATGTGTATGTATGTGTGCATGCGTGTGTATATATGTATGTGTGTATTCGTGTGTATATATGTGTGTATATATGCATGTGTATGCATGGACACGAAAAATCGAAAACTAATACACCTTATCGATATCAACTTTTATGTGTAAAGCATTATGTGGAAAACTAGAACTTGATAAAATATTTAGTGATTTTTATGATCAAAACTTAAATGATTCCAAATGTTTTAAGATTTTCATAGCAATATTTGCCTTGGAAAACAATGGTAGTGTATTGTATCTGTGAGAAATGTATGATTTAAACAATGTTATCAGTGTTAATGCATTGAAAATACTTTATATTAATACACAAAAAACCAAGTGCATTCATTGAAAGAAACTTTTAAATATTTTTTTTACAAAATATTTTAAAAGAATGACTTTGGTGCGAAATCTGAAAAAGATAGATCTTTTCTTTTCATTCTGATAATAATTACAACTGAAGTACGACTAAACACTCTGGAATACGAATGAGAAAGTTGAGTGGAGATTCACATTTCAGATATTTTCAACTATAAATAAATGTGTCATTGCCATTACATATATCAAAGCATTTGAAATATCAAAAATATTTAAACAAAAATGTTACAGTCTTCATTTTGCATTCTTTATAACTAAGTCCTGGAATACACTTTAACCTTCAGTTCGTTAACTTGGCAGCAAATCGCTGAAAATTATGAGTTAAACTTTGGACTTGAGGGGTCATAGGACTTAAAATATTGAAAAGTGAAAGAGTCATCCTATTTAATATTTTATACCTTATAAAGTAGGCATTTAAAAACAGACCTTTACTTTCTCGTGATAAATCCATATTTTCTTTCAATGTGCAATTTTTTAACATAACACAAAGATATATTTTATAAACTTAAAAGCCATGATCTATTTATCGAACAAAAAGAATTTGATTAATTTGAATCTAAATAAATGTGCATTTAACTTTCATAAAATTTTCTAAGTTTCAAGAACATATTTTTGCAACAAGAAAAAAAGAAAGAAAATTAGGCTCATTTTTCCAGAGACTAACATATTCTGCGATGCATTTAAAACACACACCTTTTCTTTCTAGTGATAAATCTATGTTTTCTTTCAATATAATTTTTTTAAACATAGTATAAAGATATATTTTTATAAAATATAATCTATTTGTCGAACAAAAAAGTATAACTATTTGTCGAACAAAAGAGTGTAACAACTTGCACACAACATTATTCAGAAAATGTTGTCTCTAAAACAAAATATTTGGTATCTAACTATACTGATTAATTTGAACCTAAATAAATGTGCAGTAAACCTTCACATTTTTTTTTAAAATTTCAACAACATATTATCTTAAAACATATTTTTGCAGCAAGAATAAGTGAAGAAAACTAGGATCATTTTCTAGAGACTAGCATATATTATATATTCTGAATACATATTATATATTCCGCAATGTTAGAAAATGCCTTTATGAGAAAAGCGACTTTAAAATTATTTTTTAATAAATTTGAGCAACATATGACCGGTGACCTTTTTGGCTATAACAATGTCATATTTTTCATATTTAAAAAAGATATTTAATTTTTTAAAGGTTTAAGAGTTTTTTGACCCCTTAAGTCTATGTACAAATTTTTTACATTTTATAATTTAGCGCTTAATATACATTTTACTTCACACTTAATAATATGAACTTAATATAAGTCAATTATGAAAATAATTTGAAATTTAACACATCAGCAACAGTTCATAAAAAAAATAAAGATAAAAATAAATTTTTAAAGATATTTTTTTAGATATGTGTGAAAACCATTACCTTATCAGATTTTGAAAATGAAGATGTAGATTCTATATATATATTTGTATGATTGTATATAGTTGATGGATTGTGGACCAACATGCAAGACTAGATTTTTCTTTGATAGACTGCTATGTCCTTCTTCATGAATACATAAGAGTGTAAATTACCATAAACGGTAGATCCATAGCAATATTTCTCACTGTAACTAATAAATCAAATGTGGATTCCTTATATCTAGATTCTTGATCTAGACTTTGGCAGGATGTGATGCATGTGAATCTGTTTGTATTCCCACATCCATAACTATATTTTTGCCGGAATCCGGCTCGACGACAACAACATCATCATCTTCGTTGTAGGATGAATTACAAACGGCCTGCATTGCAATATCCACTATGTGATTTCTGCCAAGAATTCTGTCTTGATCAAGAGCCCTTCGGAGGGCAACTTGCTTTGCCATGATCCTTTGTCTCTCGGCAATCACTAAACACTTTTCACACTTGCACAGTCGAAATTCACAAAATCTTTTATGACCTTTCACGTCCATACTTTTATTATGATTCCTACAACGTGCGCATTTCGGGTTGCGCAATCCCTTTGACGTTGAATGCTCAACCTCATTATCGGTGGTATTGATCACCGATAGTCTGTCTTCGGAATTCACTGTGCAGCTATCGTCCTCCACAGGAGTGTATCGGATATTCATCTTTTGTAGCCATGTAAAATCTATAGAAGACTGCTTCATTTTCAATTTTGTTGGATTGACATCAGAAGATTCAAAATTCGGAGTCAGCGGACTTGAGGATGGGTCTGCATCCTTTATTCGAGAAGACCTCCCAGTAGCTGCACTTTGAAGGACACTGTGATCGAAAGCTACTTCCGAACCACTTTCACAGCTTTCCACTGATTCATATTGATTTTGTGATACAGAATTGTTTTGTAAACTAGTAGGAGATGCTCTGGCATCTGAAGTACCGTCCGGATCACTTATGACGTCAGAAGACAATCTCGATGAGAGAATTTTCCCAGAGAACTGTTCTGGGCAGAAAGGAAGTTTTTCTGATATATTTGGCGAATGTTTCCTGACTTTTGAATCAGGAATACACTCATATTCGTAATTTAAATTTCGTTTAAGCCTGGAAAGAGAAACTGTTTTTTTAGAACCTAGAACATTGTTGATGACTTTTAGCAAAGACGATTGTCCATAATCGACGAAACTTGTTGGATTTATATCATGAGTTTCGGTCCCGATACTTCGACAACACAGTGTTGAAGGAACAAATGATTCTTCTGATTCAGCAACAGCATTGAGATTTAGTTTAAAAGTGTTATTTTGAAAATCATGTGATTTAGATGCAGTTCTGAAATCGATATTTCTGTCTGGACACATATGTAATCCAGGACTAGATGCAGAAGAATTAAAATGTTCTGGATTCATAGATTTGGTATGTCTAGAACTACAAATTGAACTAATTTCTCCATATTTATAGGGGAACTCGGATTTATTTTTCGCATTTGATAATGTGAATCTTAGTTTGCTATCTGGGTAATAATCAAAGCACTCGAAACCTCTATTTCTATCACCATAAACTGAGTTAATAGAATAGGTATGGCAATTGCAAGTATTTTTGATTTCTGTTTTTGTACACCTTTCAGAACATTCAAGTCCGTAAGGTGATCTACTATTATTTATTAAATTGGATGCTTCCTTCCGATCGCAAGTATTCGTTTTATCAGCGTCGGCGCCGCAATGAGTACGAGAATGAACTGCAGATTCACTATATGCATTATGTTTAAATCTGAATGATGAGCACAGTTCTGTTTCACTTACCATACTTGGATCTGCAATTGAATCATTTTTTTCATTTACGGAGCCTGATGTGTAACACTGTTTTTCGCTTTTATGTGCATAACATACAATATTATCACTGTTAGAACAAGAATTATGAGGATAATCCACGTAAAAATCTCCATTTCTTTGTAGGATGTTTCTGTCAGAAAACATACCATGTCCATTGTATTCCACTGGATTATTACTGACGATGTCATGCTTGGCACAGTTAGTTGGCGCACTCAGACAGTTGGCACAATCACTAGAGTTTAAAACATTCCTAATGGCAGAACTGGGAATACCCGACTTTTGCAAAGATATGGGTTCGTATCTTATAAACTTCTTGAAAGCTGAATTTATGTGGCTGAAGTCGTGATCCCTTTCTGCATGCAAACTTCGCGAACACTTTTCTGGTAGATATCCACTGAGCTCACTGTGACTGCTCAGAATATTTACTGGCACAACCCGAGGAGACGTTCTGGTGACAAATTTATCCTGACCAGAATTATAAGTTCTCGCTAATTTTGGATGAGTGCACTCTTCGCATTGAGAACAGTATCTTTTATCGTTAATGTCCCTACAGCTACTGTCCACAGTTATTTCACTTGTGAAGTTACCACCAATGTTTCGGTTATCTACAGCTGCAGAGTGATTCAATAGTGTATCCCATGTAGACGATCTGTCACTATGAAGACGTGACGATACATTTCCAGAGCTCGGAGGTTCCTGCGGCAGTGTTTTACGCTCCCTAGATTGAAGGAACACCTTCATCTTCATGATGCTAGCTTCAAAACACTGCTCTCTTTCGAATCGAACCCACAACCTTGAGGGACAAAGTTACACTGGAAGTTCCGAACCTGAGGTAAAATTTCACAATCATTGGTTAAAAATAGGACGCCATGTTCATTAGTAGGTTCATCACGTGCGACATTTACCTAAGATAGCCCGACTTTTCAACCCCGCTACCAAACATTGTTCAAGGCTAGCAAGAATATAAGCGAGAGGAAGGCTAACGCGTCTAAAATTAGCCATTCAGTGGCCTTGCAGGTTTAAAATAGCTGCAAGGTGTTGTTTGGGAAGAAAATCACGTGTTCGCTAAGGGATAAACATTGAGCAGATATTGGCCCTAAGGCAGGAAGCTTGACCACAGTGGACATTCTTTTCATTCCAAATGGGAGGATCGTTTCTCCTAGAGGCAAAGAATTCTCTTTTTTAATGCTATACAACATAGTTGAAAAGTCTTTACGACTTTATTCATTCTGTCTGTCTGTCGGCCCGTTCGCACGATAACTGCCGTAAAAATTACTTTATCAAAATGAAATTTTAGTATGTTATTGAGACTGGCTGTGGGACATATGGGAAAGTAAATGAATAATATCACCCAATTAGTTTTGGATTGAACACGGGTTGAAAACATGAAATACAATGAACCGTATGGGACCAAATTTTTCAAACATTTTTTAAGCGAATTTAAAATTCACAAATTGCATCGAAAATTTTAAAAAATATTCAAATTATCCCGCAAAATATATAAAAAAAATTTCAGCAAAATATGTTCCGTAGTTTTTTAAATAAAAATTAAAATAATAATTACATCCATGCAATATGAAAAGATCACGTGACCCACTTCAAAATAAAATAGAGCATCCATCTTTTCTCCCAGAGTAAAAATCGTGATTTTTATTTTTTTTTAATTTATATTTTGTGATTTTTGCGCAATTTTTGTTCATCTATATTCTGCGCCTACGTAATTATAATATTTGAGTTTAAATGATCATGCAACTTTGATTATTTTTACAACGAAACCTAATTTTAATAAATGCAGAATGTAAACAAGTTATTTAAAGATGAGTTGTATAAGAATTGCTGAATTTGTGTCAAGCAAAATTCTTTAGCTCTGGAGTCTGGAATAAAAGTGTATGAATGAAATCTTCACAGCTTTTACATAGAGAGCCAGACGATTTATATTTCGATGACGTGATTTGAATAAAGTTCATTTTTTTTTTAGATAAAGTTTTAAGTTTCCAAATAAAATAAATTACCACAGTTCTGTGATAATTAAAAAAATATCATCTCTGTATCGCACTTTGCATTTCAATTGGAAAGTGCTTCGTAATCAATGATTTATGCGTGATTAAACTTTCTTTTTACGTTATGCACTTACATCATATGTAAACTGTAGACATGTCCAGAATTTCAGAGACATTTCCCATATATAGCATTGTCCATATGTCAAGCCAATGCGTATTGTATTTGTTATAATGCTGTCCATTAAAAACGGCCCCAATAGGCGGGTTCTGTGATTAACTGAATATATAAAATTTAAAATACTTCGTAAGTGATAGTTTATAAAATGAAAAACTGGTTCTGAAGGTAAAAAATAGCCTAAAATCAGCAATGTTTTCTAATGGGAAAGAGCCAAATTTACGTTAAGCTGTAATTTATTCTTTTTCACTGAAGCCCTAGTTGCCTTTCATTTAAGCCCTAGAGTGGCAAGTAATAGGTTTTATGGAATATCCACTACTATATACACTAATACATATTACCTTTTAAAATAGTATATATTGTATAGCTATAGTATGAATATGTATGTTAAACCAATTTTTATTAAAACGTTATTTTCACTGTCGTAAATCATATCTCCCTAGAGCAAAGATAGGGACATATTAGAAAAGATAGGTGTACTAAATTAAGAGAGAAATTTTATCTGTCTTCAAATAGAAAGTTCCTTGACTCTGCTGCAGCGACTGTTCTGTTTTAAATATCTTCATGAAGGCCTCTTTTTATAACCGTCAAAACCAGTTGATGCAATTAATTAACTGTGAAGCAATAATGCTATTATTAACGAAAATATTTTAATTTTAAGATTATCGAAGACAGCAGTTTGTGTAAAATTTACTTTGTCATACAAAGTACAGAAAAAGTATTATTTACACAAAAATTTTCGATTTCCGGATTTTGGACCTTCTGAACACGTTTTAATTAGTCTTATTAGAGTGCGTCTGTCTGTATGTCTGTCTGCCTGTCTGTCTGTCTGTCTGTGGTCGACTTCTTACGTACACGGTAGCTGTCATAAATATTAATGGATTTTCACGAATATATAATCGACTTTGTTATCTAAAATTTAGAACAGGAGAGAAATTTTTGAAATTCGAGTGAAATTTTATATGTTCTTAATATGTCAGCACAGGACAATATTTGACATAATCATGTTTAAAAAGGGGTTATTTATGGCCCAATGACCACCAAATTTAATAGTTTTAATCTAATTAGTGAAAAATAGCCGCGATACAATTTTTATGTTGACGACGTCCTTAGCCCTGCTTCGGGGGGGAGGGGGGCATTGTAAAACTTGATAGTAATTAAACGATTTTTTAAGCTCTTAAAAGGGAAGGGTAACATGCTATAATTGTAAAAAAACGTTTTATTGAAAAATTTCCAAATATGCTCCCTACACTTATAAATAATCTGTACATACGAGTATGAGTGCAATGATAAAAGAATGTTAAAACAATATTTAAACACTTAATTTTCAATCATTATTCTCAACTCTGGATTCAGAAAAATATTAAAATAATTACTTTTGAATAATATTTTTAAAAGATTGAGACTTTAATTCTACTTTGTTTTAAAATGTATATAAATGAAATGGTAAGAACTCATTTTAAGGTAGACTAAAACAAATAAAACTTCAAAGAACATTTAAAATTGCATATTTTACGTTTTTACGTAAATTATATTTTCAATTTAAAAATGTAAACTATATTCCAATTTTAAAAAAAATAATAAAATAATATTTAAAACCCTTCTTTGAATTGAAAAATGCAATATTGCCACCTTTTGAATTAAAGTGCAATAAATTAAATACTGCAGGCGATTTTTTTGCCTTAAGACGTTTACACTAATAAAATTACTTGGATGTGAATTAAAAAAAAGAAAGAATACAAGTTATTGAAAAAAATAGAATTTCTGCCACTTGACTCTTGATGGTGTTAACTGCCAAGGAATAATTTAAATGCATTAGTCTGTAAAACATTATGATTAATCAGTGTTGACAACCGAACACAATAACTGAAAAAAAAATCTGATGTGGGCAACACATGACTTTCCTTATATAATGCAATGAATTTTCTACTTTTACAGTAAAAAAAAAGTAGGTTTCTCTTATAGTAGATACTTATATTCTTTCCAAAATATTGAATTTTCGTCAATTAGTTTAAGTAATCAATCAACCAATAATCAACCAATTAGGGTAGTCCTTATTTTCATTGATTTAGTGTCATTTTTGTCCATTTGGCGAGATTTTCGTTAATTTGGCAACCTTTAATAAGTCGCCAAGTTGGCGACATTCCGCCAAATTCGTCACCAAAATCTCGCCAAGCGTTATGAAGATGTAAATGCCAAGCGTTACGAAGATCTCGCCAAGCGTGATGAAGAAATAAGTTATTCTTATAGCAGATAAATGACTATTTACATTCAAATACAAAAGTATTACTTAAAGTATCTTTCCTCATGAACGAAACGAGCTAGATCAACGAGAATGATGTCACCCAATTTATCGCATGATACTACATATGGAAAGTGAACATATTTTTCAACAGTTAATATATATTTTTTTAATTTATGGGATTTTTTGATAAATTTATTTCAAAAATGTACAATATGCCGAGAACGGTTCATGTTAGCGTTCTAAAGTTTATGTCAATCGTTAAGGAAAAATTACATAAGAAATGTCTATTTGCGTAACTTTATTAAAAGTTTTGATTTTTTCGAAATTTCACTCGAAAATTGAGGGGGGTTCTGAACATTCGATTACGTTAAAAAAACAATAGGCTTCCAGTATTCACGGATTGTGATTTGTGTACCAAATTTCATTCGAATCGCTCCATTCGTTCATGAGATATCTCCACACACACAGAGAGAGAGAGAGAGAGAGAGACATCACTTCAAAAATGTTTGATTCGTGATCAAGGATGCTTGAAACGTGCTCTCCCGTCGAAAACTCGAATTCAAATTTTGGGCTTTCTCACAATACTTTCCTTATACATTATGTATATAAGGAAAATAATAAGTGAGTAATTGTTGTTGTTGCTTATAACCTCCTGTTTCGGTGGAACCTAAGTGAGTAATAATTCAGAGTGATGAATAGATATTTGTGCATTATTGTTAACATAGATTTTATTCATTTTCATGTTATGATCACATTTTATTCACATAACCGTTTTATAAAATTATGTTATCAACAATCTTGTAATTCTTGCTACATAATCTAGTCTTCATTCCTGTTATAATTTGAAAGTTCGTACGGCTACATGTTGATTGTCAAACTTTTATAATTATTATCTTTAAAATTCTTAATAATTCATTTTTGTAATAATTTTTACAGCAATTTTTCTTATAATTTGATACATTTACTAATTACAAATATTCTTTTAGAATCCCAAGAACTGGCCAGGAAGAGACGTTCCCCAAAATAAGGAAAGCACTCCAATTGCAGATAACAGTAACCATGGCATGGACCGATTTGGAGCTTATTAAGCGTTCATCAACATGGAATACCCGTTAACTGCACTAGCAGCAAGAAAATTTGCTATTTGCTAAAATTTTGCGAACTTTGACGGGATTGCAATCCTTCATGAGCATTGCAATCCTTCGTATCCAGCATAAAATTCGTTCACAATTTAGGTCGGGCTCCGCGAATTGCAAAGGCCAAATTCAAAATGATAAGAACCTGCCAGAAAGGGGCGTCCCCCAAAATAAGGAAGACACTCCCATTTCAGATAACAATAACCACGGACAGGATTCGAGCTTATTAAGCGCTGATCAACATGAAATACCCGTTAACTGCAATGGCAGGAAGAAAATTTGCTATTTGTTGAAACTTTGCGAACTTCGGCGGGAACTGACCATTGCAGTCCTTCCACGTAGCCGGATAAAATTCTTCACGATGTAGCTCGGGCTCCACGAAGTTGCAAAGACCAAGTTCAAAATGATAAGAACCCGCCAAAAAGGGGCGTTACCCAAAATAAAGAAGACATTCTCATTGCAGATAACAATATCTATGAACTGGTTTCACACTTGTTATGCTTTCATCAGCAAGGAATAACCGTTAATTGCAATTGGAAAGTCTTTCTTAAATTTGGGAACGCCTCTTTCTGGGGATCCTTGTGATTTTTTAACTTGGTCGTCGTGTAGCCCGAGCTAATTTATAAACGAATGTTACGCCATTTACGTGGAAGGACTGCAATTGTCAGTTCCGGCGCCAAAGTTCGCAAAATTGCGGTAAATAGCAAGTTTTCTTGCTGCTATTGCAGTTAACGGGTATTCCATGCATATGAGCGCATAATAAGTACGAAACCGCTCCATGGATACAGTTACCTGCAATGCAAGTGTATTCCTTATTCTTTTCGGAGTTTTTCTTACATAGTTTATCATTTAAGATATGATCGAATTTGCTTTCAGTTTCATATGGATGAAGATAGATTCGCTGAACCTACTAAGATGAGCTGAATCTAAAATGTTACCCTATAGAGTGTTAGTAAATATGTTCTTCTGATTTCATAAATTTCTTCATTTTTTAAGAATTATCAGATCCGGATGTTATATATATAATTATTTCTCAAAATGCAATAATTAGGACGAAAAGAATTTATAATCATTCAATATTCTGTATTTTTATCTGCATTCTATTTGTGGAATATTAGCAAAAAGATATTTGTGCGTGATAGATATGCTTTTAATGTACAAAATTTAACCTTCTTATATTATACAAGAAAGATCAATCATGCATAAGCATTGATTATGAAACACTTTCCAACTGAAATGTAATTTCATTTAAAAATTTCTAAAATGTGATTCATTCAGTGGTAATATCTTTTACATTATCAGAGTACTACAGTAATTTATTATACTTAAATATTTAAAACTGTATCGAAATATAAATCATCTGATTCTTTATGCAAAATCAATGAATATTTCATTCATATAACTTGTATTCCAGACTCCAGAGCTAAATAATTTTGTGTGAAAAAAATTCAGCAATTCTTATGTAATTCATCTTACAATCGCTTGAGATATTTGCATTCTGCATATGTTAAAATTAGGCTTCCTTGAAGAAATAATAAAAGTTTAGGGATCATTTAAAATCACAACTATTGTAATTGCATAGGCACGGAATTTAGATACACAGATAATATATATGTGTATGTGTATGTACTCAAAGTATTGGAATCGTGCCGAAGATCGGAACTCGAATTCTCAAAGGATCTACACGTTTTGGGACTTCTAGAACACGAAAAAACTACTTTTAGGAAGACGTCTGTGTGTGTAAGGGTGTATCTGTGTATGTTTCTGTGTGTCTGTGTGGATATTACATCCACTCTAATTGAAAAACTAATGGACCGAATTTCATACAATTTGGTAGGTATGTTTTTTGTGGGAAATCCTGATGTTCATTAGATTATAGTACGATTCGTAATAAAAGAATCTGCCTTCTTTGCGAAATGGCCGCAGAAATTGCCTTTATCCACTCTAGCTAAAAACTAATGAACCAAATTTAACAAAATTTGGAGTATAATATTTCAATAACCTACAAGTGATTTATATACCAAATTTAACAAAATTTTGTATATAAATCATTTGTAGGTTATTCTACTACGATTCGGGAAAAAGGAACGGGCTATTTTTGCGAAATGGCCAGCAAAAATCGTTATATATAAAAATAAAAGACTACGTGTGCTCAATTATATCAATTAAATTCCTATTTTATATGTGATTTTTGACAACAAAAAGAATAAGACTAACCACATTACTCTAGGACTAGCCGTTCTTGAGATATTCTAGTTTTTTCGCGTTTTCGCTACGTCACCTTTAACAATAAGTCCAGCTATCAAATGAGAACCAAATTTAAGTTTAACGTGTAAATTCAATGTCATTTAAAATACTTATGTTGTGCAGATAAACTCAAATTATCATTGAATAAATAAAGAGAACGAATATGAGTCTGCAGAGAAAGACATGTGCTGTCCACATCAAAATTTTTAACAATATTACACCAATGATTTATAGAAGTGAGCGTGGATTATTTTCAGGCCATTTCGAAAAAAATGTATGATCTATATTTAAAGATCCATCAAATTTTTGTCGAATAAAATGTTCAACAAATTTAAGCTGTGTACCAAATTTTAACTCTCTAGGACGTAGGAAAGTGCATTTAAAATGCCATCAATTAAATTTATCATGAAGAGTTATATAAAATTTAAAAAAATGAAAAATTGTTATCTACCAAATTTATTTTAAAATATGAAGCCACTCCCATATGCAAACGTTTAAACAAATGGAGAGATATTTATTATATAATATCTCTCTCTTTTCTTTCTGGAAGATATCCCAAAGTCAGAATTTAATTGAATTTGTTTTTTTTCCCTATATTAAATAATTTTTTTAATTAAAAAACTACTTAACATATTTTACTGAATTTTTTTTTATATATTCTATGGGATAATGTGAATATTTCCTAAAAATTTCGAAGCAATTCGTGAATTTTAAATTTACTTAAAAAATGTTTGAAAAATTAGGTCCCATAGGGTTCAATGTATTTCATTTTTTCAACCCGGGTTCAATAAAAAACTAATTGGGTGATATTATTTATTTATATTCCCATAGGTCCTACAGACCGTCTGAACAACATACTAAAATTTCATTTTGATAAAGTCATTTTTACGGCAGTTATCGTGCTAACGGACAGACAGACAGACAGAATGAACAAAGTCATAAACACTTTTCAACTTTGTTGTAAAGTGTTAAAAACGAGAATTAATTATCCGGCGATGCTCGGACCCGAAATAAGCGCCCATTACATAAATGATACAGATACAGATAATACCACTCAATTAAAATCGCCCTTTTCGAACTAAACTTATCCCCCCCCCCCTCCTCTTTCGTTTCAATCCAAATCCTTTACTTTCAATACTACGCATGCGCACAACTATTTACTACGCATGCTCACAAAACTCAGCTTCAGACAGAAAGACAAACATATTTCATTGTGTAAGAAGATAGAGAAAACAAGTCTTGTCGGGAATTTTCGAATTCCAGATTTTAACAAATACGCATGTTTTATAATCTTCTGAGCACATTTAAAACAACTTTAAAAAATGTTCGCATGTCTTTGTATGTGTGTATATCTGCAAGGTCTAAGTTTAGTAATTCAAAAATAAATAGAAATATCAAAAACCAAAGTCCCGTCCGTAAGCAAAAGGTTAAGTAATATCTAGAGCTAGATAAAACGCATTTGTAATATGCACTAGTTGCATTCCAGTTCTTCGTACGAAATACTCGTATATGATGTAAATTGTAAAAAAACTTAATTCACAATCTGTGGTAAACTTTTAACGTTTTTTTTTTCTGTTTAAAGAATTTTTCCCAAAAAATGAAAGAAGTGAGTTCTTTTGCGCTTCTAAAATGCCAAGCCAAGACGATTCCTTTCGGGGTTCCTGTGCAGGTTGCACTTAACCCCACATCGAATTTATAGCAATGCGTCAACTTGATGTTGGAACAGATTAAGGAACATATTTTTTTACATTAATAATAACAATGTTACAATTAAACAGTATCCTTTGTAGGCTACGTCTCTGGTCCTTTCATCAGGGGCAGAAATACAGAAAGATTTTTCATTTATGGCTGTTGAGATTATATGGCTTAATAAGTTGGACCCTATCAAAGTTACCCGTTAAAATTTCATGAACAGCTGTTCTAACACGATGATGAGATAGACAGACAGACATATGGATGGATTTTCAATATTATTTATATATCAATAATTGTCATTTTCCAGTTAAACCTCTTACTAAAATTTAAAAATATATCATTCCCTGCACTATAATGTTAAGTTAACACATCTCTAAGAACTATTTATTATTAACAATTATGAATATTTTATACATTTCTATATTATGGACTTTCAGTATAAAGTATAATATGAAAACTTAGCAAATCATCAAAAATTTCTCTACTTGATGTAAAATGTTATAGATTACAGAAGCTATATTTGGATACAATAGACTATAATTGCTAATATAGTTATTTATTGAAATGGAATGCCCAGAATAATTTTTTTCTTATTATTTTTAGGCCTTATAGTAAATTGAATATTATTATCTGTACATCTGGCAGAATGTTCTCATTAAATTAAGTTTTTATAAATAATCCAAATGTACTTTGACTTATATTTAAATTCGACTCTGTAAATTCCGAAATTCGTAAAGATTGTCAAATAATCTCTGCAAAAATTAAACTAATATTTTAGATAAATGGTATATCATTAAGATGGCTAAGAATGAAGCATACCATTAAATACCTTTAAGCCATACGTTTCATGTGGTGAAATTTACATCCAATGAATATTATTTATATAGATTAGAACATAAGTTATTTCATAATATAAATTTAGATGGCATTATTAACTGTTAACAAATAATAGTTACTGTAAAATGGGTAGCATTAAACATTAAGAACTCGTGTTACAACTAGAACTTACAACTTAATTGGAAAACCTTGGCCAAGAACAGGACAGCATGGAATGGAATTCTAAGGAAGGCCAGGGCCCACCCGGGGCTGTCGCGCCAGTGAAGAAGAAGAAGAAACATTAAGAACTCATGCTACAACTGAGACACCAACAGATCAATCTACGGATCAAGGGCTGCCTTTGGCCTTGTGGGATCCAATTAGTCAAAACTACATTTCAAACACACACACTCCTACCTAAGAGTACGCATACGATAGTTTGGAATATACTAATTCTAAGAGCATCCTTGAAAATATGCGAGATTCTTATGAACAGAAGGAAGAGTTTCTAACCAAGAAATGACGAAAGCTATTGGTTGGAACAACTTCTCAAGACCTAAATTTTGGAGCATGTTCTCGCCAATGGCGGATTTGGGATGAGGCCATTTTAGGGGGTGTAGGCGGGTTTCCCTTTTTCTCCCCACGGTTCAGTGATAAAAAATGATCTTCCGCAGACATGTACTTGCCGAACCTTGCTGCGGCGATTGGTTGTATTATAAGAAGTTCCACCTCAAGCAGTCCGTCTGTCATGGTTTTCTAGAAGGAAGAAGGTTTGAATTGAAAAATACATTCGTATTCCTAAATGTTAACCAAATATGGGGAACTTTGGTCACGGCACTTTTGCGGCCCGACATATTATTTTATATGTCTCGCTGAATTCTGTAAAATAATATTATGAATTCCAGGACAAAAGTAAATATTCCTCGTAGCATGGCCAATATAGACCCAATACTAGCGAGCTATTTGTAGCAGATATTGGTATATAACTGCACATCCAATATTTAGCTAGCATTGGCTGCCAATATGTTCCAAATACTGGAAATATGTGGACCCAATATTGACTGGCTATTTGCAGCAGATATTGGTATACTACTACTTATATACCCAATATTTAGCTAGTATTGGTTGGCAGTATATTCCAAATATTGGAAATATTTTCAATATAACGCTAATATGGTGTAATGTTGGAATGCCAATATCTAGCAAATATTGGCGTAATGTTGTAATGTCAATATTGGCGACTAATGTATCCCCAATATTGGTGTTGCATTAGTAATATTTTCAATGGAACGCCAACATAATATTGTCCCAATATTAGACTAATATTGGCATGCTACTCTGGGAAATATTCCACTCTACTATCACAATCTACTATTACAATTACACAATCTATTACTATTACAATTAGTTTCAAATTGAAACAAATATATCTTTTTGTGAGCAATGCTTTGAAAAATTATCGTTTCTTTAAAAAAAATTTTTGATAAGAAGTAAATTATATCGAGTCATAAATACATTCAAATTATTTGTGTTAATTTCTTTATGAAAAACGTTACGTTTAAATTCTTTATGAATCCCTGTCTATTTATATGTGCCATGATTCCATTTGCAATTTTGATCCTGTGCAGATTTTAAGTTAATATTGGCGCCTCGTTCTCGACTCTCTGCGTATCAAACCTCTACACAATTATCTAAAACGTTTCATTTTGATGTAACATATGCTTTGCTGAAATTTGAGTATGTTTCATTTCCTTTTTAGTATTTGTATTTAACACATTTTTAACACTTTACAACAAAGTTGAAAAGTGTTTATGACTTTGTTCATTCTGTCTGTCTGTCTATCCGTTAGCACGATAACTGCCGTAAAAATGACTTAATCAAAACGAAATTTTAGTATGTTGTTCAGACGGTCTGTAGGACCTATGAGAATATAAATGAAAAATATCACCCAATTAGTTTTGGATTGAACCCGGGTTGAAAAAATGAAATACATTGAGCCCTATGGGACCTAATTTTTCAAACATTTTTTAAGCGGATTTAAAATTCACAAATTGCTTCGAAAATTTTAGGTAATATTCAAATTGTTCCATAAAATATATAAAAAGAAATTCAGCGAAATATATTCAGTAGTTTTTTAAATAAAAATTAAAATAATAATAACACCTCTTATATGAAGCGGTTACGTGACCATGATATGAAACGATCACGTGACCCACTTCAAAATGATATATGGCATCCATCTTGTCTCAAAATCGTGATTTTTAAAGTTCTTTTTAATTCATATTGAGTGTTGCATCCGTTCAAAAACTACTTTATTTTTGCTTACATCTTGTGCATCTACATACTGAAACAACTCAATTACAATATATTTGAGTTTAAATGCTCATCCAAATTTGATTATTTCTACAACGAAGCCTATTTTTTACCTATGTAAAATGTAAACAGCGAAATATGTAGAATGAGTTGTATTAGAATTGCTGTATTTTTTTAACACAAAATCATTTAGTCCATGGAGTCTTCATAGCTGATATGAATGAAATATTCACTGCTTTTACAAAGAGATGGACGATTTTTTTCGATGAAGTTTTAAGCATTGAGTTTAATTACTTGTAGCTCCATGGTCTTAATTTTTAAATAAAATAAATTATTATAGTATTGTGATGAATGACATGAATGGGAAATTATTTATGAATGAAATGTTGCTTTTATAGAGAGAGCCAGGCGTGTTATTTTTTCTATGACGTTATTTGAACGAATTTCAGTTGTTTGCGATGAAGTTTTCAAATATAATAAATTATCGTAGTATTATGATAATTCTAAAATTATTACCGAGGAATGTATCACATTTTAGAGATGTTCAAACCAGGCAATTTATATATCAATGCCGTCATTTGAATGAAGTTAATTTTTTTCGATGAAAGTTTAAGTTTTCAAATATAATAAATTAATGTAGTATTGTGATAATTTTTAAAATATTACCGAGGAATGTATCGCATTTTAGAGATGTTTAAATGAAATTACATTGAAGTTGGAAAGTGTTTCATAATCAATGCTTTAAGCATGATTGATCTTTCTTGTTTGTATTTTTATTTAATTTTGTACTGGTTTAATCTTATATTTCCTGTTTATAATACAATTTAATGTAATTTTGTAATCGTTTAATCTTAAATATCCCGTTTATTATACAGTTTAATTATCAATATATGTTAATTTATGCAATTTTTTTCTGCCGATTTGGTCTGTATATAGGCTTGTTTGCACGGTAATTATTATATAGCCACTGATGAAGTGTATGGTGATATCCGAAAGCGCTCTGAATTTTTTTAATATTTGTACGTCATAAAGGGTGGTTTTTATTACATGACCTTTTAATCTACGATTTGTTGTCTTTGATTTAATGCATAGTAGATATTGTCTACTATATTACCTACTACAGACTGAAGTAGATAATATAGTAGGTAATTGCAGTAAATAGGATTCAAGTTTCTAGTGTAATGACGAGATTTGGGTCTCGCATTACTTTTGTATTAAACGTATAAATCTATACTGTATTTCTGATCTTCATATTTATATACAGCTTTTTAACTTAATTAATTCTGCCTTGAACTCCCTCTTGTCATGCATTTGTGTAATTTATATTTTAGAAATATCTAGTTCTTTTAACCGCAATCTGAATCCATTGAAAACTGTTTATGACTTTGTTCATTCTATCTGTCTGTCTGTCCGTTAGCACAATAACTGCCTTAAAAATGACTTTATCAAAATAAAATTTTAGTATGTTTTTCAGACGGTCTGTGGGACCTATGGGAATATAAATGAATAATATCACCCAACTAGTTTTGGATTGAACCTGGGTTGAAGAAATGAAATACATTGAACCCTATGGGACCTAATTATTCAAACATTTTTTAAGCGAATTTAAAATTCACAAATTGCTTCGAAAATTTTAAAAAATATTCAAATTATCCCATAAAATATACCAAAAAAATTTTCAGTTAAATATGTTAAGTAGTTTCTTAAATAAAAATTATTTAATATAGGGAGAAAAACAAATTCAATTAAATTCTGACTCTTGCTATATCCCCCAGAAAGAAAAAAGAGATATATTATATAATAAATATCTTTCCAAGAGTTGAATTATTTTATATATCGGGTGGTCATAATTAAAACACCCCTACTCTGAGCTCTCTATACATCGAACTACGCAGTGTAAAGGCTGCAAAGTTGTTGAACCTACTATTCAAGACATGGGGAAAGGGATTACGCGAAAAAAAATCAGTTCTAGAAACACCGTTAGGTGGCGCTGTACAACAGAAAATATGCTGAAAAGACACAAAATACACATTTGTAACACATTTTATTCGAACGTACCAAACATTCATATCACAAGGACCTTATCGATGCAGGGAATGCTGCTCAATATGGTTCGCTTCTTCAAGATGTAAAATCTGCAGTCTGTGGACAGCTTGTTCAACTGCGGATCGTAATTGGTCGATTGAGATGCTTCTCACATGCAGAGTGATACTGTCTTTCAAATCTGCCCAGGTTACCAGACGTCCTCGATAAACAAGACTTTTTAAGTATCCCCACAGCCAAAAATCACAGGGATTAAGATTTGGAGAACGAGATGGCCAGGTTGTCTGAAACGCACGACTAATTACTCTACCATTAGTAAAATGTTGCCGAAGAAACTGCTGTACACAGAGTCCAATGTGTGGAGGCGCTCCATCTTGCATAGAGGTAATTGAATCAAGACATTGGTGCTGTTGCATTTGGAGTACAACAAAATTTTCGAGCATGTTTTTGTACCTCCTGGCCGTCACGGTGCATGTCACAGGGCCATTGGGAGTAGCCTCTTCGAAAAAGAAAGGTCCAAGAATGAATGTGGCTCTGAATCCACACCAGACTGTAACTTTCGGTGAGTGAAGTGGAATCTCTTGGAAGATACGAGGGTTTTCCGTATCCCAAATGCGACAGTTATGGGTGTTGACTGTTCCACTTAGATGGAAATGCGCTTCATCGCTCCATAGAATCTGCCATGGCCACGATGCATCCACTTCAACTCTAGCCAGAAATGTCAATGCAAAGGACAGTCGCTTCTCCCTGTCGATGGTCAGCAAGTGGTGATTGTGATTAATTTTGTACTAATTGTGAAAAAATGCACTATGTTTCTCAATACGTTCCGCACTGTGCTGTAGGGAACACCCAAGTGTCGTGACACGCCACGTGCACTATTACAGCCTATAACGTTATCTATTGATTGTTCAACAATAGCGATGGCAACATCGTCAACGACATCTGAACGAGTCGATTTGCGTCCTCGACCCGGCTGAACTCCAAGATGTCTAGTTTTCTCGAATCGAGCTATCATTCTCCTGAGAGCTTGTGGAAGTAATGGTCCTTCGCGCAAATTCTTTAGTCGACGAAACTCTTGAAGTGCAGCTGCAGTATGTCCTTTGTTTTCATAAAACAGCTTCACAAGCAAAGCGCGTTCTGGCAGTGTGACAGCCATCGCTGCTAAGAATGAAAATTTCCCAGTTTTATCCCCTTTTATGCCCAGAACATAGTAGATGCAAATCAAGGGTTTATGCAAATTTTTGTGCTTACAGTGCGAAATTGCAGTTATAATAACAGTTTAAGTTTCTTCCCTTTTTTATCTCCTTTTTTTTCATATCAGCAAAAGAAATTAAAAAGGAAAAATTCCATATCGCATGTGTTTGATTTTTTGTGATTATTTTGTGTCTTTTTCAGCATATTTTCTGTTGTACAGCTCCACCTATCGGTGTTTTTGGAACTATTTTTTTTTTCTTTCACGTAATCCCTTTCCCCATGTCTTGAATAGTAGGTTCAACAATTTTGGAGCTTTTACACTGAATAGTTCGATGTATAGAGAGATCAGAGTAGGGGTGTTTTAATTCTGATCACCCGGTATAAGAGAGGTTTCACATTTTAAAATAAATATGATAGATAACAATTTTTCAAATTTTTAAATAAAATAAATTATTATAGTATTATGATGAATGAAACGATTGGAAAATGTTTATGAATGAAATGCTGCTTTTATAGAAGCGATTTATATTTCGATGACGTCATTTGAATAAAGTTCATTGTTTTCGATGAAGTTTTCAAATATAATAAATTATTGTAGTATTATGATAATTTTAAAAATATTACTGAGAAATGTATCGCATTTTAGAGATGTTTAAACCAGGCAATTTATATTTCAATGCCGTCATTTGAATGAAATTCATTTTCTTCGATGAAGTTTCCAAATATAATAAACTAATGTAGTATTGTGATAATTTTAAAAATATTACCGAGGAATGTATCGCATTTTAGAGATGTTTGTATAAAATTGTATTGAAGCTTGAAAGTGTTTCATAATCAATGCTTTATGCATGATTGATCTTTCTTGTTAAAAGTATTATTTCGGAAGAGAGCGCACTCAAAGAGAATTATTTTCCGTTAAGTTCGAGGTCATTTTGGTTGGCGAAAAAGGAAGTGCCATATAAAGGTTTAATTGCAAGGTTTATATTTTGGCTAAAATGAAGTGTACAGGCGGTGCTTCGCAGCGCCTGGTGCGACTGACTGATGCGACAGATGAACATCTGGCATTTGTGACGTATTGACAGCGTGAGAATGAATTTTGGCAGTAAAAATTGTTTTTTGGAAACTTTCTCGCAGGTCCATGTGGTGTGTGTATAAAAGTAGGTTGAGCCATTTTTCTGGGCGCATTCCCCTTCTGACTGGCCGACCTCTCTGCGGTAGTCAGGGCTTCGGTCCAAGCTATTTTCGACGTTCACTTCGGGTTTAGGGAGTTTGGCCACTTGGTCGATTCCTGAAGGCCCATGAGCTTGGGGAATGTGGCCATGCTGAAGACGTGTGATTCGAGGTCCTTCCGGATCGAGGAATTGTCATCGACATCGACTTTCCTGTGGGACGATCCGAGGACCATGCCGGGTCTTATTCTGTTTCTGTCCTAGACACCGACAATCCTTCAGGACGATCCAAGGACCATGCCGGATCGGTCTGCCTTGTTTCTAGAGTTTCTATCCGGACCAAGTATCCCATATGACTACCTCTGGTGCGCCGGATCTTCACAACGAAGGACGAATTATTTCGCCAGAATCTCGGGTCGAGTGGAGACCCTGTTTCACTTCTCGGGGAGGTTTTTGCTCCGTACTTTGTAACGGTTTGTAACTATGTGGCTTGAGGTAAGCCATTTACATCTTTATTACGTACACCAGCTTTCCCTGATTATTATATACGTACATATATTGACTTAATGAAGGGTGAGTCAAAATTCTGGGACATCAAAAGCTGGCTATTAAATTTTAATATTTAGGTTAATATCGTTCAATGAATGCTCGTTCCCCCTGTTGTCTTACTATACCCAATTGTATATAATATATTTTATTATTAACTACTGTTATGCCACATGTTTATTACGTTATTATTACTGCGGCTGAGAAGCCGGTGGCATTTTGAATGAGTTCCTTTGCGCCTGAGTCCAGTGGCATCGGCTGATAAGGATTCAGCAGTTATTTAATTAACGCCATGAATTTTAATGTCATTAATAAAATAATTTCAGTTAACTTAAATTCTGTATGTTTACTTATACCTTCTGTGTTGTGTATTATTTATAAATTTATAGCTGAAGAAAACGACGTACTTGAAGGTAAGGGTTTAATGTTTTATTGGTTGTTTGGTTTTGTAGTATTTGGGGTAGGTCATCTTGGAGTTTTATTTCTCCCTGTAGGAGGGTGAACCTGGATAAAATGTGAACTTCGGTGGTGCTTGTGTGTCTTCTAAATCTTAAATTGAAGAAGGTCAAGATCCTTTTAGATACAGAAAAATATTGTGGTTATTCTCGACATATTAATTACGTATTGCTAAGCTATTTTGTACGACCTGACACTAAGAACCCTTCGCGACAATTTGGTGCGTGATAATTTGGTACTGTACAAAACCATTATCACATTGGTACCGTGTAAACGCAATTCCTCTATCACACTAGGCTACACTAGAAACATATGAAGGCTACAGATATGAAGCAGTGACTACAGTAGTTTATTTAGGTATTACGTTTCCATTACACACTCCAAATACAACAAACATATGAGGCACCGATTGGTATAGATAATATAGGCTGTACGGCTATATTATTAACGAAAAATATAACAAAGAGGATGAAGACTCGATCCTGATAACTCTCGATTCATTTTTAAAACATTACATTTTTTTCGCTTTTGTTGTAGACAATGTAAACAAGACGAAAAATTTCAACTACACCGAGAAATGAGTGGCTGTCATCATATGCATTTAATAAAGATATCAGAGCCTGGAAAAGAACATTTCAACAGTAATCCTGGGATGATTACTGTTGAAATGTTGCAACACATTTATCGAGCTACTGCAGAACGAAAAGGGGGGAAGGGAGGGTGCCACACTAAGTTATATTGTAATACTCTTCAATTTAATGTTAATTAATAAATAAAAGATTTAATAAAATTGATTTGTTTTTCCACTAAAATTGATTGATACTTTATTGACACTCTGCACGTAGAATCAATTGTGTAAAATATAAGTTTTACGAGGCATAGGTTATTTTTTAATATTGCTCAAGAGTGGATTAGATAAATAAAACAAGAAAGATCAATCATGCATAAGCATTGATTATGAAACACTTTCCAACTGAAATGCAATTTCATTTAAAAATTTCTAAAATGTGATACATTCAGTGGTGATATCTTTTACATTATCACAATACTACAGTAATTTATTATACTTAAATATTTAAAACTGTATGGAAATATAAATCATCTGATTCTCTATGCAAAATCAATGAATATTTCATTCATATAACTTGTATTCCAGTCTCCTGAGCTAAATAATTTTGTGTGAAAAAAATTCAGCAATTCTTATGTAACTCACCTTACAATCGCTTGAGATATTTGCATTCTGCATAAGTTAAAATTAGACTTCGTTGAAGAAATAATAAAAGTTTAATGATCATTTAAAATCACAACTATTGTAATTGCGTAGGCACGGAATTTAGATACACAGATAATATATGTGTGTGTATGTATTCAAAGTATTGGAATCGTGCTGAAGATAGGAAATCGAATTTTCGAAGGATCTACACGTTTTGGGACTTCTAGAACACGAAAAAACTATTTTTAGGAAGACGTCTGTGTGTGTAAGGGTGTATCTGTGTATGTTTCTGTGTGTCTGTGAGGATATTACATCCACTCTAATTGAAAAACTAATAGACTGAATTTCATAAAATTTGGTAGGTATGTCTTTTGTGGGAAATCCTGATGTTCATTAGATTATAGAACGATTCGTAATAAAAGAATCTGCCTTCTTTGCGAAATGGCGGGCAGAAATTGCCTTTATCCAGTCTAGCTAAAAAGTAATGGAACAAATTTAACAAAATGTGGTGTATAATATTTCAATAACCTACAAGTGATTTATATACCAAATTTAACAAAATTTGGTATATAAATCATTTGTAGGTTATTCTAGTACGATTCGGGAAAAAGGAACGGGCTATTTTTGCGAAATGGCCCTTAAAAATTGTTAAATATAAAAATAAAAGACTACGTGTGCTCAATTATATCAATTAAATTCCTGTTTTATACGTGATTTTTGACAACAAAAAGAATAAGACTAACCCCATTACTCTAAGACTAGCCGTTCTTGAGATATTCTAGTTTTTTCGCATTTTCGCTACGCCATCTTTGACAATAAGTCCAGCTATCAAATGAGAACCAAATTTAAGTTTAACGTGCAAATTCAATGTCATTTAAAATACTTATGGCTGTTATTTTGTGCAGATAAACTCAAATTATTATTGTAGAAATAAAGAGAACGTGAATATGAGTCTGCAGAGAAAGACATGAGCTGCCCACATCAGAATTTTGAACAGTATTAAAACAATGATTTATAGAAGTGAACGGGGATTATTTGCAGGCCACTTCGAAAAAAATGTATGATCTGAATTTAAAGATCCACCAAATTTTTGTAGAATAAAATGTTCAACAAATTTAAGCTGTGTACCAAATTTTAACTCTCTAGGATGTAGGAAAGTGCATTAAAAATGCCATCAAATAAGTATATCATGAAGAGTTATATAAAATTAAAAAAAAAAAATTAAATTGTTATCTACCAAATTTATTTTAAAATGTGAAGCCTCTCTCATATACAAAATGATTAAACTCTTGGAAAGATATTTATTATATAATATATATCTTTTTTCTTTCTGGAGGATATCCCAAAAGTCAGAATTTAATTGAATTTGTTTTTTTCCCAATATTAAATAATTTTTAATTAAAAAACTACTTAACATATTTTACTGAAAATTTTTTTATACATTTTATGGGATAATGTGAATATCTCCTAACAATTTCGAAGCAATTTGTGAATTTTAAATTTGCTTAAAAAATGTTTGAAAAATTAGGTCCCATAAGGTTCAATGCATTTCATTTTTTCAACCCGGGTTCAATAAAAAACTAGTTGGGTGATATTATTTATTTATATTTCCATAGGTCTCACAGACCGTCTGAAAAACATACTTAAATTTCATATTGATAAAGTCATTTTTACGGCAGTTATCGTGCTAACGGACAGACAGACAGGCAGACAGACAGACAGACAGACAGAATGGGCAAAGTCATAAACACTTTTCAACTATGTTGTACAGTGTTAAAAAGGTGTAAAAATAATGTGAATTTTCATCGTCGCAGGTTGTAAAGAACCTTGCTGCTCTATCCGGGAATCGAACCCTGGATCTCCAAACTGGCCAACCGACACTCTACCGTTGAAATTGCAAGTTTTTACTATCGAAATGGACTCTGCAAGGTACTTCAATTATCTGATATCTGTGATAAAACAAAAGTAAAACGTATAATTATTCAACAGGCCCTCGGTCAGCCCGGCCTACTCATTTTACTGGAAAGTTTATAAGTAATTGACTCATAGCAACCAATGTTGCATTGCAATTTAAAAATGAATTGCCATTTTTTTTTTTTTTTCAAATTTTTTGCATTTAACGTCCAGCGATGATAGGTAGTACTCTTTTGCCGATTTTTCCTCTAGAGAAGATTTTCATTTCTTGGCGCAATCTAGTATAATTACAATAAAAAGTAAGAAATAAGGGGAAAAAACACAACCTAATCAAGTAAATTAAAATAACATGGAGAATATATCTGCTTTGAAACAACTTTGGAAACAATTCCAACAAAATCAGAGATAAAATGGGTCAACTTATTCAACATATCCTCAAAACAACTGTATGATGCATTTTATTTTCAATTGTGTTAGATGTGTTTCGATTGGGTTTTTTAATGTATGTTTGGTTTGTGTATATTCCATCAGTAATTGCAGTGTTTGCTTGGTATTCAAATTTTCCCTGCATCCCATAAAGACAAATTACGTCAATTTCCCCATTTTAAATTCTTCATCGAGTTTTAGAAAACCTCGATACTAAACATCCTGAACTCTGGTCTATACGAAACCTTGTGTAAACCCACCTGAACTCTGGTCTATACAAGGTTTTCAGTGTGCTGAAGTTACGGGAGCTTAGAAGGGTAAATTACGACTTTAAAAGCCTAATGATGCGGAAAGGATTTACTGTCTGAAAAACTAAAGGTTAGCTATGGAGAATTACAAGATGTTAAAAGTTACAAAAAATAAGCTATAAGCTAGCTATATTAAATAAGAAGAAGATAAACGGTTATGAGCGTCTTTTGGAAATATAAGCCTATTTGCTAAATAAATCTTTGACTGGACTTCTGTGGGCAATTTATAGAAATAGTCATAGACCTTCTGCCTCTTAAATCAGACGTACTCAATCTCGGACGTGTTATGGAGGTAATCACGTGACTACATTTTAAGAGCTGTGATAGGTGGTTGTATGAATCTCCTCCCGTGAAGGGAAGCAGAGAACTCAAGACTACTGTAGGACAGAATATCATACTCTACTATAGGACAGAATACCATACTCTGCTGTAGTACAGAATACCATGTACTTATGCCTTCCAAATTACATGCATCTAACCATTAAGTGCTACATCTATTGTATGTTGGAAGATAACGTATAAGGATAATACCTTATTGATTGAACAATGTAAATTCAATATAAATAGGATTAAAATATTTATGTTAAAGATAATGAATGGTTTTCGTTCTACTAAAATACATTAAAAATACAACATGTTAGTAGTCTATTATTCTACAATAAGAATGTTAAATTAATATAAAAATATTGTTCTAATAAACCAAACTAATGTAATACATAATATGAAAACAATGTAAATTGTTTAAGTTTCAGTAATTCCACCAATCTTTGTACATAGATAATGGCATTGTATCGGCAGGATATTTTTATATCGGAAATTATATTTTATATGAATCAGTATTCGTTTATTATCTATTATATATTATTGTTTCTTTATTGTTTATCTTTATTTGAAATACGATTATAACCATGCACAAGTCGTTAGGTTTATGACAATGTTCAAAACCTATATTCAAAACATATTCTATTATTCATTACTATTCATTTATTGTTTATTTTTTACTTCATTTATATTAATATTTAAGTCTCTGCTAAAAGCTATATCTAGGCCTGCCTTTTGAGTTTTAAAATCGTTCATCGTAAATTGCTTACATTGTTAAAATTATTTTTATTTTTATTTTTCGAACAAGCTAAATTATAGTACTGTTACCCTTTTAAGAAAGGGGGTACATTATTTACATAATTGATCAATCATTGGGAATCAAGGAATTTATCGTGCATTTCTATGTTTAAATTTGTTTAAATTTCTAATTTTAATCAACATTTATTTCTTTTTACTGGTCATTATTAATTTTATTCAAAATATGTAGTCTTTGCTATTTCTTTGTGTTTCTTTTCATACCTGTAATTTTATATGTTTTAAATAAAAGGGGTCAAGACACCATTTACCCCAAACCATGCCATTTGGTCGTCAAGTATATATATATATATATATATTATATATAAATTAAAAATACAAAAAATATAATAGATAGTATAAAACTTTTCTCACTCGAAAAGACTTTGGTGATTCTGAATGCAATGTAAAAAGTGCCGTGAAGTTTTCTTTTGTTTGATGGTCACTATATGTGTTATTGCCTGCTAAACTTTGATTGTCATCATCCTTTTTGGGTTTTTTAGGAATAAGAATACCTATAAAAAAATTTATGAAATGTCAAATCAGGATAATTTAGTGACTGGCAACTTCGTAGCTATTGCTACGATGGCTCGGTTGACTGGTTTTAGGGGTACCAGGCAATCGTCAAACAGTAACCCCAAGGTGAATACAATTGATCAATATTTTAAACCGGTTGTTCTGGGAAGTGAGAAATACAAAAAAATTGTATATTCTGTTAATTGTGAAATTTCGGATAATTGCAGTGAAACAAGTTTACGTAAAACACACTACAATAATTTTAGTAATTTCAAGTATGGAAAAAGTAATTCCGGACGATGCAAGCTGTGCTCAATGGATAACCCAATACACTAAGTAATAATCGTACTTTTTGCACATTTTGCAAGACATTTAACTGCGTATACTGTGTTGAATGTGGGAAGTGCGGATTGAAATATATTAGACAGACAAAAACAACATCAAAGTCAGAATAAACTTGCATCGTATCCAGATATATTAATTACAAAAGAACCCAACTTATGAATCATCTATCGAAATTTGTCATTTTAAGGAACACGGAATTGAGGCAATGCAACTCACTATCCTGGATATTGTTGTCGACCTAAAGGAACATTTGTGGAGGGAAAACTACTACATATATCAACATAATACCATTTACTCTTATGGTTTAAATTCTATGATGTATAATGCTCATTATAACAATGAATATTTTCAAAAACCAGACTCATCTGTTGTGGTTAATAATTATTGTAATTATGTAAAAAGTGGAAAAACTCTGCAAAACACGAGGTGGTAGAAGAAAAAAACTCAATCTTGAAAATTCAATTAAAAATCTTGATTTCGTAAGAGATATGGCTCAGCGTAATATTATACCCCATACTTGGATTAAAAACTTCATCTTTGGTACAAGAAATAAGTTTCTGAAAAAAATATGCGAATTTTATATGGGTGATATTTTTGAAAATGCTTTTGTTCATAATTCTTCTGCTATAGCAATATTTCAAAATTACATTGAATTACGTGCAAAAATATTAGAAATATCATTGAATGATAATAAACCTCTTAATGGTAATAACGAATATCTAATTGTCAATTACAGTAATAAAAAATATGGCGAAGCAAATATTTCAAACATTTTAAGAAATATTCAATTTAAGTTACCTATTAACAATAGTAACGTGAAAATCACATATAAATATGCAAAACCTGTTTGCAGGAGTCTGTTCAATTACAATATGGTTTGTAGAAGGATTATGAACACTAATCAACCATGCATATGTCATGAAGATTGAACTTTTGTGGACAAGAATTATAAACACGTTATAACTGGAAATCTTGAGCTATTAAGCGGATCGGATTTGAGATTAATTTTCGAACTAGGTACCAAATACCGCATACATGTTTATCGATCTATTGGTGAATCAATCGAAGCTGATATTGATGGGTTTATTTACAAGATAGCAGTTAAATACAGCATCCCTACCGAAGTATTCAATGAATGGCGATATACAATATTGAATGAATTCATGAAAAAAGTGTTGCAGGAAGTCCAGTTATTGTACATTATTATAACAGAAATGCATTGTCAACTCTACAGAAATACTTCGTGATTACATATGTGGATAAGGTAACAGCAAACTATGCGTTTACCTGCCAATACTTATATAAAATTCTTATGTGGGCAACACATGACTTCCCTTATATGATGTAATGAATTTACTACTTTTACAGTAAAAAAATAGGATTTTCTTATAGTAGATACTAATATTCTTTCCAAGATATTGAATTTTCGACAATGAGTCGTCATTTTCATTGATTTAGCATCATTTTTATCCATTTGGCGAGATTTTCATTAATTTGGCAACATTTAAAAAAAGTCGCCAAGTTGGCGACATTCCGCCAAATTCGTCGCCAAAATCTCGCCAAGCGTTATGCACTAAGAAAAAAGTTATTCTTACAGTAGATAAATGACTATTGGCGTTCAAATACAAAAGTATTATTCAAAGTATATTTTTTTATGAATGGAGCGAGCTAGATCCACGAGAATGATGTCATTCTATTTATCGGATGGTATTACATATGAAAAGTGAACATGTTTCTCAATAGGAATTTTTTTTTTTTTATGTGACTTTTTCATAATGTTTTTGAAAAATGTACAATATCTCAAGAACAGTGCATATTATCGTTCTAAAATTTATGCCAATCGTTTTCTAATGAAAAATTACATAAGAAATGTCTATTTGCGTAACTTTATTAGCGGTTTTGATTTTTTGACGATTTTTTCAAAATTTCATTCGAAAATTTAGGGGGGTTCTGAACATTCGATTACGTATAAAAACAATAGGCTTCCAGTGTTTACGGATTGTGATTTTTGTACCAAATTTGGTTCGAATCGGTCCATTCGTTCGTCAGTTATCGTCTCCACAGACTCACTGACACACACACACACACACATACTTTCACGCACACACACACACACACACACACACACATACACACACACACAGACATCACTTCAAAAATGTTTGATTCGTGATCAGGGATGCTTGAAACGTGCTCTCCCGTCGAAAACTCGATTTCGAATTTTCGACCCCGTCACAATACTTTCCTTATACATTATGTATATAAGGAAAGTAATAAGTTATTGAATGATTGTTACAAAGATCAAAGCGTATACCGTCGGTTGAACCAATCAAAATATGAAATAGAGAATCGTATCAGAGCAAAATACCCGAGATTAGGTTATAGTGTGAAAACTATTCGCTTTCCATATATTACTTTAATTGCCAAGTTACATAAGAATCTCATAAAATTTAGACCTATAACAAATGGATTTAAAACATATCTAACTATTTCGAATAAACAACTTTTAATTATTTTAAAACAAGTAATGATCAAAATTAAACTTAATGGTGTATATTTCATTAGTAACAGTTGGGAAGTAATTAACAGAATTAAAAATATTTCAGAAAGTTTACAATACAAATGTTTTGACTTTAATGATTTGATTAGTAATATAAACATAAAAGACCTGTTTGAGATTGTAATGGAGATTTACGACAAATATAATATGCAAACATATATTAATAAATATAAATTTAAAACATTGGTTGAAATGGTGTTGTTCGAAACCGCTCTGTTTGATGGAAATTCTTATTATAAACAACTACACGGAATACTTATGGGTGGAGGATGCTCCTCCATTCTTGTCGATATATATTTAAATAAATATGAAGAAGGAACACATCTGTTAAATGAATTACTTTACATTCGTTACGTGGATGACATACTTTTAGCCTGTTCTGATAAGGATTATGCAATGGATTTTAGTTTTTATCCTAAATGCTTAAAATTAACGGAAATTCCTTGCAACCTCGATCTGAGTCTTAATTTTCTTGGTTTGTCGTTATATAAACTTCCAGATGGCACTACAGTATATCGTTTATATGATAAACGAAGTGACTTTTAATTTGAAATCAATTACATTATACTTTGGAATTCTTGTTTACAAAAGAAATGGGTTCAGAAACATTATGCTGGACCAACTAATTCTCAACAGACGATTAAACAGCAATGCTAGTGATTATTTTGCTAGCGACTTACGTTTTCTGAATATCACAATCAAACAAGGTTTTCCTAAAAGGTTTCTGTGTAACATCATTAGCAGTTTTTACAATATAACTGTAACCGACAGCTACCGTCTGTACATTTAGTTGACGGGTATCAATGCCATTATTACTGGTCTCAGACGCAGATGGTTGGTTCTCAACACTTGATGTTTTGTTTGGTGAGTGAAATCTGCTCAATATAGAGTAGAAATGTTTGACATGGTTTAAGTAATTTAGAATTGATATAAAAAAGTTATTTTACTTTGGTGTCATGGATTTAATGAGGTGGTGAAATGGTTTGGTTTTTAATCGTTGACTTAAATTGTTGTGATGTCTAATGATAGAGTTGATGGATGGTTTTATATCTTGAATAGATTGGATGTTTTAAATCAAATTGTTTAATCTGTATAATCTGTATGTATTTCTGTCTAAGTAGATAACTTTAGTGTCTGGTTTTCCACTTATAAATTGATACATATGTATTCATTTTATAACAGTGTACCGACCTCCGGGAGTTTTGTCGCAACATAAAGTTTGCTTAACCGGGATGAGGGGGGGGGGGAGGTCACAACCCCCCGACCAACCTTTGGTACTTTGCTTTCAAATATTATTTTTCCTTTTCGGACAGATATTTAAATCCTCTTACGTGAGCTATTACGAGCCACTTACGTGTGATTGCTGTTTTTAATTTGATAATTTGGATATTTACAGTTATTTGTAATATATATATATATATAATACAAGTAAATTAAAATTCTTTATATATATATATATATATATATATATATATATATATATATATATATATATATATATATATATATATAGAGAGAGAGAGAGAGAGAGAGAGAGAGAGAGAGAGAGAGAGAATATATATATATAGAAGAGACATAATATAGCACCCAAAAACAAACAAAAAAAAGTTATTTGATTACGAGATAAAAATCAAGGGAATGCAAGTCAGCAAAAAGAAAATTAGACGGGGTCAATGGAAAAAAAATCTGTATGAATTAAAACTAATTAAAATAGAGAATGAATAACAATGGATAGAAGGTAAAGAAATTGTAAAATCATCAGGAGGTGTGTACAAAACATACCTTCTAATAGTACTTTTCATTTAATAACTTTGTTACTTTGAACAAAAATGCTATTCTACACCTCCAAGTACTATAAAAGCCACGAGCAATTGAGAAAAATTATATATATATATATATATATATTATTAATATATTAGAAAAATGTAATAATAAAAAAATAATCAATTCAAGTAATCGTGAAATATTAACAACGCCATAGAAGCAAAAGCACGGCCATAATGCCGATAATAGAAAGAACAGCACTGGCCCAAATTCGAAGATTAATCAGAATTAAATTAATCTTCAGGGTGAGTATTTAATTCTAATTAACCCAAACAAATGCCTGTTTCAGATTGGGCAATAGTACATTACTATAAATGTCCAAATTCAGACTACAGGCACCAAAAGATGAAAAGTTGAAGATAAGAAAAATTAGGAAATCTAGTATTACCATGAGGCAGGAACCCTTATTCTTTCACCATGTGTAAGTGCGATCGACCGCAACAGCATGAAAAATATCGAGAAGCACCGGAATGAACATGACGAAATACAACCTAGGAGGCAGAACAAACATTCACTACGACCCTTCCACACCCGTCTAGTGCGTTAGAGCCGGAGACAGGACAATTACCCATATAAGTAAAACAGAATATGAACATGAAACATAGATGAAAATTCTTACTAAACAAGTGATTCATAGAAGATATGGATAAACGAGAATGCCACTATACACCATTATAAGGGCGCTCAAACCGTAGTATCAAATTGACTAAAGTTATAATTTTTAGCGAAAATAAAATTCAAAACATTGATATTAATGTATCTTATTTTCCGATTTTTTAATTTTTCTACTTTTATTATTATATATATATATATATATATATATATATATATATATTTAACCACTATACTTGGGAAAATTGTCTTGGATGTTATTCATTTATTTTTCTGTTTTAGCCACTATAATTGGGAAAATTATCTTGAATGTTATCGAGTGGGAGTTGATATACTGAGTTGATAATTTTAATAAAGAATTTGGAAGGATATGCATTATTAGTCGCTGTACTCAATAATTCCATAAAATGTGCTAATTTATAATTTCATCACAAATTTTATTGATTCTAAGAACCTGGTTTATTATAATATTTCTAAAAACTGATATATACAAACAAGAGTTAAAGTATTGAATTTTTGATGTATTAAATGTAAAATCTTGTCTTTTATCATATAAGTTTATAGCCAGACTACAATTTTGTAAATCTAAATTTAAATCTAAAAAGTTTGCAACATTAGAGTCATTATTACTTGCAATTAATTGTAAATTATTAGGATAAAAGTTAAATACTATAGGGATATTATTATGGGATACACATAATATGTCATCTAAATATCTAAACATGTGCATATTATGCAATCCTGGATTAATGTTCTTTCCATAGAAGAATAAATACAGATTAGCCAATAATGATGAGGCACATACCTCTTGTGGGATACCAAACTGTTGCTTAAAAAAGTACCACCATGTTGAATATAATTCTCATAGGGAATGAAATTAAGTAATTTTTAATATATACATATATATAATTTCCATTTGATTGAAGATTTGCTGTTTTATATTTTTATTTTGTGAGTGTTTTAGAAAGTTAGGTTTATCGAGTTGCAGCTTCTCACTTTCCTTTCATTGAACTTTCAAACTATTATTATTATTATTATTACTATATATAACTTTTTTTATAATAATTGTATCTAATATTTTATTACCAGAATCATTTATATTTCTTCATAAAGTAAGAAAACAAAATCTGGTACTGTAACCGCCTCCATAATTTGATCATCGCTCCTCCCTTTTCCGAGATCCTGACGACTATATCGACATCCCCCCTTCCTGTTTGGTTAATAAAATTAAAACGTGGAATTGTGAAGAAAAGTACCTTGGAAGCACATTACTATTAAACATGTCATCGAAATGACACTAGTTTCTCTCTAACATTATTTACTTTAGACCTAATTTCCAAGAATACAGAAGAAGATGCCTTGAAGCGTTACAAGAGGAGATAAAAAAAATGACGTCTTTCGGACGTTATTCGGTCATCAGCGATCAATCCTAAATGAGTCCTTTGGACAAACAATGGTCCCAAAATAAGGCAAGTTGTTGTGAACATAATTACTGGTAAAAGAAAACGAGAGCTGAAATAAACTATTTTGTGATCCAGAGTTAAGTACAGTGGATGTATCCGAAAGCGAAAAAAAATCAGATTATTGACCTTTTCTAAAAATAAATTATTTCTTTAAAAGTTTCCTAGTACGTCTATATGCAGGTGTGTGACGTCATGAGCAGTGACGAAGTCAAACTTGAGGAATGAATTTGAAGTAGCTCGCCAGCTTGAAGAAAGTGGGTATAGAGAGCAGCGGCGGATCAACGATTTCAAGTTCTCTCTCTATACGCAAAATCTTATTCAGAATCCCACGATGTTGTTCTTTATAGTGACGTTACAAATTCTATAAATATTCATATTCACAGAACCCGCAAAATGTGATTATTTACCAAAATTAGGGTCATGCGCCCAATGCAGATAACATCATCCATAGACCGATTTCGCGAGTTTTGATTGCAATAGCCGATAATTGTAAATTGCAAGGAAACTTCCTTGGTCACAATTATGAAAATATGTAGGGATCAGTGAAGTCATAACACGCACACGGCTTCAAATTTGAAGAAGATTGAGCCAAGAATTAACTAATTAAGCTAAAAATTGAGCTCATTCTAAGAGCTAAGAATTTTAACCTTTTGTTTACGGGTGGGACAGACATTGGCGTCCAAGGACGCCAATGTCCACAAAGGGAGATCGAACTGTTTGGGATAGGGTATGTCAAATACCTGTCTTTTTGAGAGGTTCTTTGTTTGGGATGGACGCTGTCCCACCCGTAAGCAAAAGGTTAATGAATTGGGCTAAGAAGATTGAGCAAGAGGTTGCAAATGATGAAGTAATGGCAGAACCTGTCTATAATCAAGTATCAAGGAATTTAGTTTTTTGGAGTCCCTGGGCTGAGAAAAATCCCAGCATTTTACTTCCTGCTACCTGTCTACAGCGGACGTTCCTATATCTATGAAACGTGTTCCCACTGGCGGGTTCTACAACTGAACATGGCAACATTTAATATATGAACTCGGTCATCGCAATCCTTCTCTGTGGCCTAAGAATTTGGATGGAATTTAAGTTTTCAAATATTATAAATTAATGTAGTATTGTGATAATTTTTAAAATATTACCGAGGAATGTATCACATTTTAGAGATGTTTAAATGAAATTGCATTGAAGTTAAAAAGTGTTTCATAATCAATGCTTTACGCATGATTGATCTTTCTTGTATAAAATTGCATTGAAGTTGGAAAGTGTTTCATAATCAATGCTTTATACATGATTGATCTTTCTTGTTAATAATCATATTTTTTCTATTAGTTCTACTGAAAATTTCATTAAAATTTTGTTTAATACTAAAGTTTTTCCAAATAGCACTCTCCACAGTTTTGACGTTGTTTCTTTATCTCCTAGTATTTCTGTTAATAAAGCTATTAATATTATAGCCAAAAAACTTCAAAATCAAAATTATAATATTCCCTCTATCGACGCAATAACTCCTGTATTGAACATTGTCGCGGAGGCTAATTATTTTAGTTTCCGCGACACTATTTACTTGAAACTTCCGGTGCCCCTATGGGTAGCCCTTTATCTGGCACTTTTGCTGAAACAGTTTTACAGGAGCTCGAGAACAAGATTTTGCCTTTTTTTAACGCTGAAACCTATTCTTTGGTGCCTCTATGTTGGCGATGTGTTTATTATTTTGGATCGTGATTTAAATGATCTCCTTCATTTTTTGGATAAAGTTAATGACTTTTACCCCTCGATTAATTTTACCGTTGAGCATGAGTCTAATTTTTCTTTGCCTTTTTTTAATCTTCTTGTTTCCCGGACGGTTGTCATACCTCTATTTTCCGTAAACCCACTTTTACTAACTCTTGTGTTCCTGCTAATTCATCTCATCCTACATCCTCTAAAAAAACTCTCTTTAACGCTTATTTTAATCGTTCTTTTAACGTTTGCTCGTCTATTTCGGCTTTAACTAATGAAATTAACTTCATCTTAATCTTGGCTATGAAGTCGCTTATTCCTTTGAGTTTATTTATTAAATTTTCGCTCATATTCGCCATAAATTTATTCAACCAGATACCAAACTTGTTGCTGTTGTTGACCTTATGCCGTATAAATGCAGTCTTCCGTATCACCCGAAGATTTTTTCCGTCCCCTCATTCAATTTTGCCATGAATTTACATTTAAACCTGCTCACTCAAATATTACTACCTTATTCAATGGTGTTCGTACTGATAAGTTTAGAGGCCATGCTGGGGATGTACGTTATACGTACCCCTCTTAATTCCTGATAATGACTACAAGTTTTACATTGGTAGTACTAAACGTACTGTTTGTATCTGATTAGCTGAACATGCTCGTGACTTCAAAAATGGCAAACTTTCTACGGCTCTTGCCCAATGTGTTGTTAATGATAACTTTCGCTCCTTTTTTGAAAAACTGTCCTTTCAATTCGTTGCAATAACCCTCATAATATTCTTCTTTATGAATCCTTATTTATTTATATCTACAGTGATTCCATTTATAATTTTGATCTTGTACAAATTTAAGTTACGCTTGGCGACTCGTTCTCAACTCTATGTGTTGAAGACCCAGACTGTCCGACTCGTCCTAGGTCGACTCTATGTGTTTGTTTGAGACACAGACTCTCCGGCCTACCAGGAAGGTGTAAGGTAACCATTTGGACGGCCGGGAAGTGCCACCCAATTTAGACCCGAACCCAGTGGGGGAGGCATCCACAGGGACCGTACTCTTCTTCCCCTACCACCAACCTCTCGGAAGGACTTACGGACCCACATGTTTAACGTGATCGTACTCCGTAACGTGATCGTTCGTGAACACGGCGGCAGTTGTGGCAGCGTGCAAATCCAGCGTGCAAACCACCGGGCTACCGCGCCCGAAATGTGCTAACAGCACGCGGTGTTCCCAGGTGGTCACCCACCCAAGTACTAACCGCGCCCGATGCTGCCTGACTTCGGTGATCTAACGAGAACCGGTGTTTCCACACGATACGGCCGTTGACGTCGACTCTATGTGTATCAAACCTCTACATAGTTATCTGTGACATTTCAGTTTAATGTAATTTATGCTTGGCTACAATTTGGACATTTTTCATTGTCTTTTCTTTATATTTGTATTTAATACTTGTTTAAATTTTAAATCTCCCGTTTATAACACTTACTATTGTAATTGATTAATCTCCAATAAGCTGTTTATATTATCATTATTTCGTAGCTGATTTATGCAAATTTGTCTGCCGATCTGGTCTACATATGAGCTTCTTTCCAAGGTAATTTTTCATATAGCCACTGATGAAGGGTATAGTGATTGATACCCGAAAGTGCTCTGGCCATTTAATATTTATACGGCTTATAGAATGGTTTTATTTGATTAAATGACCTTTCTATCTAAGAGATGTGTCTTTAATTTTATCGCTTATATATTGCAGTAGACGTGATACCACCTTATATATTGCAGTAGATGTGATACCACCTTATATATTGCAGTAGACGTGATACCACTTTATATATTGCAGTAGACGTGATACCACCTTATATATTGCAGTAGACGTGATACCACCTTAATTATTAAATGAATAAAGTTTACAAAATTTGGTAGAGAAGTCATTTATGGGTTACCCTGGTGCTGATTAGATTTTGGCATGATTCGGAAAAGAAAACGCTGCATTTTTTTACGCAAAAATCGCCAAAATCTAAAAAAGAGACTGCGTATGATCAAATGTATCCATTAAATACTTGTTTTACACTTCATTTTTAACGAGGAAAATAGTAAGATCAACTCCAATATTCTAGGACTAATTGTTCTCGAGATATTTGAGATTTTTTCTTTTTAAACCGCCTTTAGAAAAATGTCCAATTACCAAATAAAAACAAAAATTGAATTAAAAATGCAAATTTAGTGTTATTTCGTGCAATTAAATACAATTTAATAAATTATTAAAGAAATAAAGAAAAAATCTGATGTGGGCAACACATGACTTTCCTTATATAATGCAATGAATTTACTACTTTTACAGTAAAAAAATAGGATTTATTATAATAGATACTTATATTTTTTCTAAGATATTGAATTTTCGTCAATTAGTCGTCATTTTCATTGATTTAGCGCTATTTTTATCCATTTGGCGAGATTTTCGTTAATTTGGCAACATTTAAAGAGTCGCCAAGTTGGCGACATTCCACCACATTCGTTGCCAAAATCTCGCCAAGCGTTATGGACGAAGAAATAAGTTATTCTTACAGCAGATAAATGACTATTGGCGTTCAAATACAAAAGTATTACCCAAAGTATCTTTTTTCATGAATGGAATGAGCTAGATCCACGAGAATGATGTCACCAAATTTATCGCATGGTATTACATATGAAAAGTGAACATGTTTCACAACAGTTACGTTTATTATAATTTATGGGATTTTTTGATAAATTTATTTGAAAAATGTGCAATATCTCGAGAACGGTTCATGCTAGAGTTCTAAAGTTTATGTCAATCGTTTTCTAAGGAAATATTACATAAGAAAAGTTTATTGGCGTAATTTTATTAGCGGTTTTGGTTTTTTGACGATTTTTTCAAAATTTCACTCGAAAATTTAGGGGGGGTTCTGAACATTCGATTGGGTATAAAAACAATTGGCTTCCAGTGTTTATGGATTGTGTTTTTGTACCAAATTTCGTTCGAATCGGTCCATTCGTTCGTCAGTTATCGTCTCCACAGACTCACTGACTGACACACACACACACACATACTTTCACACACACACACACACACACAGAGACATAACTTTAAAAATGTTTGATTCGTGATCAGGTGTGCTTGAAACGTGCTCTCCCGTCGAAAACTCGAATTCGAATTTTCGATCTCGTCACAATACTTTCCTTATACATTATGTATACAAGGAAAGTAAAAATGAATTTGAGTCTGCAAGGAAAGTCATGTGCTGCCCACATCAGATTTTTATTACTTATTACATTTCGGTATGATGTGCCTATTTTGTCAACTGATATTACTTTGGAATTATATTAGGATATGCCCAGAACATATCTATATGTATTATATTAGAACAGAACGTGCTCGGAACAGCTTTGAAAGTAGAAAACAAAAATCTCTGTTTAATGAAGCATTATATGATTCACCTCTTTTGGGAACTCTAAAAATGTTACAATTGTTATTATTAATAATCAGGAATTGGATATTTGCTTTATTCGCTATTCTGTTTGTTTCTTCCACTATCATTCATTTCGGAAAAGATTTTATGTAGCATAGGCGAGCTGTTAACAGCGAAAACGTAAGTAGTTATAAAACACCGGTTCTGCGGCGGATCGGGGAGGCGGCACAGTGCGGCACAGGAGGAGTGACCCTCTTTGGGAGGATGCCTCTTTGGAGTGTCTTCCCTCTTTGGAGTGGACCCTCCTTGGAGGGTCTTTAGACCCCCAGGAGGGAGGATGCCCCCCTCCCCTCTTTTGGAAGTTTGGTGAGGCGGCACAACACCGGATGCCTCTCTTGGGAGGATGCCTCTTTCCTAGTATTGCGAAAGAGGTCAAGAGGGCAATTGCGAAGTCTTTCACGGAGGCATGATGACTCATACGGAGTGAGTTTCACTCTTGAGAGGGAATGTCACAATCGCTGACTGACCCTTGACCTGAGGAAGAAGTTTCAAGGGATGTCGCAATCGAACAATCTGGAAATGACGTGTGGCAATCAGCGATTGATAACCTTAGAAGTGACCTTGGAGCTCCTTAGCACACGTCCTCCCTCTCTGCTGGTCAGCGACAGAGTGAAAGATCTTATCAGCGGGATGTAGTTAAAGCGCCCTCTGGCGAATTTTGATGAAGTGCTGCCATCTATCGGCATTTTTTTTCCCCAAAAGAAATGAATGTTTCACTGGTCAGGAGCTGGATTCGAACTTGGGCCCAACTGATTAGAAGCCGCGCGTCTTACCGCTGTGCCAAAGCACCCGTGCTTTATAGGCAGTTAACTTCGAAGTGTACCTTATCAGTGGAAGTTAGATTATTTTTCAAAATTCATTCGAATAGCGATGCGCTTTATAAAGGGTGCGTTTTAAAACAGAATGCTACGGAGTGAATATAAATCTGTGTATTATAACATTATGATTTTTTTTTTTAAAACAAATGTATACACAAACTTTAAAAACACGAATGTAATAATTAGCTAAAATTGTATTCAGTGGATTTTTTTTTTTAAATAAATCTAACTATCAATACGATTTTTATAATAATAACGAAATAATTTCGAATGTTTAAAAACAAATTGATTACGGATTTCCAATGAACACACAAATTGTGTTCAGTGAATAGGATTCGACCATTCTGAGTGTTGTGTATGTAAAAACAAATGTATACACAAACTTTAAAAACACGAATGTAATAATTAGCTAAAATTGTGTTCAGTGGACACGAAACTTGTATTCAGTGAATAGGATTCGACCATTCTAAGTGTGTGTGTGTGTGTGTGTGTATAGCAATGTGGATTTTTTTTTGTTTTTTTAAAATAAATCTAACTATCAATACGATTTTTATAATAATAACGAAATGATTTCGAATGTTTAAAAACAAATTGATTACGGATGAACACACAAATTGTGTTCAGTGAACACAAAAATTGTATTCAGTGATATATAGCAATGTGGATTTTTTTTTTTTTTTTTAAATAAATCTAACTATCAATATAATTTTTTTTAAAAATGATTTGAATACACCCAAGTATAGTTACGCATTTTCAAAATGGTGTTAAGTGAATAGCATTCAACCCTTTATGTGTTGTGTATCTAAAAACAAATTTATACACAAACTTTAAAAACATGAATGTAATACATAGCTGAAATTATGTTTTGTGAACAGGATTCGACCCTTTCAAGTGTTGTGTATCTAAAAACAAATGTATACACAAACTTTAAAATAGCGCATTTAGTTAAAATGAAGTGAACAAGATTTCACCATTCTAAGTGTGTGTGTGTGTGTGATTTTTGAAAAATAAATCTAACAGTATATAAAAATAATAATGAAAATTAGAACTCACAGAACGACGTCTTCACTACCCGCTGGTCAAACTTCAAATGAGTGATACACTCTCATTACGCTATTAAAAATTAGATATTATCTATAATGACGTCAGCAGTATGAGGTGTTGCCACCTATTTTTTCTAATAATATATTTTAATAGTTGGATACTTCAAGGGTCTGATTTGGTAAACGTAATCTGAAATACATCATTTTAATGATATTACGCATTGAATATGATTCGGCCATTTTTAAAATGGTGGATGTAATTGAAATATCGAAGTTTAGAATTTAACAAACTAACGAATTTTCACCCCCAAAAATTTTAGCATTCAGTTTAAATAAAACCCAATGAATATGATATCACCATTTTAACATCGTAATTTTACTACCATTATAGAACTTAGAAGTGAGTGTACATTATTTTTTTTTCAGGACACCAACACATTTTAAAATCTATTGAATAGGAATAGACCATTTTGCACATACATGTACCTAGATTTCAACACCCGGTATTAAAACCTGCTAAACATGAAACGAGTAAGTATTGTGTGAGATTTTATCAAACTAACTTTCAAACTTTTTAAATTTTTAAAAATGTCCGAAATAGTTGTATTTCATCGGTAGACATAAATTGTATGGAACACATTTTTATGAAAAAAATATCTGTTTCGACAGCTTTTAAAAATAGATTTGTACAGTTGTACACTACGGTTCTAGAATTTTCTAAATACGAATCGACTGTTTGAACTACCAATGGTGGTTTTACCGATGCAAATATTTACAGGACAAATATTTCAATGAAACCGAACTTAGTTGAACCTTCTAAGTTTGAATATTTAGAATCATTTCATATAATTTTTATATTCACATTGAAAATAGTTAACAAAATTGGAACTCACGGAGCGACAACTTACTGTCCACACTCCAAATGAGTGATACACTCTTATTACATTATTAAAAATTAGATCTTATCTATAATGATGTCATTATGTTGCCGTATTGCCACCACACAATTATTCTTTCCAAATTATGCATTTTTTCTTTTTTCTTTTTAATAACTTGCTACTGTCTTATGCTATCCTTTTTTTTTTTTTTTTTTTTCATATAAGCAGATATTCCATATACCTTCTAAATGTTAAGTTATAATTTAAAAAAAAAAAAAAGCATTAGAGGTGTATTTTACGTCTGAATTCGTCCAAGTGGAAATCCGACAATTGCAAATGCATGATTGCATCCTCACATTTCAATAGACACCACTAAAATGTGTGGATCTTATTTTGAAAAAGCTGCTCTCAGAAAGAATATGTATATGAATACATATTTTCCATAAATATACCCCCTCCCCCCACAATACACACAACATGCAGGCCAAAGACTCACCCAAAATACATTCCAAATCGGCTCTATAGCTTATCGCACTTATCAGTGTAACAGATAGTGACCCAAAGTTCATGTTCGCAAAGCGAGTTAATTGCAATGTTATTGTTTTAAGCAGTTCCCATATTTAAATGAAAAATTTATCAAATTATACAATACATACAAGAGCTGGAAGATCATAGCATTTCAATATTATAGAATACTCACGAATGTTTTTTTTTTTCCCCATTTAAAATTATCAAATTTTAATGCAATTTGACAAAAATTGCACAATACTTAGTGTATGACTATCAAATAAGAGCTAGGTTTTATTGTTACAACAACGTTTAAGATCATTAAACGAGTATATATATATATTTTTTTTTTAAAGAAGAATAGTATATAATAACTTACTGTTTTTAAGGATAGGTGATTGTTAACATTGAATTTAAATGAAAGAGTGACCCTCTGAGACAAGTACAGTACATTGCAATAACATTAAAAAATATGAAAGATATACAATTAACACCTTAAAAGAAACATGTAATGAGTTTTGATATCTTAATACGAGACATTATTGACATGCACATAGAAATGTCACAATTTTGTGGCTGTAGGTGCTCCATAAGACCCCTCTGCTCTTAATAAATGATCCCATTTGAATGTACATATTTAACAACACACAGAAAATGACAGGACCACAACAAAATTTTACACCTATTACAGAATAACTCCCAACTTCGTAGATTTTTAAGAAACTACAGTTGAATTTTCACCGATTCTTAGAGATTGAAACACAGCATTGTTTATGAATCTTCATACTTTAGAGAATGGAACATAAATTAGCATTTATTTTGAATGAATTCAGAATTTTGACATTGATTATAAATTTATGATTTAAACTCTGTAAAGTGTAAATATCTTTTGTCATGAAACTCACACTGTAGACATTTGATATGATTCGAATAAATCTATTTTTAATTTTTTATATTTTATTTTAAAAAGTGAGATTAGTAAACCTGTTACACTTGAATGCATAGATACATAACTCACAACAATATAACATTTCTTAAATGGAACATGCTAAAAAAAAAAAAAAAAAAATTAGCTAATGAGTATAAATAAGGAATTCAATTTGAAAGATAAAAACCATTTAATGAATCTATTATTAATGAAATACACATTAACCATTATCACTTGTACATTTAAACAAATAAGTTAAAATAATTTCCTTATCGCACTTTCATAGTCCTCTGATTTGAATGACTCGAAAAAATTTCTATCATAGCAGTAAAAGACTTCTTCACCAAACATTTGTAATGGAGTGCTGTAAAGACATTCATGGTAACTTAAATCTTCAACTTGACCAACACAGCCAACACATTTGAAAAGTTTTCTTACATGACACATGGTGTTGTCATGAATACAAGAGATTAATTGTTCGAATGCAAAATTTTTGTCACAAATAAATGATGGTAGAAAGGTTATAGTGTTCTTTATTTTTAATATTTGAGCAGGAAGCCACTCTATAAATATACTTTCTCGAAGATGTATACTAATGTTGTTAACACTATTCTGTAAACATGCTATTTGATTTTTATCTAAGGTAATATGACACTGTGTTAGACAAAATTTTGAATCATATAATTGAATTATTTTCTGCAGATGCAATTTTCCGTTGTCATTGAAACAGAACAACTCATTGCGACTGACGAAAGAGGTATCTGCATATAGAATATTGAACGACCACAATTTTTGAGAAAATTCACTCCATGTAGCCGGTGACAGTGTAACACCTTCACGCGTAGGCTGTAATTCATTTCGATCGTTAGAGAGATATTTCCATATATACACTTTTAACTTCCCATGACGAAGTTTCAAATACACATACACATTAGAACCTAAATGCCAACGACGGAGTGCATCTTGCATAAAATCTGAAGAAGTAGATTCAGTCGAAACTGATTCTGCATTGGAAGATAACAGTCCACTATGTGTTAGAGCACAAGAAAGCAGATCATGAGTTGAGTTTTCAACCTCGGTGAGAACTTGTGAATTGACAACGGTAGATGTTTCTGCTGGGGTTTTGGAAGACATAAGATAGGTTTCTAACCAATCCACAGCAAATTTTTGTGAGGGTGAATTAATCACATCTGAGACAATGTCCACAGATTTTGTTTCTTCTAGGGCAGGAACAGTCAACTCCGCACTATTTACACTAGAAATTATTTGCTCGAGTGATGGCATACTTTGAATTTTAGACATTCTTTTTAGATAGTAACATCCAACTACGACATTCACAGTATAAGATTTATTTTTAAAACACTAACATCTTAAAACATTATAATTCTGTCACAGCTATGAGCGAAGCAAACCTATCCACACAACGTCCAAAGTTGAAATGACTTATCAAACAACTTCATAAGTATAATCACGTAACCTAAATCGAGTGTCGTGTGCAAACAGATCACATAAGATATGAAGTGATTAGAACTTATAATTTTTAATGAATCGTACAACATTAGATTGTGGTAAATACAATTGTTATCTACATGAGAAAATTTCTATATTATTTCATTCAGCTTCGAAATCATAGAGTGAAAATATGTACCAAACTTACTTAAAGTTCCGAATTTTAAATCACATTAACATTATATACTTAGAAAAATTTTATATATATTTTTATAACTTTAGGTGATATGTATCACGCGGAATATACAAGAATAACTACCAAAAACACGAAAATAACTAACAGTATGAGGCCTTCACAAGTCGGCATCCAAACTAGAAATGAACGATAAACACACTAATTGCAACAATTAGATGAGAGCTTATCAGTTCTTATCTTATCTAAGATTCCACATAAAATGACGTCATCACTCCAAAGTTCACAAGATGACGTCATTGGTCCAAGGTTCGCAAGATAGCCATTTAGCCTTTTAAAATTAAGAAGTAATTAAAAATCGATAGTAATTAAAAAATTTTAATTACTTCTTAATTTTAAAAGGCTAAATGGCTATCTTGCGAACCTTGGACCAATGACGTCATCTTGTGAACTTTGGAGTGATGACGTCATTTTATGTGGAATCTTAGATAAGATAAGAACTGATAAGCTCTCATCTAATTGTTGCAATTAGTGTGTTTATCGTTCATTTCTAGTTTGGATGCCGACTTGTGAAGGCCTCATACTGTTAGTTATTTTCGTGTTTTTGGTAGTTATTCTTGTATATTCCGCGTGATACATATCACCTAAAGTTATAAAAATATATATAAAATTTTTCTAAGTATATAATGTTAATGTGATTTAAAATTCGGAACTTTAAGTAAGTTTGGTACATATTTTCACTCTATGATTTCGAAGCTGAATGAAATAATATAGAAATTTTCTCATGTAGATAACAATTGTATTTACCACAATCTAATGTTGTACGATTCATTAAAAATTATAAGTTCTAATCACTTCATATCTTATGTGATCTGTTTGCACACGACACTCGATTTAGGTTACGTGATTATACTTATGAAGTTGTTTGATAAGTCATTTCAACTTTGGACGTTGTGTGGATAGGTTTGCTTCGCTCATAGCTGTGACAGAATTATAATGTTTTAAGATGTTAGTGTTTTAAAAATAAATCTTATACTGTGAATGTCGTAGTTGGATGTTACTATCTAAAAAGAATGTCTAAAATTCAAAGTATGCCATCACTCGAGCAAATAATTTCTAGTGTAAATAGTGCGGAGTTGACTGTTCCTGCCCTAGAAGAAACAAAATCTGTGGACATTGTCTCAGATGTGATTAATTCACCCTCACAAAAATTTGCTGTGGATTGGTTAGAAACCTATCTTATGTCTTCCAAAACCCCAGCAGAAACATCTACCGTTGTCAATTCACAAGTTCTCACCGAGGTTGAAAACTCAACTCATGATCTGCTTTCTTGTGCTCTAACACATAGTGGACTGTTATCTTCCAATGCAGAATCAGTTTCGACTGAATCTACTTCTTCAGATTTTATGCAAGATGCACTCCGTCGTTGGCATTTAGGTTCTAATGTGTATGTGTATTTGAAACTTCGTCATGGGAAGTTAAAAGTGTATATATGGAAATATCTCTCTAACGATCGAAATGAATTACAGCCTACGCGTGAAGGTGTTACACTGTCACCGGCTACATGGAGTGAATTTTCTCAAAAATTGTGGTCGTTCAATATTCTATATGCAGATACCTCTTTCGTCAGTCGCAATGAGTTGTTCTGTTTCAATGACAACGGAAAATTGCATCTGCAGAAAATAATTCAATTATATGATTCAAAATTTTGTCTAACACAGTGTCATATTACCTTAGATAAAAATCAAATAGCATGTTTACAGAATAGTGTTAACAACATTAGTATACATCTTCGAGAAAGTATATTTATAGAGTGGCTTCCTGCTCAAATATTAAAAATAAAGAACACTATAACCTTTCTACCATCATTTATTTGTGACAAAAATTTTGCATTCGAACAATTAATCTCTTGTATTCATGACAACACCATGTGTCATGTAAGAAAACTTTTCAAATGTGTTGGCTGTGTTGGTCAAGTTGAAGATTTAAGTTACCATGAATGTCTTTACAGCACTCCATTACAAATGTTTGGTGAAGAAGTCTTTTACTGCTATGATAGAAATTTTTTCGAGTCATTCAAATCAGAGGACTATGAAAGTGCGATAAGGAAATTATTTTAACTTATTTGTTTAAATGTACAAGTGATAATGGTTAATGTGTATTTCATTAATAATAGATTCATTAAATGGTTTTTATCTTTCAAATTGAATTCCTTATTTATACTCATTAGCTAATTTTTTTTTTTTTTTTTTTAGCATGTTCCATTTAAGAAATGTTATATTGTTGTGAGTTATGTATCTATGCATTCAAGTGTAACAGGTTTACTAATCTCACTTTTTAAAATAAAATATAAAAAATTAAAAATAGATTTATTCGAATCATATCAAATGTCTACAGTGTGAGTTTCATGACAAAAGATATTTACACTTTACAGAGTTTAAATCATAAATTTATAATCAATGTCAAAATTCTGAATTCATTCAAAATAAATGCTAATTTATGTTCCATTCTCTAAAGTATGAAGATTCATAAACAATGCTGTGTTTCAATCTCTAAGAATCGGTGAAAATTCAACTGTAGTTTCTTAAAAATCTACGAAGTTGGGAGTTATTCTGTAATAGGTGTAAAATTTTGTTGTGGTCCTGTCATTTTCTGTGTGTTGTTAAATATGTACATTCAAATGGGATCATTTATTAAGAGCAGAGGGGTCTTATGGAGCACCTACAGCCACAAAATTGTGACATTTCTATGTGCATGTCAATAATGTCTCGTATTAAGATATCAAAACTCATTACATGTTTCTTTTAAGGTGTTAATTGTATATCTTTCATATTTTTTAATGTTATTGCAATGTACTGTACTTGTCTCAGAGGGTCACTCTTTCATTTAAATTCAATGTTAACAATCACCTATCCTTAAAAACAGTAAGTTATTATATACTATTCTTCTTTAAAAAAAAAATATATATATATACTCGTTTAATGATCTTAAACGTTGTTGTAACAATAAAACCTAGCTCTTATTTGATAGTCATACACTAAGTATTGTGCAATTTTTGTCAAATTGCATTAAAATTTGATAATTTTAAATGGGGAAAAAAAAAAACATTCGTGAGTATTCTATAATATTGAAATGCTATGATCTTCCAGCTCTTGTATGTATTGTATAATTTGATAAATTTTTCATTTAAATATGGGAACTGCTTAAAACAATAACATTGCAATTAACTCGCTTTGCGAACATGAACTTTGGGTCACTATCTGTTACACTGATAAGTGCGATAAGCTATAGAGCCGATTTGGAATGTATTTTGGGTGAGTCTTTGGCCTGCATGTTGTGTGTATTGTGGGGGGAGGGGGTATATTTATGGAAAATATGTATTCATATACATATTCTTTCTGAGAGCAGCTTTTTCAAAATAAGATCCACACATTTTAGTGGTGTCTATTGAAATGTGAGGATGCAATCATGCATTTGCAATTGTCGGATTTCCACTTGGACGAATTCAGACGTAAAATACACCTCTAATGCTTTTTTTTTTTTTTAAATTATAACTTAACATTTAGAAGGTATATGGAATATCTGCTTATATGAAAAAAAAAAAAAAAAAAAAGGATAGCATAAGACAGTAGCAAGTTATTAAAAAGAAAAAAGAAAAAATGCATAATTTGGAAAGAATAATTGTGTGGTGGCAATACGGCAACATAATGACATCATTATAGATAAGATCTAATTTTTAATAATGTAATAAGAGTGTATCACTCATTTGGAGTGTGGACAGTAAGTTGTCGCTCCGTGAGTTCCAATTTTGTTAACTATTTTCAATGTGAATATAAAAATTATATGAAATGATTCTAAATATTCAAACTTAGAAGGTTCAACTAAGTTCGGTTTCATTGAAATATTTGTCCTGTAAATATTTGCATCGGTAAAACCACCATTGGTAGTTCAAACAGTCGATTCGTATTTAGAAAATTCTAGAACCGTAGTGTACAACTGTACAAATCTATTTTTAAAAGCTGTCGAAACAGATATTTTTTTCATAAAAATGTGTTCCATACAATTTATGTCTACCGATGAAATACAACTATTTCGGACATTTTTAAAAATTTAAAAAGTTTGAAAGTTAGTTTGATAAAATCTCACACAATACTTACTCGTTTCATGTTTAGCAGGTTTTAATACCGGGTGTTGAAATCTAGGTACATGTATGTGCAAAATGGTCTATTCCTATTCAATAGATTTTAAAATGTGTTGGTGTCCTGAAAAAAAAATAATGTACACTCACTTCTAAGTTCTATAATGGTAGTAAAATTACGATGTTAAAATGGTGATATCATATTCATTGGGTTTTATTTAAACTGAATGCTAAAATTTTTGGGGGTGAAAATTCGTTAGTTTGTTAAATTCTAAACTTCGATATTTCAATTACATCCACCATTTTAAAAATGGCCGAATCATATTCAATGCGTAATATCATTAAAATGATGTATTTCAGATTACGTGTACCAAATCAGACCCTTGAAGTATCCAACTATTAAAATATATTATTAGAAAAAATAGGTGGCAACACCTCATACTGCTGACGTCATTATAGATAATATCTAATTTTTAATAGCGTAATGAGAGTGTATCACTCATTTGAAGTTTGACCAGCGGGTAGTGAAGACGTCGTTCTGTGAGTTCTAATTTTCATTATTATTTTTATATACTGTTAGATTTATTTTTCAAAAATCACACACACACACACACTTAGAATGGTGAAATCTTGTTCACTTCATTTTAACTAAATGCGCTATTTTAAAGTTTGTGTATACATTTGTTTTTAGATACACAACACTTGAAAGGGTCGAATCCTGTTCACAAAACATAATTTCAGCTATGTATTACATTCATGTTTTTAAAGTTTGTGTATAAATTTGTTTTTAGATACACAACACATAAAGGGTTGAATGCTATTCACTTAACACCATTTTGAAAATGCGTAACTATACTTGGGTGTATTCAAATCATTTTTAAAAAAAATTATATTGATAGTTAGATTTATTTAAAAAAAAAAAAAAAAATCCACATTGCTATATATCACTGAATACAATTTTTGTGTTCACTGAACACAATTTGTGTGTTCATCCGTAATCAATTTGTTTTTAAACATTCGAAATCATTTCGTTATTATTATAAAAATCGTATTGATAGTTAGATTTATTTTAAAAAAACAAAAAAAAATCCACATTGCTATACACACACACACACACACACACTTAGAATGGTCGAATCCTATTCACTGAATACAAGTTTCGTGTCCACTGAACACAATTTTAGCTAATTATTACATTCGTGTTTTTAAAGTTTGTGTATACATTTGTTTTTACATACACAACACTCAGAATGGTCGAATCCTATTCACTGAACACAATTTGTGTGTTCATTGGAAATCCGTAATCAATTTGTTTTTAAACATTCGAAATTATTTCGTTATTATTATAAAAATCGTATTGATAGTTAGATTTATTTAAAAAAAAAAATCCACTGAATACAATTTTAGCTAATTATTACATTCGTGTTTTTAAAGTTTGTGTATACATTTGTTTTAAAAAAAAAAATCATAATGTTATAATACACAGATTTATATTCACTCCGTAGCATTCTGTTTTAAAACGCACCCTTTATAAAGCGCATCGCTATTCGAATGAATTTTGAAAAATAATCTAACTTCCACTGATAAGGTACACTTCGAAGTTAACTGCCTATAAAGCACGGGTGCTTTGGCACAGCGGTAAGACGCGCGGCTTCTAATCAGTTGGGCCCAAGTTCGAATCCAGCTCCTGACCAGTGAAACATTCATTTCTTTTGGGGAAAAAAATGCCGATAGATGGCAGCACTTCATCAAAATTCGCCAGAGGGCGCTTTAACTACATCCCGCTGATAAGATCTTTCACTCTGTCGCTGACCAGCAGAGAGGGAGGACGTGTGCTAAGGAGCTCCAAGGTCACTTCTAAGGTTATCAATCGCTGATTGCCACACGTCATTTCCAGATTGTTCGATTGCGACATCCCTTGAAACTTCTTCCTCAGGTCAAGGGTCAGTCAGCGATTGTGACATTCCCTCTCAAGAGTGAAACTCACTCCGTATGAGTCATCATGCCTCCGTGAAAGACTTCGCAATTGCCCTCTTGACCTCTTTCGCAATACTAGGAAAGAGGCATCCTCCCAAGAGAGGCATCCGGTGTTGTGCCGCCTCACCCAACTTCCAAAAGAGGGGAGGGGGGCATCCTCCCTCCTGGGGGTCTAAAGACCCTCCAAGGAGGGTCCACTCCAAAGAGGGAAGACACTCCAAAGAGGCATCCTCCCAAAGAGGGTCACTCCTCCTGTGCCGCCTCCCCGATCCGCCGCAGAACCGGTGTTTTATAACTACTAACGTATTTAAAGAGAAAATACGTTTGGTATAAATTGTTTCCTACAAAATTTCAATCAAGTGGGAATTATCAATAAAAATGTATTCATAATACCTATTTTTACATCTACTAAGGGGCTCTGCCTTCTGCTCGCCAACGCCTTTCCGAGCTTACTGCTTACTTTACGCTCAGCAGAGTATAAGTTCTAAATTTAAGTCACGCGATAACTCGTGTTTTAAGTCACGATTAAGCTATACGTTTTCAAGAAGGCATGTCTGTTCAATCACTTAAAAATATCGTTAGTTAACGATAACGATGGCTTCAGTATTAGATCTCTGAATGATTAATTTAAAATTCCTTAAATTATTTAAATATTGCTTCTTTTGAAATGACAACTATAAAATGAAATGGCAACAATGAATTCAGTTGATTTGCAATGCTTTAAATGCACAACTGATTTCAAACTATCGAATTACTTATTCCTTGACAGAAGCAGATGTGTGGAAATTATAGACATATCTAGGAAGAGCAAGGAATGTGTATTCTCACTAACAGCAATTACATTTATTACTTTCCTTATATACATAATGTATAAGGAAATTATTGTGACGGGGTCGAAAATTCGAATTCGAGTTTTCGACGGGAGAGCACGTTTCAAGCATCCCTGATCACGAATCAAACATTTTTGAAGTGATGTCTGTGTGTGTGCGTGTGTGTGTGTGTGTCAGTGAGTCTGTGGAGACGATAACTGACGAACGAATGGACCGATTCGAACCAAATTTGGTACAAAAATCACAATCCGTAAATACTGGAAGTCTATTGTTTTTATTCGCAATCGAATGTTCAGAATCCCCCCTAAATTTTTGAATGAAATTTTGAAAAAATCGTCAAAAAATCAAAACCACAAATAAAGTTACGCAAATGGACATTTCTTATGTAATTTTTCACTAGAAAACGATTGATATAAATTTTAGAAAGCTAACATAAACCGTTCTCGAGATATTGTACATTTTTTTAAAAAATTATCAAAAAGTCATATAAAATAAAAAAAAAATATTTCCTATTGGGAAACATGATCACTTTTCATATGTAATACCATGCGATAAATTGGGTGACATTATTCTCGTGGATCTAGCTCGTTCCATTTATGAAAAAAGATACTTTGAGTAATACTTTTGTATTTGAACGCCAATACTCATTTATCTGCTGTAAGAATAACTTATTTCTTAGTGCATAACGCTTGGCGAGATTTTGGCGACGAATTTGGCGGAATGTCGCCAACTCAGCGACTTTTTGAATAGTTGCCAAATTAACGAAAATCTCGCCAAATGGATAAAAATGACGCTAAATCAATGAAAATGACACTAATTGTCGAAAATTCAATATCATGGAAAGTATATTAGTATCTACTATAAGAAAAACCTATTTTTTACTGTAAAAGTAGTAAATTCATTACATTATATAAGGAAAGTCATGTGTTGCCGACATCAGATTTTTCTATTTAAACTCTCAGTTTTTTGCATTAATAATACTCCTACCATTGGTACAGAAGTTATTGTGCATCATAAAATCTGATGTGGACAGCACATAACTTTCCCTACAGACTCAAATTCATTATCTCTTTATATCTTCAATAATTCAGTTTCATTGATTTCATTCTTTAGTAATGCAGTTTCATTGAATAATTCAGTTTCTTTAATAATTCAGTTTCATTATTTAATAAATTGAGTTTCATTGTACAAAATAGCACGACAAATTATTTGAAATAACACTGAATTTGAACTTTTAATTCAATTTTCGGTTATAATACTTATCAACATAGTTGTAAAGTGTTCATGACTTTGTTCATTCTGTCTCTCTGTCTGTCTGTTTGTCGAAAATTATAGGAAATATTCAAATTATTACATAAAATGTGCAAAAAAAATTTCACCAAAATATCTTAGGTAAGTTTTAAAATAAAAATTGAAATAATAATTACCTATATTATATGAACAAATCACGCAATTCATTTCAAAACAAGGTACGGCATCCATTTTTTCCATGTGTAAAAATCGTGATGTTTAAAGGCCATTTAAATTTATGTTTAGTGTTGCATCCGTCATAGAACCGGTTTACTGTCTAGTATTACTGTTATTTATGCGTATTTACTGTTATCTACGTATCTAACTTCTGCATTTACAATATTTTTTATTTTAAATTACCACTAAACATTAATTATTCCTACAACGAAGCCTAATATAAGAAGTAGATGAGTTGTATAAGAATTCCTGAATTTTCTTCACGCAAAATTATTTAACTCTGGTGTCTGGAATATAAATGATATGAATGAAATATCCATTGGTTTCACATAGAGAAGCAGCTATAGTACTGCCTGTTTTGAAGAATACTTTAGTTTCCAAGTATGATAAATCATTGTAGTACTGTGATAATTAAAAAAATATGAGTGCTAAATGTATTGCATTTGAGAGATGCTTAAATAAAATTTCATTTCAGTTGGAAAGTGTTTCACAATCAATGTTTTATGCATGGTTGATCTTTCTTGTTGTGTGGTAACTAGACGTATTTTCAACTAAATATATCAAGAACCGTAGCCCTGGAGTAATGGATTTGATCTCATTCTTTTCGTCATCAAAAATTACGTATAAAAAAAGCATTTAATGGATACATTTGAGCATACGGAGTCTGTTATTTTAGACTTTGGCATCAGGGTAGCCCACAAGTGACTTACCTATAATTTTTTATGAAATTGGGTTCATTAGTTCTTGAGTTAGAGTGGATATATATATATATATATAGAGAGAGAGGGGGGGGGGAGAGGGCAAGCAAATATATTTTTTTGTGTTATAGGGTGCTTGAAATTGCGATTTTCGGCATGATTCCAATAATTTCCCTATACATTACCATGTATTGCAGGAAAAGTAATGATGCTATGAGAGCTTTGCATTTCAAATAATTAGTGTTCTAATCATATAGATTAAGAAAATGATTTGAATTTATAATACATAATAATGATGAATCATGAAGAATAATACATGAATATCTGTCTGATTTTCTACCTCTTTGTCTCAATTTCTCTCATCGTCATGGGAGAATGGCTGTACCGATTTTCATGAAAATTTTATTAGTAGTTTTGGTAGGGTTCCGTTAAAATTTTAACCTCCGTATTTTGTCTGTCTTTATATTCTTCTATTTCCTCGTTTTAAACGTGACCCAAATGCTATAAGAACCTCCAAACAAAAGAGTCATTGAAGTCTTCAAAACAACGTGACCGAATCATTACATGAACCTCTTTAAAACAAATACCAATTAAAATCCGATAACGTGACTCGATCACTGATCTTAGCTTCTATTTCTAAAATCATATGAAAGGGTCTTATATGAAGTAAAATATAAACTTTTTAATATCCAGAGCCATAAATGAAAGATCTCTCTTTATTTCTACCCTAATAAGAAGTCTAGAAACGTAGTCTACAAAGAAGCTGCTGTTTAATTGCAAAATTGTTATTATCTGTATAAAAAATAATTGCAAGTTGTGCTTCTGTCTGTCTGTCTTTTTATTAATCTCAGCACGGTAGATTTTACCTCTTTGTTTTTTTGTGAAAATGATTATAAAATTAAAAAAAAAAAACTAGCAGTATTATCAAAACAAATAGCAACAAATCGTGAATTAAGCTTTCTTACATTATATATCCAGCAGCCAGAACGGGTATACAGCTAGTATAAATATAATTAACTTAAGTGGGGATGGAATCTTTACTCTCTCATGCCAGAATAAGTTTTTTTCTTTTTTTTTTCAAATTTTACAAGAAAAATTTTGAAAAATCGGTATCATGAATCTAAATGATTACACGTATAACGTGTTATCCTCCACTTTAAAGGGCTTAAAAAAGGCTTGATTAATACCATACTTGATAATGTACAGAGGAGGAGGGTAACTTGTCTCCCGAGGGGGCTAATGACATCACGAACACAAAAATTGTACCTTGGTTATTTTCCACAACAATGTTTAAAACTATTAAGCATCGTAACCATTGAGCCATACATGAATGATTTTATGCATGACTAGCAGCATACCCGTTCTTCGTACGGAGTATATAATATAAATAAACTTATAATTCACAAACATGTGCAAATTCTGTTAAAATATTAAATTTATTGCTTCTAAAGAGAAGTTTAAGAATATCTGTTCTCACTATGAAAAATTATCTTCACGGACAGATCTGAAGAATAAAACATAATGGCCCCTTTTGTAAGCAAATTCACAAAAAAAAAAAAAAAAAAAAAAAAAATTGAATCAATATATGCAAAATGAAAGCATTAAAATTGTATAGGATCCGTACTACTTATATACGCGAATATTAGAAGATATAACCTGTATTAGTATATTAGAAGATTACCCGTATTACAATATGAGTCTAAAAAATCTTTGCCAAAATAAAAGAGATGACTTAATAAATTAAAAATATCAATAATCCTCGTAATCTTTATACCAGAAGGTCGTAATTGATTCCAATATATACCAATATATATCAAAACATATGCCAATATACCTATACTACTTATATTCTCGTAGATTAGAAGATATGCCCGTTGCTGTTGTTGAAACCCAGACCCTCCGACCTACCAGAAAGATGTAAGGTAAACGTTTGGACGGCCGGGAAGTGCCACCCAATTTAGACCGGAACCCAGTGGGGGAGGCATCCACAGGGACCGTACCCTCCTTCTCCTACCACCAACCTCTCGAAAGGACTTACGGACCCACATGTTTAACGTGATCGTACTCCGCATGCACACGACGGCAGTTGTGGCAGTGTGCAAATCCAGCGCGTAAACCACCGGGCTACCGCGTCCGAAATGTGCCAACAGCACGCGGTGTTCCCAGGTGGTCACCCACCCAAGTACTAACCGCGCCCGATGCTGCTTGACTTCGGTGATCTAACGAGAACCGGTGTTTTCAGCACGGTAGGTCCGTTGGCCTAAAAGAAGATATGCCCTTGTATTTGTAGAAGATTACTCGTACAACGTACAATATGAGTTTAAACAATTTTTGTCATAATAAAACAATGGCATAATAACTTGAAAATATCAATAATCCCTGAATTAATAATTCCCGAAAATATCAATAATAATAAAGTTTAAACCTGAAGACCGTAATTGATATTATCCAGTCAAAAATGATATAAGAAAAATCAAATCGTTCTTTTCTAAAATATATTTTTATATCCATTTATTTATTATTCAAATCGAAAAAATAATAATTCAAATTAACAGACAGATTTAATTTAATTGCGTTTCTGAGCAACATGATATAAGTTAGAATCTTCCTCATAAACTGCGAAATTAATTAACCATTTTGATTTCTTTATACTTTTCATTGTTCAGTAAAAGCTTGTGAAAAATAAACCATAGAGATAGATTTCCCATTTAAATCATGGTTCAAACAATTCATGTTTTTAGAAAGTGACTAATTAGCGCAAAAAATCTCCCATCAAACTCAGTGATAAGGTTTTAATTCACTTTCAAACGATTTTCAAGCTTTTCGTTTGGAGAAACCACGGAGTTAGAGAGTAGAACTCCTAGGAAAAAGTTTCGTTTTGAATTAATATCTCAACAAACCCTAGTCTTAGATACTCGAAACTTGGGCAAAATTTATGAGGGGCTATTTCAAGGCTATCCACAATATTTCAAATTCGGTTCAGCCGTTCTCCCGTGATGACAGGACAGACAGACAGACAGACAGATTTTCAATTTTATTTATATAGATTGTGACACATTTTGTCCTATGTTGTCATGTTAAAAGAATATAAAATTTCTAATCCATTAAGTTAAAATCCATTAAGTCTCTAATTAAAAATAATTATATTTAATTCTAGATTCTTTTTATAACAGAGTTAGATATAAAGTTTCGTGAAAATCCATTAATATTTATGGCCGCTAACGTATACACAAGAAATCGACCACAGGCATCAGACGGATTATGTCATCACTCCAAACATTGTCCGACCATGTCCTATACTGCCATGTTAAGCAACAAAAAATTTCGAATAAATTTAGAAGTTTTCACTCGCATTTCTAAAAATTATATCTAGTTTTAGATTATTTTTACTTTCCTTATATACATATAATGTATAAGGAATGTATTGTGACGGGGTCGAAAATTCGAATTCGAGTTTTCGACGGGAGAGCACGTTTCAAGCATCCTTGAATACGAATCAGACATTTTTTAGATGGCGTCTGTGTGTGTGTGTGTGTGTGTGAGAGAGAGAGAGAGAGAGAGAGAGAGGAGACGATAACTGACGAACGAATGGACCAATTCAAACGAAATTTGGTACAAAAATTACAATCCATGAATACTGGAAGCCAATTGTTTTTATACGCAATCGAATGTTCAGAACCCCCCCCCCCCCACACCCCTAAATTTTCGAGTGAAATTTTAAAAAAATCATCAAAAAATCAAAACATTTAATAAAGTTATGTAAATAGTCATTTCCTATATAATTTTTCTTTGGAAAACGATTAAAAGAAATTTTAGAACGCTAGCATGAACCGTTCTCGAGATATTGTACATTTTTCAAAAAAATTATCAAAAAATCATATAAAATTAAAATATATATATTACCAATTGTTGAAATATGTTCACTTTTCATAAGTAATGTCATGCGATATTACTTATGAAAATGATATGGCTGATATCATTCTCGTGGATCTAGCTAGTTCCATTCATGGAAAAATATACTTTAGGTAATACTTTTGTATTTAGACGCCAATAGTCAGTTATGTGCTACAAGAATAACTTATTTCTCCGTCCATAACGCTTGGCGCCACCTTGGCGACTTTTTAAATATTGCCAAATTAACAAAAATGTCGCCAAATTGATAAAAATGACGTTAAATTAATGAAAATGACGACTAGACGATGAAGTAATTATTAAAGTATTTTAATATATGAATTACATCGGTTATTGAGGATGCTATCAATATTGATGATTGTTTACAGTTGCGCAAAGTATAAGTTAATTGAGTATTTTGAAATAGCTTTACATAGGGTCATCCTGAAAATCGCCCAATGTACAATTCAATGATAAAAACACAGCGCTGTGGATCTTATATATTATTTTTTTACTGTAAAACTAGTCAATCCATTGTATTATATAAGGAAAGTCATGTTCTGCCCACATTAGATTTTTTTTTTTATAACAAAGCCGGATATAAAGTTTCGTGAAAATACATTAATATGTGTGGGCGCTACCGTGTACACAAGATATCGACTACAGACATACAGACAGATAAACAGAAATCATACCAAAAATAGTCAAAACGTATTCAGGAGATCTTAAAATATATATTCCCAGCAAAATCTGGAATTCGAAAATTTTCATATGCTTTCTGTATTCTACGTACTTTCATACTTTATGTATGCTACACGGTATGAGAAAGTAAAAATTCGCGCAAACTGCCAATTGAATCAGTCTGCAAAATTAAATGCTTTATTAGCAAACAAAATTCATGTTGATTAATGATATTTTTAATCAATGTTATATGATGTTTACTCATATTTTTTTTATTCTACAGAATAATTTAAATATGCAGTTGTCAAATAAATATTTTCGTATCAAAATATGATTCGACCACAAAACCACATTTTCAGTATAACCACAAAGTTACATTCAAATTTTACTGAAATTTTATAACGAATTGTTTTCTCTTCTTTTCAAGAAATAATACACGACATCTTCTATTCTGATCAGAAAGGAAACCATCGGTTATCAAGCATAGCCACCAAATTTGTTGAAAAAAAAAATCCTATTTCTAAACTATTTACTGAAATTATTCTCAGGTTTAAAGTTTAAGAATCGACAGTGGACGAAAACTAACATTATTCCGTTTCCAGTCACAGTTCGTTCTTTTTTTCTTTTATATTCGAGGAAATTCAAATTAAGGATTCCAGCACTTCCCTCAAATTGGTGCATGATTCACCATTTGTTTTGAAATCGAAGGGGTGGGGTGGGGGAGCTATAATTGCTTTGTTCTGATTTTTATTTAATTATATATCTCTGATAAACAGTTGTAAATAGTCTCAAAAAGATAGTTAAAGGAACGGAAAAAGTCGCCTCTGCAAATTTATTCATTTATTTTTGCTTTCTCATACTGTTTGTAACAAGAAAGTATTGTTCTTTCGAAAGTTCTTAGAATTCGAGGTTTTGACGGATAAACAAGTTTTAAGACCATTTCGAACGCTGTTGAAAAAGTGTGTGTGTATGTGCGTGCGTACGTGTGAACTTGTGTGGTATGTGCGTGCGTAAGTGTGAACTTGTGTGGTGTATGCATACGTGTGCGGTTGTGTGTGTGTGCTTATATGTGTGCATGCGTGTATGTGTGTGTGTGTGTGCGTGCGTGCGTGTTGTGGTGACGATTTTTCTTTTAATTACTAGCTCCTTTAATAAAATCTTTAGTAATATTTAAAATATTTCATTTAACAAGCTAACTTATTAAGCTGCGTTGTGTATGCAATAATCCTCCAATTTGTTTTGCAGTAAGAAATAACTGCTTACCATTAAAATTATTGCTTACCATTAACTGCTTACCATTAAAATTATTTTAAAAAGAATACCTTGCTAACGAACACTGGCAAAAAGATAACTGTTTTGCATTTTGATACCGATTGTGATACAAGTAGACTTAAAGAATGTAGCATACTTGATCACAATATACCCACAGATATACTCCTCGTTGCTCGTGACTTTAAACATATGCAAATTTAAACATTCTAAATAATATTGTCTCACAAAAAATTCCATTAAAATATTTATTTCAATTGCCTTAAAATAATTATAAGAGCCTATAAGGAAAACTTGAGCAACGTATAGAAGCACAAATAACACAAAATAATGCAGCATGCTGTTTCGAGGATGCGCTAAATCCCCTTCATAGGTGCAAAAGGGGATCCAGCGAATCCTCTAAACAGCTGTATGCTTCATTATTTTGTGTTATTTGTGCTTATTATACGTTGCTTAAGCTTTCCTCATAGTGTATTTTACTTGACATAAGAACCTATGTTCTCCCTACAAAAAATTATCTGTGCAGGTATATCTGATGAACAAAACAACATGAACCCGTTTGTAAACACATTTAAAAGAAATATGAAGTTTGGTAAACAGCATAGACTGTGAATGAAACAGAATGTGGATATTTCAACTGACAATTAAAAGAAGCCTATTGATTTTCAGCAAGGTAAAACGTTCAAGAAAAAAATGAGCAGATTTTCCAATGATTCCATTTGGTTCATAATCAATAAGACTCCACAACAATAGCGCCAAATTTTTTTTCTAACAGTTCATTTCAAAGATGTCGTGACCTTTGCCCACGCATCCCACATAGCCTTAAATAAAATGCTTCAATTCGAGTTCAGGAACACTAAAACATAGCAACTCATCCAAAAACCCAAATTTTCAATCCTGTCGCAATACTGACTTTATATTCTGCTATATAATATGAAAATTAAAAAGTGGGGTTTGAATATTTTGGATAACCACCAGACCCACACTACGACAGTCAGCGCCTGGCGAAGGATTCAGACGCCCAACGAACGTAGCTATAAAGTGGAAAAATGTGTTTCTCATTGCAATGCAAATGAAGCAATTAAGAGAGACAAAAAAAAAAGGTATAATAAAGTTGGATAATACTCGCATAAATCTAAACGGTTCAGCGTGTGTCTGGAAATAAAATCCGGTTTCGCTTAACGTTGCCTTAGAAGGTTCTCCTGTCACGTTCATAACTTGTGTATTTATGAAATACAACATTGCAGTTTTCGTGCCGATAAGACAATAATGTCTTATTTGTGTCCGAAGATTATAAAATGATCAAAAAAAAATATTCAAATGAAGAATTTTGCTTGCACTTTAGGTTATAGATGCAAACATGTTGAACGAGCGAATTTATGCTTCTCCACTTCAAAGACATACAATCAGTGCTGTATCAATCTTACAGAAGCAGAGAAAACTACCTATTTATCTATTTTTCCATGAGACCCCTATTTTTCATCCAATCATTTCGATTTTTAATGATTTTTTTTTTATTTAGAGGCATATTAGAACAGCGATCAAATAAATACAACAGTTTACCGATTATTATTATTATTATTTATTTGCAATTTACTCAGGAAATAGTTATTCTTAAGCCGATTCCCGTTTCCTTCTCCTACTCCCTCTATATCTTCATATTGAGTTTTCATATACTTTAATACAAAATATATGTTGCAAAGAAACTTACTGCCCCAACCGGGAATCGAACTAAGGATCTTCATACTGGCCAGCCGAAGCTCCACCGCTGAGCTACTGGGACGGAATTGCAAGTTCTTATCGGGGAAGTGGACTCTGCATTCCCCATCCTCTAATGCCAGATTGACATGAAACTGACCATCTGACTGACCACTTTCTGTTATTTTTGCCTCAGATTAGCCTCCTGCTGCTATTTTCATCTTCCAGGTCGGCTTCCTGATGGTCGTTGCTCTCCCGATTCGAAATCGGCACTCAATACACCAGAGTCCACTGAATCTATGCTAGTCGTACTAGGGTCACTTTCAGACCTCCGTCATCTTTACACTCACCTACATGGTTGATTTTTTCGGGCACTAATGTAAAGAACCTTGCTGCCCCAACCGGGTATCGAACCACTGACCGTCGTACTGGCCAGCCGACGCTCTACCGTTGAGCTATTGGGACAGAACTGCAAGCACTTGCCGTCGAAGTGGACTCTGCAATGTTCTATTGCTTTTCCTTCTCAAGTTATTCTTTTATAATTGTTTGTAATTATTCTTTAAAAAAAGGAAAAACTTTTCAAGTTTCCTGCAATTCTGTATCGTTGATGAATTGGATACTTTTAGCTGTATAAGTGTTAATATATGTTATTTTAATACCTTAAAGCTTAATTCAAACTAGCAATTTCCATATACTTACAATAAATCAAACTGCTGATTGCAAGATAATCTATATATATAAAGAAGAAAAGTATGTATGTATGATCCACCATAACTGAAGAACGGCTGAACCGAATTTCATAAAATTTGTCTTGGTAGTCTTAAAATCGCCTCACTTAAAACATAGGCTATGTTTCGAGTTTCTACGACCAGTGATTCTCGAAATATTAGTGATAAACGACACTTTTCCCTACGAGTTCTACTCTCTAACTCCATGATTCACAACAAAAAAGGTTGGACATTGTTGGTTTAAAACGTGAAAGTCAATTAAATGAGTTTTGTGGGAGTTTACTGAACGTATTAGACACTTTAGAAAATCGCAGGTTTGAGATATGAATTTAAATGGAAACTATCACTATGGTTTATTTCTCACAGACTTACTCAACAACGAAAAGTATTAGGAAATCACAAGAAAGATCAATCATGCATAAAGCATTGATTATGAAACACTTTCCAACTTTAATTTTATTTAAACATCTCTAAAATGCTATACATTCAAACTCATTTTACTCTAAAATCACAAAAAAGATCAATCATGCATAAAGCATTGATTATGAAACACTTTCCAACTTTAATTTTATTTAAACATCTCTAAAATGCTATACATTCAGCGGTAATATATCACAATCGGCCCTATATGTTCCGGTGTAATTTTTATCATAGTTTTGCATGGTAAATATCGAGCAACGCGGGGTAATCGCTGCTAGTAACTCATAAAACTAACTTGAATAAAGCAGGCATATGTTAATAATTACCACCATTGTTAAAAGGAATATCCTATAGGAATAATCCTATTTTTTTTTCTTTACAGCAAATAATGCTACGAAAGTCTTAAATTTCAACTAATTTCAGTTCTAATCACAAAAATTACTCAAAACTCTATCTATTTCTTTTTTTTTTTATTATTATAATCTGTCCACACATAAAATTTTATAAATGCGCACAAGTACACTGCATATAGATTTCCAAAAGTGACAGAAATGCATTAAGAAGATCTTAAAACCTTCTTATCCGTCAAAATCTGGAATTCAAACATTTTCGAGGTACTTTCTCTGTACAATAGTATAAGGAAGTATAAGAACGTGTATTTTTATAAAAATCACTGCCTATTGGCTAACTCATTGCACTTATTGGCTAATGCTCTTATCAGACACATATTACTGTACATTAATACTAAGTAATCTTAATTCAAATCATGTATAAATAAATGGATAAGTACTTTCAAGATAAGATGGATAAGTACTTTTTGCAGAATTCCAGCTTATAGGACGTAGTCCAGTGAATGCCTAGTCAAATTAAAATTTTAAAGGTATTTTTTTAACATTTTATAAGAGAGAATTTTGTGAATCTACTTTTCAGTAGTAAGTTGTTCCCGCATCTAGATTTTAATAGCAAATTGTTGGTTGAGAAACACAGTTTTGCATAATAGCAGAATAATTCTAGTGTTTCATAAGGAATCTCTGCCTTTTGCGATCTCAGAAGAGAGTCGCCTGGGGTTACTTTGTAAAATAATCGTTTACCGGATGAAAACGAATGTCGTACACGATGCGAATTTGGGGGTGTCGGCGTCATTAAGTATAAAGACCCGTGTCAGTAACCTAAAACTATGATTGACAATATTTCACAAAATATTCCAAAAGGACTATTTTCTGAATTTCAATAATTTTGCGGTAATTTTCGTCGCAAGTTGGTGCAAGTGCGCAAGTTTGACGTTTTGGCATTTTTCTCTGCATTCCCAGCACCCTGCGCAAACATGCGATTACCTTTTCTATTCAACAGCTTGTCAAGCAACCGAACGATAATGATACATTTAAGATCTTGTTTGGCGACGAAGAAGAGATACAATGTATCATTACAGAGGAGGTGTAGGGAGGGAGGAGGGGAGATTGACGCATGATGAGCACTGAAACCGCAACTATCAGTTTTTCGAAAATCCTCTCAAAGGTTTCACATCTACTCTCTAAGCAATTACTTTTAAATTATTTTATTACTTACTCTAATTGCTTTTAAAATGTGATATTGTGGGTTGAAAATGAGGCCACTCATTTTGGAAGGAAATGATAAGTTTCATTAGAAAAACCATGGAGGAAAGAAGAGTTAAAAGAACTGAGAAAGTGCCGATATCATTTGAGGCAATCATTCAGGTGGCTCTGGGATAAGGTACATAAGCACTCCTGCATTGTATGTATTTCTAGGATGAAAGGATTAAAATATTTATTTAAACTGTCAATTTTATAGAAATAACTTAGTATCGCGATACAAATTAGAACTTAAACAATAAGGAATATTGCTATGTATTTAACATTTTTTACATTTCCATTTGTTTTTATCTCCCTATATTCTGAACTCTGTCTTACAAGTGTGACAAAATACTGATTAATTATACTGATCATTAGGGAATCTTACTATAAAAATAATCAAAAATGCATATACTATGCTTTTATATTGTGTCAAATGAAAACAAAGGGCGCTTTACTAACACGAACATCACCTAAATGTAAGTTTCAAAGCATTATGGCATTTCAAGCGTTTCATCCATAAGAGTTTCTCCATCTCTCTAACTCCGTGGAAGAAAACAAGCGTGGTGTCGTGGGACAGTATTGGAATTTTCCTGTCGCCACTTCACTTCTAGAAAGTATTACCCCCCCCCCCCCCTCTCTCTCTTTGGAAACGGTTGACATTCCATGGCTATGAGTAAGAGACCAGCTGCAGTGGTGAGAAAATGGCAAAGGACGCTATCTTGTTTTTAAATAAAATGGACACCTGCAAGAGGGCTAGAGCCCCCCAATTTTTAGCCAACCCTTTGGAAGGGGCCAAATCCAGTGATTCGAGGGAGCCCGGCCGCGTCACTGAATTTATGGGTCCCCCAATTTTTAGCCAACCCTTTGGAAGGGGCCAAATCCAGTGATTCGAGGGAGCCCGGCCGCGTCACTGAATTTATGGATTTGGCCCCTTCCAAAGGGTTGGCTAAAAATTGGGGGGCTCTAGCCCTCTTGCAGGTGTCCATTTTATTTAAAAACAAGATAGCGTCCTTTGCCATTTTCTCACCACTGCAGCTGGTCTCTTACTCATAGCCATGGAATGTCAACCGTTTCCAAAGAGAGAGGGGGGGGGGGGTAATACTTTCTAGAAGTGAAGTGGCGACAGGAAAATTCCAATACTGTCCCACGACACGTGGCTAAGCCGTACTTCCAAAGGGGACCAAAGGGGATCTTTCAGGTAGGATCTTTAAGGAACAATTTATATTAATATACTCTATTAATTATACTATTTAACTATTCTACTAATTTATTCTATTAATTATAAAAGAATCAGCAGTGATTCTTTTATACCATTTGTCCGATGATTGTATGATCATTCGTTCGATTGAGCCGAAATTATTTTGCGAGAATAACACGTCTTTGTGGGCTTTCTTTATACCTTTTCAAAATATTCAACAATCGAAATGACTCATATAACTGTATTTTCAATGTAGTTTAAATACTAAAATATCGACATTTACCACAATATTTCGAAAACTTAAAATTTGAAATCCCAAATCCAATCATATATCCTTCTAAAGCTTTGAAAGGACTACAAATGACTCGCAAAGTGTTCATAGTATTTAGTTGCTTCCGACTTCAGCCGTATATCCCGACCATAGACTTAATTTATTTGGTAGCATATATATAAACTTATACAATATTATATATTTAAACTTTTACAATTATATATAAACTTATACACTTATTTCTGACGATATTTAAAATTCAGGTGAATATATAAATTTACCTGGCGCACATAAATACGTGCTAGAATTACATACTTCTTGTTTCTTCAAACCTTACAAATCATTACGCATCTTTAGAATTCCCAAGTTCTTAATTTCTTTGAAGCAAATCAAAATATCTCGTGCTTGTGTATCAATTCCAATATTTCCCAAATAAAGAAACACGTTCAGCTGCAACACTCGTGACATTTAAATGCTACAGCTTTCCCTCCCACTGGAAAATTTAAACAAGCTAAAATATTGAAATATTGAAATTAGAACCAACTTTCTAGAATAATTCAAAACATTAACATAAAACAATCATAACCACTATATTTCAAAAACTGAAAATATGATCCAAAATACAAATATATGTTCTTGTAGAGTTTATAAAAGACTACAAATTACAATTTATTGTTTATCCCTATTGCTTTTAGTTTTCGAGATATAAGCATTAAAAGATATAAGCATTCAAGATATAAACACGTCAGTCTTCTCGAATTTGAAATTCTTTGGAATGTTGAAAATAGTGCTGGGTTGGTTTCTGAAGCGTAATGTAAGCTCTTCGTCGGGAACGGAAAGCAACCACCTATTGCCGAAGTTGAAAATCTGTTTGAAAGGCTTCGAAAAGACATATATATATATATTTCCGAATTCGACAAAATGATATTTACATGAGATAAAGTGGGATATTTTAAATCAGAATGAGGGACATTATTTATTAATTCTAGGCAAACTAAAGTCTATTTAATAACTATCTAATATATTTTCGTATTAATACCCTCCTGAAGTGCCAGGTGAACTAAAAGATAATATTTACACACTTATAGTATCAACCATGGTGAAGAACTTACCGGAGCCAGATTTTCAACCCTCCCACCCCCCCTCCCAGGAGCGAAAAAAATTGAGGTATTCAAAAAGGCTTTTCATTTCTTCCAGAAGCTTACCCGGTGACATAAAAGACCAATTCGTTGCACACTTGCATTATCAACAGCGAGACAGAACCTAATGATGCTGGATTTTTTATTTCTGCACAGGGGTGAACAAATAAGAGAGTCGAAAAAGTCTTTGCAGACATTTCAGAACTCTCCCTATGACCTAAAGGGATTAAAAATTTGCATACTTATAGTTTCGACCATGGGGCAGACCCTAACTGAGCCAGTTCCCGACTAAGGCGAATATTTTCAACACTAAGCGCCGTGCACTGTTGGGTAAAATAAACTTCAAAAATTAGACCGCAACTTATTTTTTAATAAGAGTGCTAGTTTCCCCTACTCTAACAGGCTTATGTACTAGAACTAAATTAAAAGTACACACTCGATTTTCTTATAAATGATGCATCATTTATGATGAAACACAATTATGTGACATCGGTGTGATTTCATGTTACACAAAATAATATCACAAAATAATATCACAAACAAGGATAACGTCATAAAGACTTCGAAAATAGTACCTCTAGGGTCGCCGATCGTGTAAATCCATGAGCCTGAGCAATAAGATGCACTGTAAAACATTCTGCAATCTTTGCTTATTTTTTTTCAGCAACTTTGTTGATAATTTCAGCAAACTGATAAGAAAAATGACAATTACAGGCGTTCATGAAAATTCTAGCTTCATTTCTGAAATATTCAGGTAATTATGGTCTGCAAAAGCATTATTTTTTGTATCTCACTCCCACCTCACTATTATTTTTGTATCCAGAATAAATGACTCCTGCTCATTTTATAAAAACATATTTTAATGCGCTTGACATGTATACTACTAAGTATTCTTGCATTCCATACTCTGTTCTTTTTATGTTTGTGTGGTTACTGTAACTGGATTACATCTGTAGTTGTCATGTAAAGTGAACAAATATATATATATATATATATATATATATATATATATATCCCTTAATATAGGTTATAATAGTCCAGGGAAGAGACATTTCAGATTACCAAAAATCTACTCTATTATATGACACTCGAAACAGACATAGTTACATAGGCCTGGCGAGCTCCTGATCGTCGACCTACTCTCAAGACAACTATCAATGCAGTCTGCGTTTGTTCACATAATGTACAATTACATCGGAGGGAGAGGAATCGGATGACGGCGTGACACATGCTGTCTTCGCGTTATTTATGCTTTAAAAATGGGACGGGGAAGCAGTTTCATATGAGAAAGTTTACGCAGAGGTTATGATTAGTGACCCTATATGGTATGCTCGAGGAAAAGAGGAAGTGTTGGCGGACTTTGTTAATATTAGTGGGGTGGGATAGAATTTATTATAGTTACAATACGTGCTGGACATGAAAGGGAAATTTGGAATAATAATTATAAAAGGAAAGGGCGCATTATTGGGGAAAACCTAAAATTTCTGCATCATATATATATATATATTATCATAACTGTCAAAGACATTGCTCCCCATTACAGACAGCTGATTCCTCTGAAACTTTTATACTTGCAAATGTTTTACATTCCTCTGCTCTAAGGAATGTTACAAGTTGTTCGGTTACAAGCGATATTTCCATCCATTAACATCGTTAAATTAAAGACTGTTTTTTCTGTTTACGACGTAGCCGCAAAAACCAGACAGTAAAAAAAAAATAAAATTTTCGTCTCCATTTCGAATTATGTAACAGATGTTTCGATTTTTGACCCGTATTACATATGGGGGGAGGGGGTATATAATACCTACACACAACCACCTCGGAGTCTTATCGGTCTATTAACAAGAAGAACGGAACCCTAAATTTCAAGGTAAGCAGCTTCCGATATTTACATATTTTATCCGCCGCAGACGAAACCCGATAAAGAAAAAATGTCTGGGATGACCGGTTTGGGGCATCACCACAAGCAACATTGTATCTACTCGTAGCGCGGCACACACTCGATTTCCGTTCCTCCCCTGCTCCATCCCTAGTTATCTTTTATTTTATTTTTTCTTTTCACCAAAAGCCAATCCAAAGATACGTTCGAGATCTGCATAACAAGTAGCTCCACGGACAGAAAAACCAAATGAAAAATCGTAGCTTAATGGTTCTACAGTTCATTTTTCATGCATCTCTGTAAGTGTTTACATGTATTGTTGCGGTCTTTTTCGATAATATCTGGGGGTTAAGTAACCGGACAACCTACTATGATCCTTCTTGGGGTTTCTTTTTTCTTTTCTTTTGTTTTTAAGTTTTATTTTATAAGAGATAGCAACGTTGCAGTTAACGATGCATTGTCAGAAGGTGTAAAAATGTGCACATTAGGGCGATGATTGTTTTAGACCAACGGTACTAAATGGCAAAAAATGGCAACAGATTATAGAAATTAATTCAATTGCGCTCTGTTATCATGCATCACTTCTATTTCTTTTATTATCTAAGCTTCAAGAAGTCGATCGTGCCTGCTGTCAATTGGTTAGTACATTAAAGGAAGCTCTGTTTCGTGTATGGCATATTCTAAAAAAATTGCATATTTGAATTATAAATAGGGTTACATTAACTATGTTCACAGAATCCGCTTAAAGGGGACATTTTAAAGAAGAAATCGCGCTCCCAATTTGCGCTAGAATCGGCTCCAAATTTCTTAAAAATTTAACTCTGGCAACACGAAGCTGCAAAATCAAAATGTATAATCACAGAGCCCACCAGGAGGAGGAGGTATTTTCAAAGATAGGCAACGTCTCTAACTTGATGCCTCCCATTGGCGGTTCTGAGACTATGAACCATTCAAATGTGATTATTTCTATCAGAAGGTAAAGGAAATAAAGGCACAAAATTGTAAATATTAAAAATTTAGCTAAACCCTTAGTCAGCAATTAAATTCGAAACAGTGAAACATGGCCCTGGTATAGTGGCAATGTCTTTAAATTATTCACTTACCTCTGACATCTAAAAAAGGAAAATTAACGCAGTACACACTGTTTTTAAAAGATAAATCTAAAAAGGGGGTATCACATCTCTTTATTTAGTACATAAAATATCTGTGCATAGTATTCAAGAATTTTCTTTTATCATATCTCTAAGGCAATTCATTTTAGTTTAAAATTACGCATTCATCTCAACTTAATCATCAATTTCAATTCATCATTTATACCTGTATGCATACACTATATTAATTTCTGGGATTCGACTCCTATAAATATATTCACACCATTCATAATGCTTGTATTTCTTATTCATTTCTTAAATTCATAAAACCTCAATTTCATTTTTATTTTCAATATATAAATCCTTGTATATTTTTATTATTCGAAATCTTGTATCCTTTAGGAGACACTATCCAGTTGTAATTATGAATTTCTATTAACTGTCAATTCCAAACAATGGTAATTAATAAGCATAAATCTAAAGTAATAGTAGGGGATTAGGGAGAGTTCTGCGCCACTTCAGAGGCGGTGAATCCCTATACTTTAACATGGGGAACCCTCCGAGGCCAGAAAATGAGTGCATCAACAGAGGCGGTGGTAAAGTCCCATGCTTTAACATAGGGCTTCTCAGAAGTCGGTGTGAGACGGTACGGTTACGGTTCCATAAGACAGGTATGGAAAAAAGGTGACGTCACAGAAGAGAGTGGAGTTTATGACGTATAAAGTATTTTTTTCTTTCTTTGTTTTTAGTAACAAAATTTCGTAAATGTAAGTTTTTTCTTTTTTTTTTTTCAACAAGTTGGATTTTGAGGGTTGTCGGATTTCTCTATGGGAAATAACATGGATTTTAAGAATGTGCCGTTTTTAGCGTTTTTTTCACAAAAAGTTTCAAAAACGTTAAAAAACAACAAAAATGTACGTTTTTAAAATAAATTGTGGTTTTTAGATTGTTTGAATTCTCTATGGGAAATAACATGGGTTTTCACACTTTTGTGAATTTTTTAGAAAAAAAATGTGCGTTTTTGCAAGTGTTACCAAAAAAGCGTTTTTTGAAAAATGTGACATTTTGCGATTTTTTTCAAACTGTCGGATTTCTCTATGGGAATTAACATAGGTTTTCACACTTTTGCAATTTTTTGAAAAAAAATGTGCGTTTTTGCAAAAGTGTTACCAAAAATGCGTTTTTTGAAAAATGTGACATTTTGCGATTTTTTTCAAAAACACACTTTTTACTTGTAAAAACTAAGAAAAACACGTTTCTAAAGTAGCAGAATCGCGTGAATTGGGTGTATGGGTGGGGTGTGTTTCCCCAACCATTTCGGTCTTGTATTTCAAAATTTAAATGCAGTAATGTCTTTTTAAGAAATTAGATGCTGTTAGAAAAATATATTATTTTTTTTTATTGTGGTCCCACCTCCACCCGTCCCATTCCAAATTTAGGTTACTTTTAGTACCGCATGTATAGCACAGAGGCTAAAGTAATTTTTGTAAGGGGAGGGCTCAATTCCCCATCCAAAATAAGTTGCAAATTGCAATGCGCGGAATACTCATTATTTCGCCTTTCTTTTATTTGTCAGAATCCTTGTCCTTGATTGGTTATGACTCACGCCCTTTATTGATCCATCATTATGGCTTTTAACAATTAAATATATTCATTATAAAATTTGTTACTTATTATTTAATGATCACTTATTATTTAAATTATCATAAGAGAGTATCTAGTAAAGACATAATTTGGAAGTGAGCCAAATTTGTAGCTTGTAAGGCTATTTAAAATATGATAAGGTTGACCACCCTTCTGCATATAAAATCAATCTACACCAGGCAGGTTAAATAGATCACTCCAATTCACTTAATTACTAAAATAACATCCTTTGAGTTATAAATTATAAAGCAATTTTTAAATTATTAAATGTTAAAATGTCATTAATCACTGTGAATTTATATATTTTCATTCGATTGGTTTTATGCATATTCTCCACTTATTTACTCCCATTAGAATTTACTTATGTCTTTAAAATATTATGAATACCAAAAGAAACTCATATACACAAATATTATTAAATTCTGATTTGTACACTTTTTGTTCTTATCCTTGTACTTCCATTGTTAAAATTTTAATTCACATAAATTTATGCAATTCCATATGATCATTATTTATAATACACTTTGATCTTAATTCATATTTTAAATCATATCTTAAATTGTATATTTAATCATAAAATACAATAAACATTCTTCATTACATTTTTCTAGTTGATCATGATAGAGGGTACTACTTTATATACAATAAGAATTCATATTATCTGCCCATCCCGATTCATTATATTAACCATTGAGTTTTTACATATTATTGGAGCGTTTAGTAAAACTCCTTTACCAAATTTCATAATTAATTAAATTTCATTCACCCATTACTTCAGGAAGAAAAATCTTTGGTAAGTTCGTGCATCATAGTCACTCACTTCACAATTTTTCTGTCACTCACTTCACTGCTTCGATTCTTGAACTAATTCCAAATTCGGAGTGTTTATGGGCTTCGAATATTGACCAGACCTCAGCTTGGCAACTTAGTTCACGACGTTAGGGGCCAATGGGGTTTTTCCGGGGAGACCTTTCATGGCCTTCTATCTCACTATCCATCTGCATATCGGCGGCCTTGGTGTCCAAGAATTTCACCGTAGTTGGCATATCAAAAAGTTTAACGTTTATAATGCAATTGTACTTTCTGACAAGAAGAATGTTCTGATTAGACATCGAATAGCGTTTGCTCCAGTCCTTTTAATTATAAAAAGTAAATTGCTGCGCTTTGGGAGATGGCATACACTATACAGGATAGACGTCAGATGGCTGTCGTGCCATTTCTTCTCGTGGCTCTGGGTCCCTGCCCAGCAATCAAGCGCTCTTTTATATATTTCTGCCTTAATTCTCAGTGCACAATCTAGTTTTAGCAAAGTAAAGATATTTTTATTAGTGACGATAGGCCTCCAGGTTATGCAAGGGGTTGGTATGAATTCTGAATAAAATGCATTCACGCCATTTGGAGCCGGCCGAAGCCGAGCTCTTCCAGCAAAGTTTTTTTTTTTTTTGCTACATCCCTCGCGTAATGTTCAGCATCGAGAGAGCGATCTTCGTCGGACTTTTCGCGCCTTGAAAACAGGGGGGTCAGAGCATTGCCCTACTATTGGTCAAGGCGGTCGCTTCCCTCTTCGCTTTTGCTATTATTTTGTTACTCCCGATGTCGCGGACACCTGCAAAGTTATTTTTAGCTGACACTGGCAAAATCGGCGTAGCATGTCTCTTTAAAAGAGCACTTTTCTTCAAGGACAAGTGAATTGCTGAATTCCTATTCCTGGGTTGTAAAAACTTCTTTTAAAATCGTTATTTCGATGTAAAAGTCATGTCTGATCCATTGGATCATGACAATTTCATTGCTGGGCATGCTCTGTTGTTGAGACCCAGACCGTCCGACCTACCAGGAAGATGTAAGGTAACTGTTTGGATGACCCGGAAGAGCCATCCAATTTAGACCGGAACCCAGTGGGGGAGGCATCCACAGGGACCATACCCTCCTTCCCCTACCACCAACCTATCTCTCGGAAGAACTTACGGACCCACATGTTTAACGTGATCGTACTGCGCGTGAACACGGCAGCAGTTTTGGCAGCGGAAGGAATCCTGCCGACCTGCCGAGTGAAATTCCCGCGCGCTAACCACTGGGCTACCACGCCAGGGCATGCTCTATGTAATTTCTTGAAAATCGTCCTATTAAACACCTGTGTCAGCAGAAAAAAAAAACGGCGGAAAAATAATAACAATTAGTTTGGTAATTTAAACGATTTTCTTGAGGAGGGGATTTCCCCCTCCTCAAGAAAATCGTTCGTTGATATGCCAATCAGCGTCAACAATTTGCTTCTGTTTGTCGACGAATGTAGCTCTCTCTCTCTCTCATATATTAATTTTTTACACAGTTGAAATGTCCAGAGGACAGCAGCCAACAACATTTTTTGCCTCTGCCTTACGTTCTTAGAATAAAAACGCGAATAAACTGTTTCTATGCTGGGGCTATTCTGGAGAGAAACATTGTTGCAAGGCTCGACGAGTTGAAACCATGACGCAATTCGGCTAAAAGAGGGCGACGCAGAAAAATACTTTCAAGGGCGGTTTATGAACTCCTCAGATTCATTTTCCCTTCGCGGCGTCTAGTCTAGTAAAGTTAGCATACGACCTTCAGACGCAAGTGGTAACTAGCTAACACATGACGTTATCAAACTAAAACAAGGATTTTCCTGCAGTATTCTTCACCCTGCAGCACTGGCGTAACAGATTTATCTCTCCCACTCCCGCATTAATTTATTCCGGGCTCCCCGATCCATTTATTAACACTTTACACAGTTGAAAAGTGTTTATGACTTTGTTCATTCTGTCTGTCTGTCTGTCCGTTAGCACGATAACTGCCGTAAAAATGACTTTACCAAAATAAAATTAATTTTAGTATGTTTTTCAGACGGTCTGCGGGACCTATGGGAATATAAATAAATAATATCACCCAATTAGTTTTTTATTGAACCCGGGTTGAAAAAATGAAATACATTGAACCCTATGGGACCTAATTTTTCAAACATTTTTAAGCACATTTAAAATTCACAAATTGCTTCGAAATTTTTAGGAAATATTCACATTATCCCATAAAATGTATAAAAAAAATTTCAGTAAAATATGTTAGGTAGTTTTTTAATTAAAAATTATTTAATATAGGGAGAAAAAAAAATTCAATTAAATTCTGACTTTTTGGGGTATCCTCCAGAAAAAAAAAGAGATATATTATATAATAAATATCTTTCCATGAGTTTAATTATTTTATATATGAGAGAGGTTTCACATTTTAAAATAAATTTGGTAGATAACAATTTTTCAAATTTTTTTTAAATTTTATATAATTCTTCATGATATACTTATTTGATGGCATTTTTAATGCACTTTCCTGCGTCCTAGAGAGTTAAAATTTCGTACACGGCTTAAATTTGTTGAACATTTTATTCTACAAAAATTTGGTGGATCTTTAAATATAGATCCCACATTTGTTTTCGAAATGGCCTGCAAATAATCCCCTTTCACTTCTATAAATCATTGTTGTAATATTGTTAAAAATTCTGATGTGGGCAGCACTTGTCTTTTCCTGCAGACTCATATTCACGTTCTATTTATTTCTTCAATAATAATTTGAGTTTATCTGCACAAAATAACAAACATAAGTATTTTAAATGACATTGAATTTGCACGTTAAACTTAAATTTGGTTCTCATTTGATAGATAAACTTATTGTCAAATGTGGCGTAGCGAAAACGCGAAAAAACTAGAATATCTCAAGAACGGCTAGTCCCAATGTAATGGGGTTAGTCTTATTATTTTTGTTGTCAAAAATCACGTATAAAATAGGAATTTAATTCATATAATTGAGCACACGTAGTCTTTTATTTTTATATTTAACGATTTTTGAGGCCCATTTCGCAAAAATAGCCCGTTCCTTTTTCCCGAATCGTACTAGAATAACCTACAAATGGTTTATATACCAAATTCTGTTAAATTTTGTATATAAATCAATTGTAGGTTATTGAAATATTATACATCAAATTTTGTTAAATTTGTTCCATTAGTTTTTAGCTCGAGTGGATAAAGGCAATTTCTGCAGGCCATTTCGCAAAGAAGGCAGATTATTTTATTACAAATCGTACTATAATCTAATGAACATCAAGGTTTCCCACAAAAACATACCTAGCAAATTTTATGAAATTCGGTCCATTAGTTTTTCAATTAGGATGGATGTAATATCCTCACAGACACACAGAAGCATACACAGATACACCCTTACACACACAGATGTCTTCTTAAAATAGTTTTTTCGTGTTCCAGAAGTCCCAAAACGTGTAGATCCTTCGAAAATTCGAGTTCCGATCTTCGGCACGATTCCAATACTTTGAATACATACACACACATATTATCTGTATATCTGTGCATTATCTGTATATCTAAATTCCGTGCCTATGCAATTACAGTAGTTGTGATTTTAAATGATCCCTATACTTTTATTATTTCTTCAACGAAGCCTAATTTGAACTTATGCAGAATGCAAATATCTCAAGCGATTGTAAAGTGAGTTACATAAAAATTGCTGAATTTTTCTCACACAAAATTATTTAGCTCTAGAGTCTGGAATACAAGTTATATGAATGAAATATTCATTGATTTTGCATAGGAATCAGATGATTTATATTTCGATACAGTTTTAAATATTTAAGTATAATAAATTACTGTAGTACTGTGATAATGTAAAAGATATCACCACTGAATGTATCACATTTTAGAAATTTTTAAATGAAATTGCATTTCAGTTGGAAAGTGTTTCATAATCAATGCTTATGCATGATTGATCTTTCTTGTTTATTTATTTATTTATTTCTGTCAGGGATGCATAACGGAAAAAGTTCAATTACTATGATCACAGTACAGAAAATCATGCATCAAAGTAAAATCCTCAAACATGCATTTTTTTTTAAAAATTCAAACAAATCAATACTATTTGAACATGAACATAAACATATAAACTTTAGAAATAGAAAAGTTTCTTTAAAAGAATTGCGATTAACATTAGCTGGCATGTGAAATAATGTATGACACATTAAACTACACTATATGATGAAAAGTATCCGGACACTTTGGATGTTGGAATGTTTTTCGAATGTCTAAACAAGTACTTGGCGAAGTGTTCTGTAACTTTGGCGATGTGAAGAACATGCTTGAGCGCACACTTTCCAGTAAAGTTTCCGTGCCTTGTGCATTTAGGAGACATTGGAAAATCTAATGTGGGCAGCATATGACTTTCTTTGCAGACTCAAATTCATATTTTCTTTATTTCTTTAATAATTCATTAGATTGAGTTTAATTGCACAAAATAACACTAAATTTGCATTTTTAATTCAATTTTTGCTTTTATTTGGTAATTGGACATTTTTCAGAAATCGGCGTAACAAAAATGCAAGACATTTTTAAATATTTTAAGAACAGTGGTTAGTCCTAAAATATAATGGTGTGTGTTATATTCTTTTCCTCGTCAAAAATTGCGTATAAAACAAGAATTTAATGCATACATTTGATCATACGCAGTCTTTTTTTTTTTTTAGATTTTGGCGATTTTTGCGGGCCATTTCGTAAAAAAAGGCAGGTTGTTCTTTTACGATTCGTACCAAATTCTAATCGGCACCAGAGTATCATCCCACAAGTAACTTATCTACCAAATTTTGAAGTTTAATCAATTAGTATTTTAGTTAGAGTGGATACATGACATTTTTACAGGACATTTCGCAAAAAAAAGCGAGTTTTGTTTTTACATATCGTACCACAAACTAATCAGTACCAGGGTCACACCCATGTGACTTACATACCAAATTTTATTAAATTTGGTCCATTAGTTTTTGAGTTAGAGTGGATAAATACATTACACAGACAGACAGATACACACACAGACGTCACGCTAAAAAGAGTTTTTTCGTATTCCAGAGGTCTCGAAACGTGTAGATCCATCGAAACTCATGTTGAGATTTTCGGCACGATTCCAATACGTTCCCTATACATTACCATGTATTGCATTCGAGATCTCAAGTAAAAATTTAATGTGGGCAGCACATGACTTTCCCTGTAGACTCAAATTCATTTTCTCTTTTTTTCTTTAATAATTCATTAAATTAAGTTTAATGGCACAAAATAGCACTGAATTTGCTCTTTTAATTCAATATTTGTTTTTATTTGGTAACTGGATATTTTCCCCAAAGGCGATGTAGTAAAAATGCGAAAAAACTCAAATATCTCGAGAACGGCTAGTTTCAGTGTAATGGGGTTGATCTTATTCTGTTCGTCAAAAATTACGTATAAAACAAGCATTTAATAGAAATATTTGATTGAGCATACGTATTTTTACTTTCCCTGTAATACATGGTAATGTATAGGGAAAGTATTGGAATCATGTCGAAAATCGCAACTTGAGTTTTCGACGGATCTACATGTTTCGAGATCTCTAGAATACGAAAAAACTATTTTTGGAGTGACGCCTGTGTGTGTGTCTGTATGTATATGTGTCTGTCTGTGTGTCTGTCTGTCTGTCTGTCTGTCTGTCTGTCTGTCAGTGCAATGTTGTATCCACTAACTCAAAAACTAAACTCTAACTCAAAAAACGAATTTCATAAAATTTGGTAGGTAAGTCACTTGGGTATGGTCCTCTTGCTGATTAGTTTTTAGTACGATTCGGAATAAAAGAACTCGCCTTTTTTTGCGAAATGGACCTCAAAAATTGCCTGTATTCACTCTAGCTAAAAAACTAGTGGACCGAATTTCACAAAATTCGGTAGATAAGTCGCTTGTGGGTTACCCTAGTGCTGATTAGATTTTGGTACGATTCGGAAAAAATAACCTGCTTTTTTTGCAAAATGGCCCGCAAAAATCGTCAAAATCTAAAATAAAAATATCTGATGTGGACAATACATGACTTTCCTTATATAATGCAATGAATTTACTACTTTTACAGTTATAAAAAATGTTATTCTTATAGTAGATACTTATATTCTTTCCAAGATATTGAATTTTCTTCAATAAGTCATTTTCATTGATTGAGCGTCATTTTTATCAATTTGGCGAAATTTTTGTTAATTTGGCAACAATTAAAAATGTCGCCAAGTTAGCAATATTCCGCCACATTCGTCGCCAAAATCTCGCCAAGCGTTATGGATGGAAAAATAAGTTATTCTTGCAGCTGATAAATGGCTATTGGCGTTCAAATACAAAAGTATTACTCAAAGTATCTTTTTTCATGAATGGAACGAGCTAGATCCACGAGAATAATAATGTCACCAAATTTATCGCATGGTATTACATATGAAAAGTGAACATGTTTCTCAATAGGAAATATATATTTTTTTTATTTTATATAACTTTTTGATAATTTTTTTGAAAAATGTGCAATATCTCGAGAATGGTTCATGTTAGCGTCTAAAATGTATGTCAATCGTTTTCTAATGAAAAATTACATGAGAAATGTCTATTTGCGTAAATTTATTAGAGGTTTTGATTTTTTGATGATTTTTTCAAAATTTCACTCAAAAATTTAGGGGGGTTCTGAACATTCGATTGCGTATAAAAACAATAGACTTCCAGTGTTTACGGATTGTGATTTTTGTATAAAATTTCGTTCGAATCGGTCCATTCGTTCGTCAGTTATCGTCACTGACACACACACACACACACACACACACACACACATACACAGACATCACTTCAAAAATGTTTGATTCGTGATCAGGGATGCTTGAAACGTGCTCTCCCGTCGAAAACTCGAATTCGAATTTTCGACCCCGTCACAATACTTTTCTTATACATTATGTATATAAGGAAAGTAAAAATGTATATACTCAAATATATCTATTAAATGTTTTCATACGTAATTTTTAACGAAGAAAAGAATAAGACCAACCCCATTACACTAGGACTAGCAGTTCTCGGGATAATTTAGTTTTTCGTATTTTCTCTACGCCACCTTTGAAAATAAGTCCAGTTGCCAAATGACAACGAAAATTGAATTAAAGGTGAATTAAATTCAATTAAAATAAAGAAAACATGGATATAAGTCTGCAGGGAAAGTCATGTGCTGTCCACGTCAGATTTTTTTATTTTAGATTTTGAAAATTTTTGCGGGCTATTTCGCAAAAAAAGTAGGTTATATTTTTCTTCCGAATCGTACCAAAATCTAATCAGCACCAGAGTAACTCACAATTGACTTAACTACCAAATTTTGTAAAATTTGGTCCATTAGTTTTTCAGTTAGGGTGGATACAGGCAATTTTTTCGGGTCATTCAGTTATTTTATCTTGAATCGTACCAAAATCTAATCAGCACCAGGGTCATCCATATGGGACACACCTACCAAATTTTATGAAATTCGGTCTATAATTTTTTTGTTAGAGTGGATACATACATTGCACAGACAGGCACACACGCAGACTTTTTTTAAATGGTTTTATTCATATTCTAGAGATATCAAAACGTGTAGATCCGTCAAAAACATGAATTGCGATTTCCAACATGATTCCAATACTTTCCCTATGCATTAGCATGTATTGCAGGGAAAGTAAAAATCTGATGTGGACAGCACAGACTTATATCCACGTTCTATTTATTTTAATTAAATTTAATTCACTTTTAATTCAATTTTCGTTCTCATTTGGTAACTGGACTTATTTTCAAAGGTGGCGTAGAGAAAATACGAAAAAACTAAAATATCTTGAGAACGGCTAGTCCTAGTGTAATGGGGTTGGTCTTATTCTTTTCTTCGTTAAACATTACGTATAAAATTACTTAATAAATATATTTGAGTATAGGTAGTTTCTTATTTTAGATTTTGACGATTTTGAGGGGCCATTTTCCAAAAAAAGGCAGGTTATTTTTTTCGAATCGTACCAAAATCTAATCTGAACCAGGATAACCTACAAGCGACTTATCTACGTAATTTTATGAAATTCGGTCCATTAGTTTTTTAGGTAAAGTGGATACAGGCAATTTTTGTGGGCTATTTCGCAAGGAAAGTCGGGTTTTTTATCCCGAATATAGTACTAAAAACTAATCAGCACCAGGGTCACACCTAAGTGACCTACCAAATTTTATGAATTTCGGTCCATTAGTTTTTGAGTTAGAGGGGATACATACATTGCACAGACTGACAGACACACACACAGACGCCACGCTAGAAATAGTTTTTCCGTATTCTAGAGGTTGTAAAACGTGTCGATCCGTCAAAAACTCGAGTTGCGGTTTTCGGCATGATTCCAATACTTTCCCTGTACATTACCATGTATTGCAGGGAAAGTAAAAAAATTTCATTAATTTTACCTAACGTAGGAAGGAGACTTATGGTGCGGTAAGAAAAACATAAACAGGGATTTTTTGCAGGTTTACTTAAAAAGATAATTTTAGCATTTTTTAAAGAGTTCGTTAAATGACAAAATTTAAAACATAAATTGGTAATTTTATAAAAAAGGGAGAGAAAATATTTAAAAAGATTTTTCCGTATATTGTAATCTAAATTGTCTAAACTAGGGACTTTACCGTTTTTAAGATTGTCAAAGACCGAAATTAACTCTTCTTCAGGTACGATACCCAACCCATCTGAAGGCAATGTGAAAATAGGAAAGGAAGAAAAATTACAAAAAGTGGACCAAAAGACGGTTTATCTTATCTGTTAAAATTAACATCATCTGAGAATTGTAAATTAATATTATTTATTTAATTTAATTTTTAAAATGCAAATTTGAAGAAACAGCAGAATTTTGAATTAGAGTTTGTGCAAAAAATGTTTCCATGATTCTGATTTAGCGTTATTAATTAGGAGTTCATATTTAACTTTATTTAATTGTTATTTAATTTCGGCAGCAATAATATCCTCAGTTGAAGCAGAATTTTCTCTCGAGTGATTTAATTCTTTTCGATAAAGCTGTTATAAAATTACGAAATTTGGAAAGGTCTTTATTCCACCAGAAAAGCCCAAAAGTTCATTTGCATAAAAATGTGCATTTACATTTTTACACATTTTTTACTACATGTACATTTGTAAAAAAAAATTCGAAATGTTTTGTGTGTGTATATATTTATTGCCCAAAAAGAATCTTAAATAAAAACCAAGCGCGCGAGCACACACACACACACACTGTTGAAAAAAAAAGCAAAAATACATGCACTCATAAAAATTGACTACAACCGTCAAACTAGACATGCAAATGCCGTCTTAAAAGTTATGCAAATGAGCAAACTCTCAACACCGTGTTATAGAGCTAGCTCAAGCAACACGCATGAGAACGACGCATCGTCCAACATTTAAAACAATGAGTTCTCACTCACGAGCAATTGCAACTAGATTTTCTGCTTTGATACTGTAGGTCGTGTACAATGATACCTCTGAGTTGAACTTTACGGCGCTATGAATAATTGGAGGATTTAGAGATAGGTTGCATCATAGACATAAGGGAAGCTGGCTGATCTAACATACGTATCAGTCACCATCTTGGTCGGAGTGATATGGTGGTCGGTGAATGGGAGAAGGCACATGTAGCTGTCGCAGAGACTCAGGATCTTCAGACAGACAACTGCTCGAGAGGAGATACGTTCACACCAATAGCGTCGTTGTCATCCATTCGAAAGCCACCCTCCAGGGATACTATTTAGAGAGGACTGATAGAAGGTGAGATTAGGTGTCGATATCCATTAAGCAATTTACCACTGATCATTCAACATAGGCAGAGCCGTCTGGATTAAGGCCGATCTTGGTCTTCTTCTTCGACCCAGACCGTTCGATCCACCAAGCCGATCTTGGACAGCCTGGACAGAGTCCAATTGCAGACGACAAATCCCGCTTTTCACTCATTGCTAATGATCGCCACATACGTAAACACTGACCAATTTTCCGATATCGAATTTGTTGCAAGCTCATCTCGCTTGTACATCGACGATTACCAACCATGTTCCACTTACCAACAACACAACAATCGGCCACATACTTCACGACTTTATCAACAATTTTTTCGATGATTTAATACCCTCCCATGGACATCCAGGTCCCCAAACCTATCACCAATGGAACACATCTGGGACATGCGGGGACGGCAATTGCATTCTTCTCAGAATACTACTGAATTAACTGACCAGTTATAACATTTGTGGCAGAATCTTCCGCAGAGGGACATAAGCAACTTAATTGACTGTAATCCGGACCGAATATCGGGTTGTATTGCTGCAGGCGAAAGATTTACCACTCACTAAAATGCCTTCATCTTATTGCCACCATTTCTTAATAAAAAGTTTTTTTTTTTGCTCCCAAATGTTATTCGTTTGCGAATCTCCTCAAATGATGCATACGGGACGAGTTTCGTAGCTCTAGCTCAATTTCTTATGAGTGTAAATATAATATGAACACCTCATGAGTGTACAAAATAATATGAGTGTAATTCTTATGAGTATACAAAATAATATGAACACCTATGTAATAACAATACTCGAAAGAAACCTGTCTTATACTCCCGCTTTGAAGCGTTTCGCTTAGAGGGTGAGAATGTACACACATAGTCTGTGAGTAGCAGTGATAGCGGCGTCGAATGCAATATATTGCATGAACACGATGATGAAATACAACACCTCGTATGGGCCTTTCAGTCCCCTGATCTTAATATAATTGAACCTTTGTGGGATATATTGGAGGGCAAGCTGCGCAGTCGGTTTCCACCTCCAAAGACACTTTCTGAACTAGCGATCTTTTTGCAAGAGGAGTGGCTACGTATCCCTGTGACTCTTGTGCATGACTTGTATTTGTCCATCCCACGTCGGATACAAACTGTAATTCATGCAAAAGGAGAGCTTATTAATAAGGATTTTGTCTCTTTTTACAAGTGTTCGTATTGTTTTGTCCAACCCCTGTATATGTGTGTTTGTGTATGCTTTGCCATTTATAGTAACTTTCTATTGCCAAATCTGAAACAAGCATGTTTTGGGGTTAATTAGAGTTAGATGCTCAGACCTGAAGAAGAGTCTAGTCTAATTAATCTTCAAATTTAAGCCAGTGCTGTACATTTCTTTTTTCGGCATCATGGCCATGGTTTGACTGCTTTGGTGATTTTAATATTTCATAATAATCTTCAAATTTAAGCCAGTGCTGTACATTTCTTTTTTCGGCATTGTGGCCATGGTTTAACTGCTTTGGTGATTTTAATATTTCATAATTTCATAATAACTTGAATTGGTTATTATTTCTGTCATATATATATATATATATATATATATATATATATATATATATATATATATATATATATATATATATATATATATATTATTTATTTTATTTTTTTCTTTCAACAGAGTGTATATCAATAGCAAGATGGGACATGAAATTAAATTTTCTTGTGAATACGGTTTACATTTCATTTAAGACATCAATAAGCTTCGAAGTATTTAATATCTCTCTTAAATGAATACAGCATTTATACCCTTTTTAATGATTAAAATTCAGAATGTCAAAATTAAGTACTTAAACTATCAATTTCAAGAATTTTCTGAAAAGCATTAAATTGACTCCCTGTGGTACTCGCAAGTAACAAGTTTCGGATCTCTAAATTGTAGAAATTTTTCAACCAATTTTGTAATCTTATACGACTGAATATAAAAAAAGCATTTATTAGAAAATAAATGCTGAATAAACAGTGGAGGGCCTTCTTTAAAACTTACTCATCCCAAAGCGTTGCATTACGGGATAAGATATAAATGTTACAGACTTAAACAATTAAAAACTTTAAATTTTGCTTTGACGGTTTGATTTTTCACGTATAGTAATTGTATATTAAAATATGATATAACCAATATATTTGTATTTATAAAATAGCTATTAACTGTACAGTTCTTGCTTACGATTATGGGTGTTTTTAAAATATAGACGTTAGTTTTCTAGAAATTTGGACTCATTTTGGTATCTTTGAGTACACTCCCGTTTTGAGAGGACATATCGTGACAAACTTGTGGCAGAAGTGAGTTTTCTGGAAATTTGACAAACTGTTATGCCCCTCACCCCAACTACAAAAACCATAGAGGAACAGTTAAGCGAGATAATGAATTTAATTAAAGCCAGACAAAAGACAATAAAAGCCGGACAAGAGGCAATGATAGCTGGAAAAGAGGCAATGAAAGCCGGTCCAGAAGATATGAAGAAAGAGATGAAAGTCGGACAGGAAATAATGAAAACCGGTCATGAAACTATGAAGGAAGAGATGAGCCGGTAAAGAAACGATGGAAGACAAGATGAAAAAACTGAAAGCCGGACAAAAAGCGATTAAGGAAGAGATGAAAGCCAAACAAGAAGCAATAAAGGAAGAGATGAAAACTAGACAAAAGCGATAAAGGAGAAGATGAAAACCGGACAAGAAGCGATAAAGGAAGAGATGAAAACCGGACAAGAAAGGATGAAGGAAGAGATGAAAGCCGGACAGGAAGTGATGAGAGTGGAAATGAAAATCGGACACGAAGCTATAAAAGAAGAGATTAAAGCGGTGAAAGAAGACATAAAAATGAAACAAGCGGAGCTGGAACAAGAAATTAAACCCAACATGAAAGAAGAAATCAAATCCATACAAGTCGATATGAAATCCGGACAAGAAGTTATCAAAGAAGAGATGGAGGAGATGAGAGGAGTACAAGAGTGTTCAGCAGAAATTTAGCGACATGAATGTAACTGTTAACAAGCTTGAAAAGCGATTAATGACTGTGAAGTGAAAATCGAAGGTCGCCAATCCAGACTTTTTACATTCCGATCATTTTCTTCTCCCCCATACTAAAAATATCCATTTATCTAAACCATCTCCTGCTAATCAATCATTATGTCTTTCAAGTATTTATAAAAAAAAAAATCTGTAGACAGAATTAAAAACTTAATTTTTATTACAAAAAGGATATGTAACGGTATTAACTGATTTACTGGTTTATGGTTGTCTATACTTTCAATTATCTTCTGATCAATGGAACATAGGCTACATTTTTACACTGTTCAAAGTTTTGCTTGCATAGTTTTGTTTCCTCTTTCCTTTTAATTTTTTTTATTTATTTCAACTGTTTGAAACCTTTCAAACTAGTTTTCTACATTTTTGTATAACTTTATTTATTTATATAATTTTGCATTCATTAACGTATTGTATATACTATATGTAATGTATATTGCCTGCGTATATCTATGTGTTGTTTTTCTATGTTTTTTTTCCAATCATTCTCTGTAACTGCTCTATACTCTTTGGGTGTGCTGGACGGGCTGGGTAACACACAAATAAATACAAAAATTCAGACCTCATGTACATGCTGCCACTCTTAAGCTTTGGTAGAGCCTTTTACCAGATGATTAAAGAATATACGTTTGATCCCCAAACTAGCTTCCAGCGTTTCGTTCTGTCGGCCAGAATTGTAGAAGACATATTTCAGTATAGGTAGGCTTCTTGATAGTCCACTATCAATGTTTGACTCGGAAATCAATGTTAAAATGTTCAAAGGGAATTTTTAACTGATTTAACCAGTTTTGGATTTTTATACATCGTTTGAAGGGAAATTTCTTTGTAGACAGCAAAATGTATAACAAATTTTATAATCAGAGGGATAGAAATAAAAATATTTAGCAAAAACAGTGGGAGTATCCTATAGAGCAGCCACCCTATTGGATCCGCCATTTTGAAAGTATTCCCTTACTTATATCGTTCTACATTTTTAATATTTTGTTTGTACGGGAAAATGAAGCCTAATAACAAAAGAATGGTTTATGTTTTAATTAGTTCCGGGTTGAGCCCATTTTTACTGGACTGAGTCTTCGTAATACTAGTATTATATAAGAAAAACCCTTATCTGTGTCACGCTTGGTGACACATTTGGTGATACATTGGGCGCAATATTTCGAACTTGGCGACTTCGGAGAAATGTCGCTAAGTTCACAAAAATTCAGTCTCTCAGAAAATTAAATTTAATTTATTCGAATTAAGTTCAATTTCTTTGAATCTTTACGCCGCTTTGTGGGAGTTATATATTTATTATTCTTGATTCAAAACATAGCGAGTTGCACTATTAGTGGGACAGTTGCGTTTTGAAAGACGTGAGGACAATTTATATAAATAAAATTGAAAATCTGTCTGTCTGTCTATCTGTCTGTTTGTCCCATCATCACGGGAGAACGACTGAACCGATTTGATAAAATTCTGTGGGTAGCGTTGAAATAGTCCCACTTAAAATTTAGTCTATGTTTCGAGTTTCTAAGACCAGTGGTTTTTGAGATATTAGTGAAAAACGAAACTTTCGTTTGTCTCATCATCACGAGAGAATGACTGAACCGAAATTAATAAAATTTTGTGGGTAGCCTTGAAATAGCCCCCCTTAAATTTTATCTAAATTTAAAGTTTCTAAGATTCGAAGTTGTCGAGATATTAATGTAAAACGAAACTTTTTCCTAGGAGTTCTACTCTCTAACTCCTTGGTTCCTCCAAACTAAAAGATTAGAATTCGTTTGTTTAAAACCTGAAAGTGAATTAAAACTTTATCTTTGAGTTTGGTGAAAGATTTTTGCGCTAATTAGTCACTTTCTGAAAACACGAATTATTTGAAACCATGAATGTTTGAAACATAAATTTAAATGGAAAATCTATCGCCATGGTTTATTTTTCAAAGCTTTTAATCAACAATAAAAAGTATTAAGAAATCAAAATGGTTATTTAATTATTAGAATTCTATGAGAAAGGTTCTATCTTATATTATGTTGCTCTAATTAAATTAAATGTGTTTGTTAATGTTTATTATTTTTTCGATTTGAATAATAAATAAATGGATATAAAATATATATCTTATAAATGAACAGTTTGAATTTTCTTTGAATTATATGAATTGTGGACTGCATACATCACTTTCATTTATTTTGGCAAAGAGTTTTCAAGCCTATATATTGTGATATAATAAATCTAATAAACTCATATATTGTGTTTAGCCAATAAATTCATTTAGTCGATTGTTGAAACAGAAAAAGAGTAGAACGGGTATATCTTCTAATACAATTTTAGTGTTTTCATTTAGATTATAAAAACGGGATCAGGATGTTTTATTCAGATCTGCAAATCCAGAGTTACGAATTTGGCAGGATATCTCTAATTTGGCAACTTTTCTTAAACATTGCCAAATTGACGGAAATGTTGCCAAATTGATAAAAACGACTCAAATCAATGAATGAAATTTATTTTGTTTTGTTAGAAGATAGTACGGAAATGATGTTTCGTTAGCATTTGTCTGTCAATCCAACCGTCCTACTTAGTAACACATTTAGCGAATTCCTAAAATGTCACCCAATTGATAAAAATGTTTTTAAATCCATAAACATATCTTGAAATTGAAAAAATTGAGCTTAATAAATGAAATTAATTGTGTTTTGTTTGGGGATAGTATTGTTGTTGTTGTTGAGACCCAGACCGTCCGACCTACCAGAAAGGTGTAAGGTAACTGTATGGACGGCCGGGAAGTGCCACCCAATTTAGACCGGAACCCAGTGGGGGAGGCATCCACAGGGACCGTACCCTCCTTCCCCTACCACCAACCTCTCGGAAGGACTTACGGACCCACATGTTTACCGTGATCGTACTCCGCATGAACACGGCGGCATTTGTGGTAGCGTGCAAATCTAGCGCGCAAACCACGGGGATACCGCACCCGAGATGGCCAACAGCACGCGGTGTTCCGAGGTGGTCACCCACCAAGTACTAACCGCGCCCGATGCTGCTTGACTTCGGTGATCTAACGAGAACCGGTGTTTTCAGCACGGTACGGCCGTTGGCCCGGATAGTATTGTGACGATGTTTCGTCAATTTGTCGCCAAGTGGGACTGTCAGTTCTACAGTCCCACTTGGCGATAAATTTGGCGATTTTTTAAAATGTCGCCAAACCTTCCATAGAGATAGCATTATTCCGACGATATTTTGTCCACCAATTTATTGAAGCAGATGATATCATGTCGCTTAGCAACGGATTTAAATCCAATGTGTTTATGCGACAAAGAATTTTTATTAAATCTTTTCCGATTTGAATAATGAAGATATGTATATAAAATAAATTTCATTGACATTGCATCTTTGACTGGATAATATCAATTACAGTCTTCAGGTTTAAACATTATTATTAATAATATTTTCGGAGATTATTGATTCAGAGATTATTGATATTTTCAAGTTATTATGCCATTGTTTTATTGCGGCAAAAATTGTTGAAACTCATATATTGTACGTTGTACGAGTAATCTTCTACAAATGCACGGGTATATCTTCTAATATACGAAAATATAAGTAGTACAGGTATATTGGCATATATTTTGACATATATTGGTATATATTGCAATCAAGTACGGTCTTTTGATAGGAAGATTACGGTATTATTGATATTTTCAAGTTATTACGTCATTTGTTTTATTTTGGCAAAGATTTTTGAGACTCGTATTGTAATACGGGTAATCTTCTACTAACACTCGGACATATCTTCTAATCTACGACATTATAAGTAGTACGGGTATATCTTCCCATATAATTTTAGCACTTTTATTTTGGCATATATTGGAATCAATTACTGCCTTCAGGTTTAAAGATTACGGGTTTATCGATATTTTCAATTTATACGTGTAATCTACTAATACAGATTATATCTTCTAATATTCGCGTATATAAGTAGCATGGGTCCCATACAATTTTAACGTTTTTATTATATTTCATATATTGATCCAATTCCATATTTTTGTAAATTTGCTTACAAAAGGGGCCAGGATGTTTTATTCTTCAAGTCTGCCCGTGAAGATAATTTTGTATAGCGAGAACAGAGATTCTTAAACTTCTTTTTCGGAGTATTATATTAAATATTTTAACAGAATATTTTGATTAAAAATGTCATTTAGTATACTATAGGAATTTGCACAAGATTGTGAATTTTAAGTTTCTTTATATTATATACTCCGTACGAAGAACGGGTATACTGCTAGTCTATATAAATAAAATTGAAAATCTGTATGTCTGTCTGTATATTTATTTCATTATCCCGGGAGAACAGTTGAACCGAATTAAATGAAATTTTGTGGCTAACTTTGAAATAGCCCCACTTAAAATTTCGTCCATATTTCGAGTTTCTAAAACAAGGGGCTGTCTAGATATTAATGAAAAACAAAATTTTATAGGAATTTTCCTCTCTAACTCCCTAGTTTCTTCAAATGAAAAGGATTGGAAATCGTTGGTTTAAAACCTGAAAGTTCATTAAAACTCTATCTATGTGTTTGGTTGTAGTTTATTGCGCTTATCAGTCACTTTTGAAAATCGCAGGTTTCAAACACGCATTTAAATGGAAACTCTATCACCATGGTTTATTTTTCACAGGTTTTTACTCAACAGTGAAAAGCATTAAAGAATCAAAATGGTAATTTAATTATCAGCATTTTATGAGGTAGATTCTTTCTTATATCATGTTTCTCAGCAACACAATAAAATCAAATGCGATTCTTAATTTTTATTATGATTTTTTCCATTTAAATAATAAATAAATGGATATAAAAATATATCTTATAAATGAACTGTTTATTTTTACTTTCCTTATATACATAATGTATAAGGAAAGTATTGAGATGGGGTTGAAAATTCGAATTCGAGTTTTCGACGGGAGAGCACGTTTCAAGCATACCTGATCACGAATGAAACATTTCTGAGGTGATGTCTGTGTGTGTGTGTGTGTGTGTCAGTGAGTCTGTGGAGACGATATCTCACGAACGAACGGAGCGATTCGAAAGAAATTTGGTGCAAAAATCACAATTCTTGAATATTGGAAGCCTATTGTTTTTAAACGCAATCGAATGTTCAGACACCCCCCCCCCCAAATTTTCGAGAGAAATTTTGAAAAAATCATCAAAAAATTAAAAAATTTAATAAAATTACACAAATAGACATTTCTTATGTAATTTTTCCTTAGAAAACGATTGACATAAACTTTAGAACGCTAGCATGAACCGTTCTTGAGATATTGTACATTTTTCAAATAAATTTATAAAAAAAATCCCATAAATTAAAAAAAATATATTAACTGTTGAGAAACATGTTCATTTTTCATATGTAATATCATACGATAAATTTGGTGACATCTTTCTCGTGGATCTAGTTCGTTTCATTCATAAGAAAAGATACTTTGAGTAATACATTTGTATTTGAACGCCAATAGTCATTTATCTGCTATAAAAATAACTTATTTCTCCATCCATAACGCTTGCCGAGATTTTGGCGACGAATTTGACGGAATGTCGTCAATTTGGCGACTTTTTTAAATATTGCCAAATTAACGAAAATCTTGGCAAATGGATAAAAATGACGCTAAATCAATAAAAATGACCACTAGCTGACGAAAATTCAAAGTCTTGGAAAGAATATAAATATCTACTATAAGAATAACCTATTTTTACTTTCCTTATATACAATAATGTATAAGGAAAGTATTGTGACGGGGTCGAAAATTCGAATTCGAGTTTTCGACATGAGAGAAAGTTTCAAGCATCCCTGATCACGAATCGAACATTTTTAAAGTGATGTCTGTGTGTGTGTGTATGTGAAAGTGTGTGTGTGTGTGTGTGTGTGTGTGTGTGTGTGTGTGTGGAGACGATAACTGACGAATGAATGGACCGATTCGAACGAAATTTGGTACAAAAATTACAATCCGTAAATACTGGAAGCCTGTTGTTTTTATAAGCAATAGAATGTTCAGAATCCCCTAAATTTTCGAGTGAAATTTTGAAAAAATCGTCAAAAATTCAAAATCTCGAATGAAATTAGGCAAATAGACATTTTGTAAATTTTCATTAGAAAACGATTGGCATAAATTTTAGAACGCTAACATGAACCATTCTCGAGCTATTGCACATTTTTCAAAAAAATTATCAAAAAATCATATAAAATAAAAAAAATATTTTTTATTGAGAAACATGTTCACTTTTCATATGTAATACCATGCAATAAATAGGGTGACATCATTCTCGTGGATCTAGCTCTGTTCCATTCATGAAAAAAGATACTTTGAATAATACTTTTGTATTTGAACGCCAATAGTCATTTGTCCATAACGATTGGCGAGATTTTAGCGACGAATTTGGTGGAATGTCGCCAACTTGGCGACTTTCTTAAATGTTGCTAAATTAAAGAAAAACTCAACAAATGGATAAAAATGACGCTAAATCAATGAAAATGGCGACTCATTGACGAAAATTCAATATCTTGGAAAGAATATATGTATCTAGTATAAAAATAACATTTTTGCTTTCCTTATATACATAATATATAAGGAAAGTATTGTGACGGGGTCGAAAATCCGAATTCGAGTTTTCAACGGGAGAGCACGTTCAAAGCATCCTTGATCACGAATCAAACATTTTTGAAGTGATGTCTGTGTGTGTGTGAAAGTATGTGTGTGTGTGTGTGTGTGTGTGTGTGTCAATGAGTCTGTGGAGACGATATCTCATGAACGAATGGAGCGATTCGAATGAAATTTGGTACAAAAATCACAATCAGTGAATACTGGTAGCCTATTGTTTTTAAACGTAATCGAATGTCCAGGACCCCCTAAATTTTCGAGTGAAATTTTGAAAAAATCATCAAAAAATCCAAACCTTTAATAAAGTTGCGCAAATAGACATTTATTATGTAATTTTTTCTTAGAAAACGATTGATATAAACTTTAGAACGCTAGAGCATGATCCGTTCTCAGAATATTGCACATTTTTCAAATAAATTTATCAAAAAATCCCATAAATTAAAAACATGTATTAACTGTTGAGAAACATGTTCACTTTTCATATGTGATACCCTGTGATAAATTTGGTGACCTCATTCTCGTAGATCTAGCTCGTTCCATTCATGAAAAAAGATACTTTGAGTAATACTTTTGTATTTGAACGCCAATAGTCATTTGTCTGGTATAAGATTATATTATTTCTGCGTCCATAACGCTTGGCGAGATTTTGGCGACAAAATTGGCGGAATGTCGCCAACTTGGCGACTTTTTAAATGTTGCCAAATTAACGAAAATCTCGCCAAATAGATAAAAATGACGCTAAATCAATGAAAATGACGACTAATTGAAGAAAATTCAATATCTTGGAAAGAATATAAGTATCTACTATAAGAATAACAATTTTTTTAATTGTAAAAGTAGTAAATTCATTGCATTATATAAGGAAAGTCATGTGCTGTCCACATCAGATTTTTTTAAATTATATTAATTGCGGACTGCGCACATCACTTTCATTTATTTTGGCAAAGAGTTTTCAAGCTTATATATTGTGTTTAGCTAATAAACTCATATACTGTGTTTAGACAATAAACTCATTTAGAGCCGATTTTTGAAACAGAATAAGAGTAGAACAGGTATATCTTCCAATACAATTTTAGTGTTTTCATTTAGTATATACAAACGGGATCAGGATGTTTAATCTTCAGATCTGTAAATTCAGATCTACGAATTCGGTGGAATATCGCGAACTTGACAGCTTTTTTTAAACATTGCCAAATTGATAAAAACGACTGTATATCAATGAAATTTATTTTGTTTTGTTAGAAGAGCGTACTGAAATGATGTTTCGTTAGCATTTGTCTGTCAATCCAACCGTTCTACTTAGTAACACATTTAGAGAATTTTTAAAATGTCACCAAATTGATAAAAATGTTTGTAAATCCCTAAAAATATCTTGAAATTGATAAAATTCTCTAAATAAATTAAATTAATTGTGTTTTGTTAGGGGATATTATTGTGATGATGTTTCGGCAATTTTTTGCCAAGTGGGACTGTCAGTTCCACAGTTCCACTTGGCGATAAATTTGGCGGTTTTTTAAAATGTCGCCAAATTGATAAAATGACGCCAACTTCATCAAAATGACACCGAATCGATGAAAATTCAATATTTTACATAATTAAATACGATTTTCTAGATTATTTCTGTCGTTTTGTGACAATTAAAAAATATTTTTTCTAAATTTGTTTACAAACTGGACCAGGATGCTTTATTCTTCAGATCTGCCTGTGAAGATAATTTCGTATATCGAGTCCAGAGATTCTTATACGTTTTGTTTAGAAGATTTAAATTAAATATCTTAGTAGAATAGTTTGAATAACAAAGTCATTTAGAATACTATAGAGATTTACACATAATTAGGAATGTTAAGTTTCTTTATATTATATTTTCCGTACGAAGAATGGGTATACTGCTAGTTAATACTATGGATCGGAGGAGAGGTGCTTGGTCTGCCTGTATTCAGATATTTCAGGAGTGCAAATGTGACAGGCGGGCAGATGGGGGGGGGGGGACAAATCAACATGCTTTATGCATCCTGTTATATGATGTGTTGAAAATCGAGTTCTACAGGAAGCCACATATTTTCTAGTGACGTCTGGACGTTTAGACACGTCTCTAGACAACACTGTTTTATACTCTACTAATAGAAAGAGAAAGGAGTATTTAAAAAATGTTCCTCTTCTAGTTTCCCCTTTGATCCAACAATACTTCGGAATCTAACATTGTTATTCCAACGCATTTGGCGTCTAACTTTAAGACAGAGTATTTTTTCTCATCACGGTTTTCGGGAGTCGTAATTACTGAATAGAAAAGAAAATCACGTTTATGAATTCGAGCCAAAAACATGCAGTCCTTAGCTTAGCGCGTTCTGGAAACTATAAAATGTCATACTCACAGTCCCTGTCCACAGAAGGGACGTTTCAAAGGTAGAATCGCGCTCTCACTGCAGACATCAGCGTCCAGGTGTGGGATAGCCCAGTGGCTAGAACACGGACATTGTACTCGGAGGACTCATGTCCGAGTCCCGGCGCTGCACAAACTATCTACTACACGGAGTATCGGCATGTGGGTCCGAAAGTTTGACAGCAGGAGAAGCAGAGTACGGCCCCCGGGGAAGTCACCCCCACTGGGTTCCAGTCTCAAATTGGGTGATGTTGTCCCGGCTGTCCAAACAGATGCCTTAAACCTCCAGGTAAGTCAGCCGGTCTAGGACGAAAGTCAATGGCGGCTATTGACGGCTATCAACTGGGAGTCAAGATGGCGGCTATTGCGCTAGCGCAATAGCCGCCATCTTGACTCGCAGTTGAAGTGATGACTGTACATGGCGAAAAGAGGGTTACTTTCTCGTCCTTTTTTCTCGGGATCTCGAGAAAATCAAAACACTCAAGACAACTTTTTTGAATGATGGGTACAATTTTTTAAAAGCAGAAGCATGACACACTTGACATTTATAGGTTAATTCCGAGTCATACGTCAGGCATGACGCGTCCACACGAAATCTATCCATTCCATGTTACCGGAAATCCTAATCTTCCCCGAAAATCCGTACCCGATAAGTGACCATTTACTCACGGCAATCTGATGTCTGAAGCGGCCTAACGAGCACTAAATGAGGAAAAACAAAAAAGTGGCTTTCTGTTCTCTTCATTCAGTCTTTACAGTGATTTGACCATTAGCATTCCCTTGCTCCGGAGGCCGCAGTGAGAAAAGGAAATTTCTTACAAAGCCAGTCTTCAACTAATTCTACTTTGCGACAGTACTGTTAGTCTTTTACTGTTACTCCGAAAGGGCTGTGTCTGAAACGTTAATGGGTTAAACGTAAATGAGTGGATTTGCAATTTAGGCGCTCGCAGATAAAAATAAATGCGATGAAAGTGTAATGGTGTGGAAATCGAGCTTCTAGAGCAGCAGCAATGGGCATCGATGTAGCTAGGTTTTGCGATTATGAGCGCTCTTCAGCACCGAATAGCAGTTGACTGCACTGGCAATTTTCGAACTACTGTGTGCTCATATTCACTGCTAAGCTCAAAATCTAGATCACTGAGAACGCGATTCTTAGCTTTGACAAAGCCCCCTTTTACAGGTTCTGATTATGAACTTAGTCTCTTAGTCTTTACAGCTTCGGGCAATCTGAGCTTAGTCAAATAATTTGAAGTCGAATATGTGGTATGACCGACTTTAGAAAAACCTGAAGAGACGTTTCCGAAACCGGAGTTGGAAATCCTTTGTCAAACCCTCTCGGAAATTGGACGCTGAACCTATATCTGTCCTCATCTAAACTCCATATACAGCCAACCCTGATAAGTAGATGTTGCAAGATAAATGTGCGTAAATATGCATAAACATTGTTTATACATGTTTGGGAAATTTTCAGGCTATTCTATTCAGCCAGTTTGAGGAAATCATGCGCGCAATGCATAAAAGCGCCTGTTTGAGAAGATAAACGTTGGAGTTAACACGTGATGCTATTTTCACATTTCGTGTCAATATACTTGTATCCATAATTTTCATTCCAATGCGAATTTTCTTATGCAATTTAGTTTAAAACGTTCAGAAGTACACAAGCTTTATTAATCTTTAAAAAGAGAATCGATTTTTTTTAAACTTTAAGGGGTACCTGCCCCCTTAAATGGTCCGGCATTAAGAACAAATACATATTCAATGCACTAAAATATTTCGTCAAGAAACGAATGCTCGTTTTTTATAAAATAAGTATTGATAATATTTGGTTTGGTTTCTTGCCGAAACATTAAAGAACTATGTTTGCAGCCCATCATGTATGATGGAGTACATAAACATCTGTATAGAATTTCACGCTTATCACCCATCATTCCCTTCACATCCATTTAATGCAAAAAGTATAAAAAAGATCACGCGAAAGATGGTGCTAATAGTAAAACGATCGTTTACCATTATGAAGTCTTCATTATTATTCAGAACGCAGCATGTGCCAACATAAATCACGGCTGAACTGTATCAAGGGGGGTTGAGTTGCTACATTGTCCATACCTTGAGAGAAAGGATTAATCGCAAGAGTTCCAACCCGATCTTCCATCAGCTACAACTGGCGATGAAAACGTGAGTTGTTTCTTATAAATTTCTAGATAAAGCCGAGAGTGTGTCTTAAGATCTTATATAGAGGTAAGTTAGAAGTCTGTTTACACGGGACGAAATATCAGTTTAGCCGGCCCGGATCAACAATAGCAGTGTTCGAACTCGACCAGAGCCGAGCCAAAAGAAAATTTCTAATGTAGAATCCTATCCTGGTAAAGCCAGAAGACCCTCAAGACCTGCCCCAATCTGGCCCGACCCGTTTATGCAAATGAATCAAAATGAATTTGTGTAATTTTTATACAAAGAATTAAAGCTTTTTTAACATTTATTTTTATATAGCTAACATCACAAAGAAATGCAAAGTATTTTATTGAATTCCATTTAAAAAAAATTCAGACATTAAATAGTCTGTTTCGGACCGGCTCGAACCTAATTAAAAAAAATTAATTCCCATCCCAGCCCGAAACTTATTTAGAGAAATAACATGCCTAAATCCGTGGTCTAGGGCCAAATCCGTACATAACCTCTAAAGGACGGGACCGGGCTTGTTGACCTGCGAGCCTAATCTCATCCCGTTTCGTTTGTCGCGCCGGGCTCTGAGATGATTTTGGGAAATTTTCGGGTAGGGCAGAGTTGGACGAGGTTCATGCTTTGGAGAGTTATAAATGCTATCATAAAATGTATAGAATTATGAATTTCAACAATGTAGAAAAAAGATTAAAAAAACTTTTATTTCTCACGTAAATTGTTCGGATATATTATTTTACATATACCTAAAAAAATATCGGATTGGACCAGGTCGTGCTAGTGCTTTAGATTAAAAATTGTCTTGGGCCTCTGGCCTAGTTTGGGCTCTTTTACTATCGGTCCTGGCAAGGCCAGATTAACGCACGGGCCTCTTGGGCCAAGGACCCCAAATTTTAAGAGACCTCCTAAATTTTGTATGTAATAAAAAAAAAAAAATTTAAGCAGAAATATTTTTTTTTTAATTAATTTAAAACTTGTAATATTAGTTGTTTTTTTAAATTATAGAATATGTCAATAGTTTTAAATATTACACATATATTACTATTGAGGGCGCGGTAGCCCATTGGTTAGCGCGCTGGAGTTGCATTCGGTAGGCCCGGGTTCGATTCCAGCCACTGCCAAAACTGCCGCCGTGTTCATGCGGAGTACGATCACGTTAAACATGTGGGTCCGAAAGTCCTTCCGAGAGGTTGGTGGTAGGGGAAGGAGGGTACGGTCCCTGTGGATGCCTCCCCCACTGGGTTCCGGTCTAAATTGGGTGGCACTTCCCGACCGTCCAAACAGTTACCTTACACCTTTCTGGTAGGTCGGACGGTCTGGGTTTCAACAACAACATATATTACTATTGAGCTTCCAAACAGCTGCTCATGTGCTAGGACGAGTCGGACGGTCTGGGTTTTGGACATATATTACTTTAAACTGAAAAGTTTAGAAGTTTTCTACATGTACAAAATGACCTTCGGGGCTATAATGCTGAGACCCAAATTTGTTATGTGTCGATGTTTTGCTTGTGTTTGATATATCGTGACGGTGTGGGGGCCCCACTTTGATTTCATTAGGGCCTGGGTCCGGGGCATAATATATATAATAACAACGGTATAATCTCAGCCCGTGATGACCTCTAATCTTCGGATTACAGCCTCACTGCAACAACCAGCATCGCTGAATCAGTTTCGCTCTTTTCAGGATCACATCAGCACTAAACAGAAATTACAGACTTGCCGTTGCAGCAGCAATAAAATTTGTTATTGCATCCCCATTTTGCAAAACTCAACCTGCTTGTTTGGTGCCTGAGAACTTTGCCTGTCATCTCGTGAAGTTCGACCTCAACGTTCTGAGAATATGACGCCGACAGCATCATAGGTATAGCCAAGATATCAGAAAGGGGGAGTTATGAACGAATGGGGCGGAGGTGCGTGCTATATTTCTGTTTTTAATATGGACCCGATGAAAAACTAATGTAATTTTCCTACCAAGAGTGTTACGGGAATGGGGGACAGGGATAATAACTCCCGAGTCCTCCTCTCTCTCTACGTTTATAGACTTCTTTGTATTGCTGACATGACTAGTACATTACCATTAAGATTGGCAAAATTCTAACAGCGATTCGGTGTTGATGAGTTTTAAAAAGAGCGAAGTGAGTCCAATGATGCTGGTTGCTTCAGTGGGAGCATGATTCCAAGTTATTGAAAAGCTATTGGTGGATTTTGTGTACGTGGGAAAATCATTAGGAAGAATTTTCAATGGCACACAATAGACTAAGAAGCCAATAACAACGTTTAATGTGCAAAGTTTACAACCTTCTGAACTTACAACCTTCCGATTTTGAGAAAAAATGAAGTTTTGAAAATTTTACAGATATATATTTCACAATCAAAATTCGTGTATTTTATAGGCCTTACACATTTTACAGATCCAATTTGTGTAAATATTTAGGTATTTAACAATTTAAAATATTTAAATTTCCATAAAGCTTTTAAAAAAATTTCAAAAATATGCAAATAATATGTGTGGATTTTAAAAATAACTTAAAATATCAAAATATATTTAAAAAAATTAAAAGAATTTTTTTTTAAATATTTTGAATTCGCATGAAGAATTTCATTTTCTTTAATTTCTAAAAAATAAAATCATTTGAATATTATAATATTTAAAATAACTACTGAAACCTGCGGGCATTCTGGCCGTATAAGTAATTTAAAAAATCTGATTTATGCATGGAATATCTACTATAATAAAAAACAGCACCCAATCACTGTCTACGTACAGAAACAACACAAAAGGATGTATTATAATATCCATTGTTGTAAATAAATTAAAAATGAGTCCAATATTCAGCTTCGTTTTTAGTATCTGAAGTGATACGCAACGCAGAACTCCAGAATACTGACTACTATTTATAGAATATAGATTAAGCATTTCAATTTGATTTATTTACAGACAGCAATTATTTTGCAACATATTCTATGCCAGTTACTATACGACTAATCGGAGAAGTCGATATTACCGAAATATTCAACATTTTCTATTTTGAGACAGACTGCAATTAACGTGAAAATTTCTGAATCTCCGTTCTTTGAAAAAAAAAAATAAATAAACAAATTCTATCGCCTACGCTCACACGCCTATATACGAATTCGTTTAAAACCATCATAGACATAGAGGGGTAATACAAATGCGAGGTATTCTCAATCCATCGAAACCAGTTACAGGGATATGTTTATTCATAGTTGTACATCCCCACTTCTTTGGTTTATGCGTTTCAAATTAACTTGATGTGGCGTGGCAAACCCATAAAATGGTCGTTACATACTAACAATTGGAAAATGGAATCGCTCAGCTGTTGAAAAAACTTACTATCTATCATTAAGAAATGTTTCAATTTTCTGGGGTGAATGAAATATGCACGTTTGGCGCGGCTTTACAAAAGATGACAGCGCTCTTTCGCCAAGAGACGCGCCAATAGTATCTTTCCGCTTCAAATAAAAATGTGAATAAAAGATATATAAATTTTTTCTAACGTGTTCTTTACAGACCCTACGGACGTTGTCTTTACAGACCCTCCGAAAGTCTCACGGTGACCTAAAAGATTGAATATTTGCACACTTATAGCTTCGACCACGGAACAGAACCTAATGGAGCTGAATTTTGTATTCCCTCTCCCGGAGGTCGAATAAAATGGATTTTATGAAAATGTATACCTGATCCTCTATAATGCTATGTTGACCTAAGATTAAATACTTGTACACATAGTATCGCCTGCGGAACAGAACCTAACAGGGTCGGGTTTTCCATTTCTCTCTCGGAACAGGCAAAATGGGCTGGGGAGAAGGGTCGAAACGTATTTCAGCCCCCCCCCCCCCAAACCTCCTCGGCAAACAAAACGACTGAAATTTGGCATATTTATAATATGAACCACGGAACAGAGCCTAAATGAGACAATTTATAATAAAAATGATTATTTTCGGCGATATGTGCCCCACATTATTGAACAAAATAAAACGTATTATATATATATATATATATATATATATATATATATATATATATATATATATATATATATATATATATATATATATATATTCCAACTTATTTCTTTAAAAGTATTGGTTTTCCCGTTTTTGACAGGCTTGAATACTAGTTACAATATACTTGATTTTCATAAGAAAATCTCACAACGACGTCTTGTTGGTTTTTGTAATTCAGGGCTCAGTTTAGGGGAACTGGGGAACTCAGCTGGTCCCCCTTCAGGATTTATAATTTATTACGTTGCTTATATAATTTTCCTTGTCAGCTCTTATTTCCATCATTAAAACAACAGTCCATCAACTTTTGACTCCCTGCGAAATTATTTTTCATCCTCCCCACTTTCCCAAGAAATTATTGAAATACCGCCCCTGTCGTCAGATTTCCCTTCCTATAATATCTATACTGTTGAAAAAATGCACATTCTCATTATTTCTTTACAGAAATCGAGTAAATTTCTCATGCCTGTTTTCTTCAAGGAGTAATGATAATTTGTATTCCCTCCTTGTACCGATTCAGAGATCTGACGTCAACAATATCTGCGGAATAGTTACTTTGCATAAAATGACTGGTGTTCATAATGGCCTGGCCTCTTAATGTAAAATGAGCGGTGGGTTTACTGTAAATCGACTTTTCCAGTGTGAACAAACACCCTTTGAGGAGAGAAGTTCTGCAATTTTTTCGGGCTGAATGCGATTTACTTACTGCATATTTGCTCTCTATTGGATTTGGATGCATTGGATCTGCTTATCTATGAGTGTGTATCTATGACTAGATGTAGACTTGAGACCTTTTGGTGTCTAGCTAACCGTAACGCGAATTTTGATGCGAATTCTTGATTTCATAAATGGATTTTAGAAGTAGGAAAGAGAGTGGGATGGAGGGTGTGGCGTCATATCAGACACCCTGGAGAAACGTCTTCTACCCACAATCCGCAAAGCCCATAAATAAACAAATCCTCGGCTGTGATAACTATAAAGCCATGTTGGGTAGTGTTCCTGTGAATTATCTCTGCGACAGGAAATGGGTAGAATGCTACTAAAAAAATGAATACCCCAAGACAAAGATCAAAAAAAATTTCTAGAATCTAGGACATGAACCATTAGTCTGAACCGATGTTTTATTTTGCAGGAATGTCAATGAACATTTAGGCTGTTTGGAGGACAACAAACACATAGATTAATGCTTCTATTTCATTTAACGTCTTGTCGTTTAAACTTCCATTTCTTTCATTTCCTTATTATTTCCACCTTATTATTTCACATTAATTTTACAGCTTACTGTGAATATGATTCTACAATCCCCAGGCACAGGGCAACACACAGAAATTGTGGACGCCCTTACAAACATTTATCAAGGCCGGCTTCTCCATATTTTATTTCCCCCTCTCTCTTTGTCAATTTTTCATATCTTCCCTGCTCTACATTTTATATATATATATATATATATATATATATATATATATACACATATACATATATAGATACATATATACATATATATTTATACATATATATATACATATATAAATATACATATATATATATTACATATATATATACATATACATATATATACATATACATATACATATATATATATATATACATATACATAGCAAACTTTAAAAATTATGAAAACTTTGCAATTATGCAAATGTAAAATTGCGTAAATAGCGTAAATAGGAATGACAAAACAAAATTCATTTAATTTATTGAGCAAATGCAGCTAATAAGTAAAATGATTTCAATAAGAAAAAAAGATTTGAAGATCCAATGAAAGAAAAGTGAGAAGCTGTAACACGAAAATTCAACTATCTAACAGGCTTACGAAATAAAAGTATAAATAAACAAATCCTCAAGCAATTGGAAAAAATAAAAAAACAAATAAATAAAATAAAAATCGAATCAACAAGTCAATGAAAAGTATCAAAATACAAAGGTATGGAATCGAAAAAAGAATAACAAACGAAAACAAGCACAAACGCTATACACGTGGACAAGGCTCTAAGCCTAAATCATGAATTATTCACCTCCACAAAAAACGTAATCATGCCCAAGTTTTTTGTAGAAGCCCGTGCTTACTAGGTTAGTGTGTTTTTTCAGTCAGTTTTTTATTATCCATTATTCCTTTTATATTTCTTATTTATGTAGGTCGTCCAAGTAGAAATAGTTTATAGATATAATCTATCTATTTCTTCAGAAACATACATTTTTGTGTTTGCTTCTACAAAAAACTTGGCCATGATTACGATTTTTGTGGAAGTGAATAATTCATGATTTAAGCTTAGATCCTTGTCCACGTGTATAGCGTTTGTGCTTGACTTCGTTAGTTATTCTTTTTTCGATTCCATACCTTTGTATTTTGATACTTTTCATTGACTTGTTGATTCGATTTTTATTTTATTTATTTGTTTTTTTATTTTTTCCATTTGCTTGAGGATTTGTTGATTTATACTTTTATTTCGTAAGCCTGTTAGATAGTTGAATTTTCGTGTTACAGCTTCTCACTTTTCTTTCATTGGATCTTCAAACCTTTTTTTTCTTATACATATACACATATATATATATACATATATATACATATATATACATATATATACATATACATATATATATATACATATATATATATACATACATATATATATACATATATATATATATATATATACATATATATATACATATATATATACATATATATATATATATATATATATATATATACATATATATATATATATATATATATATATATACATATATATATATATATATATATATATATATATATATATATATATATATATATATATATATATATATATATATATATATATATATATATATATATATATATATATATATACATATATATATACATATATATATACATATATATATATATATATATATATATATATACATATATATATATATATATATATATATATATACATATATATATATATATATATATATATATATATATATATATATATATATATATATATATATATATATATATATATATATATATATATATATATATATATATATACATATATATATATATATATATACATATATATATATATATATATATATATATATATATATATAATACATAAATTTTAAGCGTTTCCCAATAACGCGCCCTTTTCTTTCACAATTATTATTCCAAATTCCTATCTCATGTCCAGCACATATTGCAACTACATTAAATTCTATCCCACACCACTAATATTAACAAGTCAGAAAGCACTTCCTCGTTTTCTCGATCCTACCATACATGGTCACTAAACTTAACTCTATTTAAATGTTCTTATTGAAACTACATTCCCAATCACATTTTTAAAGCCTAAATCGCTAAGATAGCAGTCACATGCCTCATATCCTACCTCCCCCTCTGATGAAAATGTATTTTGCACTAGTGAAGAACTACACAGACGACATAAAGATTTGGTGAAAACTGGTCGACGATCAGGAGTCGTCCAGAACATGTAATTATATCTGTGCCTAGTAGCATCGAATAAAATAGATTTTTAAAACTTAAATTGTATCTTCCTTGGACTATTCAAGTCCATTATTACTACACCTTTCTGGTAGGTCGGACGGTCTGGGTCTCAACAACAACAACACACACACACACCCTGGCCGGCCGGCCAAATGGCTACTCATGTCCTTGTTGACGAGTCGGTCGGTCTGGGTCTTCAACACACACACACACCCACACACACACACAAACACACACACACACACACCGTTGCTCAAGCCCTCAGGGCGAGCCGGACGGTCTGGGTCTTCAACACACACACACACACCCTCCGGTCTCCTCTCTCATGGACACATTATTACTGGGGATCTCAGTATAGTTCAGGATGATATACTTAGGGATATTATGAATAAAGGGTCTAAATTTCGCATTCCATTCTGCCATCACCCTAAACAACTTTTTCAGTCTATATCATTTGATTTTGATAAATTCATATATCAACTTGCTTGTTCACATTCCATTCTTATTGAAGCATTCCATCTATGGAAGTAAACTACCTTACATCTACTTAAAAATGTTATATTATAAACATTAAATTAACGAAGCCTAAGTATCCTTATAAACAACTCCTATCTGCTATTAAAGAACTACAACAACATTTTGTCATAACTTATGTAGATAAAGCTTCTAATAATTATGCCATCATTTGTAAAAAATATTATGTTTCTCTGTTACAGAATTACTTAAAAAATAATCAAATTTTTAAACCCATTAATAATCAATCTATCAAGATCAAAACTAAAATGCTGAAATTATATACACAATTAAATATTAATTGTAAGTTTTTTAAATTTCCTTATGTTACTTTGGTTCCTAAATTCCATAAATCACCTCTCAGTTTTAGAACAGTCACTTATGGACATAATACCTTTACCACTACAGCTAGTAAATACTTGCTTAAATGTTTAAATAGAATTAATGAATCTCTTAAATTTAGGAATTCAGGATATTTCATTTTGAACAATAGTTTTGATTTAGTAAATCACCTTAACAAGCTTCCACAAATTCTTGGTTTCCATACCTATGATTTTAAAGACCTATTTAATAATATTGTCATTAAAGATTTATATAAAGTTATTATCTCTCTTTATCAAGACTATCTATCTGCCAGTAATGTTGCATTTAATGTCAAAAACTTTCCTATGCTCTTACACTTTGTGTTATACAACAATTATATTATCCAAAGTGATAACATTTATCTACAAACATCTGGTGTACCACAAGGTGGCTGTAGTAGTAGTATACTCGCTAACTTATATCTTTATTATTATGAATGTCATTTTAACTCTAATTCATATATTATATATAGATATGTTGACGACTTAATTTGTATTATCATTGATGATTCCTATCCAATTAATATTGATTTTTACCCATCTAACCTGGAACTAATTCCTAATGAGCCTAGCGTTAGTCAAACTGTAAATTTTTTAGACCTAAAATTAGATACCCTCAATAATCATATAATCGCCAATCTATATGACAAAAAAGATTCTTACAACTTCACTATCATAAAGCTGCTATCATATCAATCTTGTAATTCTATTCAATTGTTTAGAAACATCATTTTAAACCAGCTATTTCGAATACATCGACTTTCTGATCCTCGGTTTCACTTTCTCCACATCAATAATCTTAAACGCATTTGTCAAAATTACCAATATCCGGAAGTATTTGTAAATAATATTATTAATAATTTCAAATATACCACTTAATCATTTTACACATGCATTATTTATCTTTGATTGGATAACTCAATTTTGAGAATTCACCCATTCTTATCACCTTACTTACCACTTGGCCTGAGTCTAATACTGTTTACTATTTTCGAATGACTGTTTTCCACTTTTCCTGAGTCCTATACTGATTAATATTTTTGAAAGTCTCCATACATATTTTGTATCATTCAAATGTATTTATTCCGGTGCCCACTCACATTGACGAAGTGAGGTGAAATGCTCAGTCGCTTGTTCAACTTACACGCGGTGGCAATGCTTGTGAGTTCATATTTCTGTTCGAGGAAGTATTATTTTTCTGATTTGTAATTTAATTGATTTATTTTTCTCCTTCCACTAGCCAGTAGACAGTTCCAATGGTGTCTATAGTTAAATACTATCGCCATTGTCAGAAACTGGCTATTCTATCGGTTTTAATTCGAATTGTATGGCTGTCCTGATGAGAATGCAATTTCGAACAAACCGCCATTTTTGTGTAGTTTCAATTGATTGTTCTCTATGTCTTAATCTTTTATCTTGAGCTAATTATTATTGCCTTTTCTCATTTTTGCTGTGTTTTATTTTTATTTTTATTTATATTTATATTTATATACTTTTACTTGTGAATTTTGTATCCTAATATTCTTCTCATCCCCCTTTACCATTGTAGTGATATGTTACCTTCTATCTTTATTTCTTAGTCTTGGTCTATAGTTACTCATTTGTAACAGATATGCTGGTGATGGGATTTTTTGTACATACAGTAGTTTATGCGTAATTTTCGATTAAAATCTTTTTCATCTTTTGGTGCCTGTAGTCTGAGTTTGAGCATTTATTGTAATGGACTATTGCTCAATCTGAAACAGGCATTTGTTTTGGTTAATTAGAATTAAATACTCAGACCTGAAGATGAATTTAGTTCTGATTAATTTTCGAATTTGGGCCAGTGCTATTATTTTCTATATATATATATATATATATTTTTTATATATATTTTATATATATTATATATTTTATATATATATATATATATATATATATATATATATATATATATATTTTTATATATATTTTATATATATATGTATATATATATATATATATTATATATATATATATATATATATATATATATATACAGAAAATAATAGCACTGGCCCAAATTCGAAAATTAATCAGAATTAAATTCATCTTCAGGTCTGAGTATTTAATTCTAATTAACCAAAACAAATGCCTGTTTCAGATTGAGCAATAGTCCATTACAATAAATGCTCAAACTCAGACTACAGGCACCAAAAGATGAAAAATTGAAGATAAGAAATATTGGAAAATTTTGTAATACCACGGGCAGGAACCCTTCTTCTTTCACCACGTGTATATGCGATCAACCTCAACAGTATGAAAAATATCTAGAAGCACCGGAATGAACATGACGAAATACAACCTAGGAGGTAGAACGAACGTTCACAGCGACCCTTCCAGACCAGTCCAATGAGTCAGAGCAGGAGACAGGACCCATATAAGTAAATCCTAATATGAACATGAAGCATAGAGGACAATTCCTACTAAACGAGTGATTCATAGAAGAAATGGATAAACGAGAATGTCATTATACACCAATTATAAGGGCATTCAAATCGTAGTATCAAACTGGCTAAAGTTACAATTTTTTAGCGAAAATAAAATTCAAAACATTAATATTAATGTATTTTATTTTCCGATTTTTTTATTTTTCAAACTTTTTTAGTTTATTTTATTATTTTTCATTTTTATTTATTTATATAATTAATAAACAATTATAATTGGGTTTTTTTTTTTTGGTTTTTTTTTAGTCATTGTAATTGGGAAAGTTGTCTTGGATTTTATCGAGTGGAAGTTGATACACTGAGTTGATAATTTTAATACCGAATTTGGAAGGATATGCATTATTAGTCGATGTACTCAATAATTCCATAAAATGTGCTAATTTATAATTTTCATCACAAATTTTATTGATTGTAAGAACCTGGTTTGTTATAATATTTCTAAAAACTGATATATGCAAACAAGAGTCAAAATATTGAATTTTTGATGAATTAAATTTAAAATCTTGTATTTTATCATATAAGTTTATATCCAGATTACAATTTTGTAAATTTAAATTTAAATCCAAAAAGTTTGCAACATTAGAGCCATTATTACTTGCATTTAATTGTAAATTATTAAGAAAAAAGTTAAATACTATAGGGATATTACTATGGGATACACATAATATGTCATCTAAATATCTAAACATGTGCATATTATGCAATCCTGGATTAATGTTCTTTTCATAGAAGAATAAATACAGATTAGCTAACATTGATGAGGCACATCCCCTATGTTGTTGTTGTTGAAACCCAGACCGTCCGACCTACCAGAAAGGTGTAAGGCAACTGTTCACATCCCCTATGTGAGATACCAGATTGTTGCTTAAAAAAAGTACCACCATGTTGAATATAATTCTCATAAAGAGTGAAATTAAGTAATTTTTTAAAAAGAAAATTTGAATATTTTAGGTTGATATTATATTTTTCAAAAATTCCTAAAATAATTTTATATTCTACATATTCATCTATATCAATATTATTAAACAAATGAATATTAGTAAGATTTTTTATTTCTTAACTATTTCAAAACTTTTTTTCACAATATGACAATTATTTGAGATCTGATCTGACAAGGATACTTCATTTACAATTTTTAATAATAATTTACCAGCATTAGTAATGTAAGAATTATGGCCACTAGTAATAGTTCGAAAAAAAACTATTACTAGTGGTGCAACTATTACTACTATTACTAAAGGGGATTTATGAAACTTGGGTACTAAAACAATATATGGAATGTTATTACAAACTATTTTTTAGATGGATTTGCTTCTATTTGGCTGATATTCTATTGGATAAGATTTTAAAGTTAGTATTATGTAAATTATTGATTTTATTATTAAGTGTGACTGGAGAGTACTTATATAGTAATATTTACATATGATTGAGTAGTTACTACTAGCCTTATCGACAAAGGTAATGACAAAATCATTTTGAATTTCTTTAATATCCTTTTTAATTGAATAAGGTTTATATGATTTATTACTTTTCTGATTATATATATAGTGATTTAAGTATTGCTCTATTAAGCCACTCCAGGGTTTAAAAGCTTCTATATGGATTTTATATTTATAGCTGATTTTATAGATAAATTTATTTAAGTCAAGAATGAAAACTTTACAAATTAATTTATGTTTAAATTTAGTAGGTATACGGTACTTAGTACCTAGTAACATCAGTTATCTCAATGCATATATATATATATATATATATATATATATATATATATATATATATATATATATATATATATATATATATATATATAATACTCGTACTAAGTTCTTAAATTTCCACCTACACCATTCACATAATCCACCTACTAAAATAGCTTACTGTGTAATTTCTTTCAAACACCCAATTCTCAATTCTCTTAACTTTAATAATTTATTTGCAAAACATCAGCACTTGTCACCTGTAAATGATATCAAAATACAAAAATCTTTCAAATATAATTTAACAATTGGCAGAACTATTTACAAATACAATGAAGTTTCCAGGTCATTAAACTCCGATAATCTTACATCATGTGTATGCAGCGATAAGAATCTTACTCCTAATTTCAACTCATCTTATGGACACATTATTACTCGGGAGCTCAGTATAGTTCAGGATAATACACTTAGGGATATTATGAATAAAGGGTCTAAATTTCGCATTCCATTCTGCCATTAACCCAAACGTCTTCTTCAGTCTTTATCTTTTGATTTTGATAAATTCATATACCAACAGGCTTGTTCACATTCCATTCCTATTGAAGCATTCTATCTATGGAAGTATACTATCTTACATCTTAAAAATGTTATAATAAACATTAAATTCACGAGGCCTAGTTATCCTTATAAACAACTCCTATCTGCTATAAAAGAACTACAACAACATTTTGCCATAACTTATGTAGATACAGCTTCTAATAATTATGCCATTATTTGTAAAAAATATTATGTTTCTCTGTTACAGAATTACTTGAAAAATTATCATATTTTTAAATTCATTAATAACCAGTTTATCAAAATTAAAACTAAAATTCTAAAATTATATACACAATTAAATATTAATTGAGAGTTTTATAAATTTCCATATGTTACTTTGGTTCCTAAATTCCACAAATCACCTCTCAGTTTTAAAACTGTCACTTGTGGACATAATACTTTTACCACTACAGCTAGTAAGTACGTGTTAAACTGTTTAAATAGAATTAATGAATCGCTTAAATTTAAGAATTCAAGCTATTTCATTTTGAACAATAGTTGTGATTTACTTAATCACCTTAGCAAGCTTCCACATATTCTTGGTTTCCATACCTTTGATTTTAAAGACCTATTTAATAATATTTATATTAAAGATTTATATAAAGTTATTATCTTTCTTTGTCATAATTATAAATCTTCCAATAATGCTCCATTTAATGTCAAAAGCTTTCCTATGCTATTGCACTTTGTGTTATACAACAGTTATATTATCCAAGGTGATAACATATATTTACAAACATCTGGTGTACCTCAAGGGGACTGTAGTAGTAGTATTCTTGCTAACTTATATCTTTATTATTATGAACGCCATTTTAACTCTAATTCATATATTATATATCATTATGTTGACGACTTAATTTATATTATTATTGATGATTCCTATTCCATTAATATTGACTTTTACCCCTCTAACCTTGAATTAATCCCTAATGAGCCTAGTGTTAGTCAAGCTGTAAGTTATTTGGACCTAAATTTAGATATCCTCAATAATCATGTTATCACCAATCTATATGATAAAAAAGTTTCTTATAACTTCACTATTATTAAGCAGCTATCATATCGATCTCATAATTCTATACAATTGTTTAAAAACATCATTTTAAACCATCTATTTCGAATACATCGGCTATCTGATCCTCAGTTTCACTTACTCCACATCAATAACCTTAAAAACATTTGTCAAAATTACTATTATCTGGAAGTATTTGTAAATAATATTATTAATAATTTCAAATTCACCACATAATAATTTTACAAATACATAATTTATCCTTGATTGGATAACTTATTTTTGTAAATTTCACCAGTTCTTATCACCTACTTACCACAAAGCCTGAGTCTGATACTGCTTCCTATTTTTAAAAGACTACTTTCCCCTTGTCCTGAGTCCGATACTAATTACTATTTTTAAAAGTCTTCATACAAATTATTTTTCGTTCAAGTGTATTCATTCCAGTGTCCACTCGCTTTGACAAAGATATGTAAAATGCTCTGTCGAATGTTCGCCTGCGAACATGTCGACTCCCACGTGGTGGCTGTGACTGTGAGTTAATATTTCTGTTTTTTATATTTCTGGTTTATAATTCACTTGATTTTTATTATTTGCCCTTCCATTAGCCAGTAGACAGTTCCAATGGTGTCGATATGTAAATACTATCGCCATTGTCAGAAACTGACTATTCTATCGGTTATAACTCGAATTGTATGACTGTCCTGACGAGAATACAATTACGAACTAACCTTCATATTTTGTGTATTTTCTATTGATTGTTCTCCATGTCTTGATCTTTAAGCTTGAACTAATTATTTTTGCCTTTTCTCATTTTTGCAGTGTTTGCATTTTTATTAACACTTTACAACAAAGTTGAAAAGTGTTTATGACTTTGTTCATTCTGTCGGTCTGTCTGTCTGTCCGTTAGCACGATAACTGCCGTAAAAATGACTTAATCAAAATGAAATTTTAGTATGTTGTTCAGATGGTCTGTAGGACCTATGGGAATATAAATGAATAATATCACCTAATTAGTTTTGGATTGAATCCGGGTTGAAAAAATGAAATACATTGAGCCCTATGGGACCTAATTTTTCAAACATTTTTCAAGCGGATTAAGAATTCACAAATTGCTTCGAAAATTTTAGATAATATTCAAATTGTTCCATAAAATATATAAAAAAAAATTCAGAGAAATATATTCAGTAGTTTTTTAAATAAAAATTAAAATAATAATTACACCTTTTATATGAAACGATCACGTGACCATGATATGAAAAGATCAAATGACCCACTTCAAAATGATATATGGCATCCATCTTGTTTCAAAATCGTGATTTTTTAAGTTCTTTTTAATTCATATTGAGTATTGTATCCTTCCTAAAACTACTTTATTTTTGCTTAAATTCTGTGCATCTACATACTGAAACAACGGAAATACAATATATTTGAGTTTAAATGATTATCCAAATTTGATTATTTCTACAACGAAGCCTATTTTTCACTTATGTAAAATGTAAACAGCAAAATATATAGAATGAGTTGTATTAGAATTGCTGTATTTCTTTAACACAAAATAATTTAGTCCATGGAGTCTGCATGGCTGATATGAATGAAATATTAATTGATTTTATAAAGAGAAGGACGATTTTTTTCGATGAAGTTTTAAGCATAGAGTTTAATTACTTGTAGCTCCATGGTCTTAATTTTTAAATAAAATAAATTATTATAGTATTGTGATGAATGAAATGAATGGGGGAAAGTTATGAATGAAATGCTGTTTTTATAGAGAGATCCAGTTGTGTTATTTTTTCTATGACGTCATTTGAATTAATTTCAGTTGTTTTCGATGAAGTTTTCAAATATAATAAATTATCGTAGTATTATGATAGTTTTAAAAATATTACCGTGGAATGTATCGCATTTTATAGATATTTAAACCAGGCAATTTATATTTCAATGCCGTCATTTGAATGAAGTTCATTTTTTTCAATGAAGGTTTAAGTTTTCAAATATAATAAATTAATATAGTATTGTAATAAGTTTTAAAATATTACCGAAGAATGTATTGCATTTTAGACTGTTTTAAATAAAATTGCATTGAAGTTGGAAAGTGTTTCATAATCAATGCTTTAAGCATGATTGATCTTTCTTGTTTTATATATTTTTATATATATACCTTTTTAATTCTGATTTTTGTATACAAATATTCCCCTCGCCCCTTTCCATTATAGTGATAAATTACCTTCTATTTTTAACACTTTACAACAAAGTTGAAAAGTGTTTATGACTTTGTTCATTCTGTCTGTCTGTCTGTCTGTCTGTCTGTCTGTCTGTCTGTCTGTCCGTTAGCACGATAACTGCCGTAAAAATGACTTAATCAAAATGAAATTTTAGTATGTTGTTCAGACGGTCTGTAGGACCTATGGGAATATAAATGAATAATATCACACAATTAGTTTTGGATTGAACCCGGGTTGAAAAAATGAAATACATTGAGCCCTATGGGACCTAATTTTTCTAACATTTTTTAAGCGGATTTAAAATTCACAAATTGCTTCGAAAATGTTAGGTAATAGTCAAATTGTTCCATAAAATATATAAAAAAAAATTCAGATAAATATATTCAGTAGTTTTTTAAATACAAATTAAAATAATAATTACACATCTTATATGAAACGATCACGTGACCATGATATGAAACGATCACATGACCCACTTCAAAATGAGATATGGCATCCATCTTGTTTCAAATTCGTGATTTTTTAAAGTTCTTTTTAATTCATATTGAGTTTTGTATCCATCCTAAAACTACTTTATTTCTGCTTAAATTCTGTGCATCTACATACTAAAACAACACAATGACAATATGTTTTAGTTTAAATTCTCATTCAAATTTGATTATTTCTACAATTAAGCCTATTTTTCACCTATGTAAAATGTAAACAGCAAAATATGTAGAATGAGTTGTATTAGAATTACTGTATTTCCATAACACAAAATAATTCAGTCCATGGAGTCTGCATGGCTGATATGAATGAAATATTAATTGATTTTATAAACAGAAGGACGATATTTTTCGATGAAGTTTTAAAGATAAAGTTTATGAATTGTAGCTCCATGGTCTTAATTTTTAAATAAAATAAATTATTATAGTATTGTGATGAATGAAATGGAGAAAGTTATGAATGAAATCCTGCTTTTATAGAGAGATCCAGGCGTGTTATTTTTTCTATGACGTCATTTGAATTAATTTCAGTTGTTTTCGATGAAGTTTTCAAATATAATAAATTATCGTAGTATTATGATAGATTTAAAAATATTACCGTGGAATGCATTGCATTTTAGAGATATATAAACCACGCAATTTATATTTCAATGCCGTCTTTTGTATGAAGTTCATTTTTTTCAATGAAGGTTTAAGTTTTCAAATATAATAAATCAATGTAGTATCGTGATAAGTTTTAAAATATTACCGAGGAATGCATTGCATTTTCGACTTTTTTAAATAAAATTGCATTGAAGTTGGAAAGTGTTTCATAATCAATGCTTTAAGCATGATTGATCTTTCTTGTTATCCTTTGTCTTGGTCTATAGTTAATTATTTGTAACAGATATGCTAGAGATGGGTTTTATTGTACTTACCGTAGTTTTCGATTAAAATAATAGTTTTCGAATAGTTTAAGATTAAAAAAAAATTTTCAATTTATATATATATATATATATATATATATATATATATATATATATATATATATACATATATATACATATATATACATATATATATATACATATATATATATATATATACATATATATATACATATATATATATATATACATATATGTATATATATACATATATATATACATATATATATATATATATACATATATATATACATATATATATACATATATATATATATATATATATATAAAATAAAAGTTTAAAAATACAATGAAAGAATATAGAATTTTCAACTCAAAAAATCCCAACATTACAAAATGCCTTACAAATAAAAGAATCAAACAGAGAATCATCAATCAAGTGGAAAATATAAATGCAAACCTCTAGTCATCAATCTAAAGACAATCAAAAACAACAATGGAAAGGAATCGATAAAATAATATCAAATATATATATATATATATATATATATATATATATATATATATATATATATATATATATATATATATATATATATATATATATATAATATTATCTATCTATATATACTAATTGCCAAGTGTCCGTCTGTCTGTCTGTCTGTCTGTCCGTCTGTCACGCTTTTTTAGGCACTTCCCGAATAGATAAAGACTTGCAATTTGGTACATGGCTCGGTCGTTCGATAAAAACCCCTGAAAAAATCGAATTTTTCGAAAACGTTCTTTAAAAGAGGTGCTCCACACCAAAACGTTCGAAAAGTGAAATGATAGGAAAGGATGCTTTGCGATAGAGACTTCAAATTTGGTGTGTGGGTAAATCAATCGAAAGGAAGAAAGTGTGCAATTTCAGATTTCCAATATTTTCTACTTAAGCCGCACACCAAAATTTTCGATTTGCCGAATAAATGGAAAAGGCTCTTTTAAAATTTGATAGAGGCTTGAAATTTGGTATATGGGCTAATCATTTGATGAAAACATCCAAGACGAATATGGTTTTTCAAAAATGTTCGTTTAAGGATGTGCTCCAGAGTAAAAAAAAAAAACCTTCGAAAAGTGAATTAATAAAAAACCATGCTTTGGAATCAGATAGAGATATCAAATTTGGTGTAAGGGTAGATAGTTTGGAAGGAAGAAAGTGTACAATTTCAGTTTAACAATATTTTCTAATTTAGGGGATGCCGCACACCAAAATGTTCGATTTTCAGAATAAAGGAGAAACGGCCCTTTTATAACGTGATAGAGGCTTGATATTTCGTATGTGATAGAAATGTGATAGAAATCACATGTAATAGAAATCACAAAAAAAATAGAGGTTTTCAAAAATGCATATTTAAGGAGGTGGGTACTCCACACAAAAGCATTCAAAAGGTGAAATACTAGAAAAGCATGCATCGCGATGAGATAGAGACTTCAAATTTTGTGTACGAGTAAAAAGTTGGAAAGGAAGAAAGTGCGTAATTTCAGTTTTCCAACATTTGCTATTGTAGGGAGTGTCGCTCACTAAAATGTTCGATTTGCCGAACAAATGAAAAACGCCTCCTTTACAATGTAATAGAGGCTTGAAATTTAGTATATGGGCTAACCATTTGACAAAAAAACAAAAGATGAATACGGTTTGACAAAAATGTTCATTAACGGGGTGCTACACAGAAAAACGTTCGAAAGGTGAAGTGATAGAAAAATCATGCTTATCGATAGGATAGAAACTTAAAATTTGGTGTACGGATAGATGTTTTTAATGGAGAAAGTGTGAAATTTCAGATTATCAATATTTACTACTTTAAGGGGTGCCACACACTAATATGTTTGATTTCCCGAATAAATGAGACACGCTTCCTTTTAAATGTGATAGAGGCTTGATATTTGGTATATGGGCCAATCATCTGATAAAAAACCCAAGACAAAAATAGTTTTTCAAAAATGTTCATTTTCGGGTGTGCTTCACAGAAAAAAGTTCGAAAGGAGAAATAATAGAATAGGGGTGCCTCGGGATGAGATAGACTTTAATGTGGTGTACGGGTAGATAATTTGAAATGAAGAAATGCGCAAATTAAATTTCCCAATATTTTCTTCTTTAGGTGGTTCTGCACACCAAAATATTCGATTCGTCGAATAAATGTGAAACGCGAATTATTAAAAAATGTACATTATTCAGTGGTTGCTTCGTAGGAGACAGTTGATTTTCAACGGATATTCGACTAGTATATACTAATTGCCAAGTTTCCGTCCGTCTGTCTGTCTGTCTGTCACGCCTTTTTTAATCACTTCCCAAATAGATAAAGACTTGCAATTTTGTACACGGATCGATCATTCGATAAACACCCCTAAAAAAATCGAATTTTTCAAAAATGTTCTGTAGAGGGGGTGCTCCATACCAAAACGTTCGAAATGATAGGAAAGTATACTTGGCGTTGAGATAAATACTTCAAACTTAGTGTATGAGTAAACCGTTCGAAAGGAAGAAAGTACGCAATTTCAAATTTTTAATATTTGTAACTCTAGGGAGTGCTGAGCGCCGAAATGTTCGAATTGACGAACAAATGAAAAATGCCTGCTTTAAAATTTGATAGAGGCTTGAAATTTGGTACATGGGCTAATCATTCAATGAAAACACCCAAGATGAATAGAGTTTCTCAGAAATGTTTCTTTAAAGGGGTGCTCTATAGAGAATGACGTTCGAAATATAAAATGATAAAAAAAAAATGCTTCTGTATGAGATAGAGATTTCAAATGTTTTGTACGGGGAGTAGATAATTTGGAAGAAAGAAAGTGTACAATTTCAGTTTTCCAATATTTTCCACTTTAGGGGGAACAAAAATGTTCAATTTTCAGAATAAAGGAGAAACGACCTATTAAAACGTGATAGAGGCTTGATATTTGGTATATAGACGAATCATCTGATAGAAAACCCAAGAAGAATGAAGTTTTTCAAAATTGTTTATCTAAGGGGGTGGATACTTCATACAAAACATCCGAAAGGTGAAATGATAGAAAAAGCGTACTTCCGGTAAGATAGAGACTTCAAATTTCGTGTACAAGTAGATATTTTGTAAGGAAGGAAGTGTGCAATTTCAGATTTCCAGTATTTGCTACTTTAGGGGGTGCCGTAAACCAATATGTTCGATTTTCCGAATAGATAATACACGATTTTTTTAATGTGATAGAGGCTTGATATTTGGTATATGAGCCAATCATTTAATAAAAACCCAAGACGAACAGGGTTTTTCAAAAATGTTCATTTATGGGTATGCTCTACAGAAAAACGTTCAAAAGGGAAAATGATAAAATAGTATACTTCGGGATAAGATAGAGACTTTAATTTGGTGTAAATGTATATAGTTCGAAAGGAAGAAGTGAGCAATTTAAGTTTTACAATATTCTTCTTTAGGGGTTTCTGCACACCAAAACATTCAATTTGGCGAATAAATGTGAAGCGCAAATTATTTTAAAATGTACATTATTCAGGGCTTGCTTATTGCGAGACCATTGATTTTCAACGGGTATTCGGCTAGTATATATATATAAACTGAAACAAATTAAATGTAATAATACTTACGAAATACGAAATACTTACTATAGTACGAAAATTTAGAAAATCATAATAATATCAGTAAAAACAGAATTAAAAATGCATCTATTTATTGCGCAAAACCAGCTTAAAAATTAAATAATTTCAGTAATAAAATATAGTTTATAAATAATTGAAAGGAATAATAGAGATATATTGGAACACCTAGATTAAACATATAAGACATTTAACATATAAGAAAGTAGTAAACATAATTAGATTGATATACTTACATATTATCAATTCCATCAGAAGAGAATAATCCGGGCACAAAGCACTGTGCCTTTCTAATTCGTATAAAAATTAATGTATAAAAATGCAACATTCAAGAGTAAGATACATAAGCGGAGTATAAAAATGAAACAATGTCTAATAGCTTGCAATCAATTAATAAACAATAGATAACAATGATGGGAGTTTTAAAATAGAAAAATAAAACGAGGCAATCATGCCGATAAAATAGAATAGCACTAGCCTTAATATATAGATTATTTTTTTAATTTTAGGAGTCTCATCATTGGTATCTACTGTTTATTCATTGATTGCTTGCTATTAGGCATTTTTTCATTTCTATACTCCTCTTTATGTATTCCACTCTTTATTGTTGCATTTTATACTTTAATTTTTATACGGATTAGAAAGTCGTGGTGCTTTATGCCCAGATTATTATTTTCTGATGTAATTACTAATTAGTAAGTACATCAATCTAATTATGTTTGCTATTTTCTTATATGTTTCATTACTAAAAAATGTACCCGGCAGCTAGAGCAGGGTAGTTACATAAAAGAACAAAGTAAATAAATTGAATCCGTATAAATAATACTGAAAATTGCATGCCACAATTTAAATCTTTATTTCAACCCACCATAAATCCTGTATCAAGGTCTACTACTTGGAGACGACTGACAGAAGGTAGGATTACGTGTCTACGTCCATTAAGGCGTTTACCACTGACACCTCAACATAGACAGAGCCGTCGGGATTGGTGCCGAGCTCGGTTAGCCTGGACAATGTCCGATTGGAAGCATGTTGTCTGAGACGAATTCCGCTTCTCTCTCAGTGCTGATGACCAGGCCAGTCCTCCTACGTGTGGAGGAAGACTGTTCAGCGTTCTGATCCTGCATTTGTTGTCAAGCAGTAGACTGCCATCACACGTGGTGTGACAGTCTGTAGAGTCATCTCGTGGGAAAGCCGATCTAGTTGTGCTACAAGACAATGTAAGGCTCGCTTGTACATAAATAATATTTTGCGACCGATTGTTCTGCATATGCTGTCAAGTCGCCCAGGTTCCATTTCTCAACAAGACAACGCTCGACCACATACTGCAAGGCTTTCTCAATAATGTATTTGAGTATTTAAAAACTTCCCATGGCCAACCAGGTCCCCATATTTATCACCAGTAGAAGACGTTTAGAACTTACTGGGACGGCAATGGCAGCCTTTTTAGAACACCACTAAATTTGCTGACCAGTTGCAACATTTGTGGCAGAATCTTCCACAAATAGATATAAGCAACTTAATTGACTCTATGCTGCATCAAATATCGCCTTGTATAGCTGCAAGACTAGGATTTACCACTTACTAAAATTCCATCTTATTGTTGCAAACATTTCTTAATAAAACGCTTTTTGCTCTCAAATTCTACTAATCTGCATATCTCCCCAAACGATACATATATACCGAGTTTCGTGACTATAGCTCAATTTCTTATTGATGCATATATTTTTGTGCAACAGAGTATATTTCTTTTCACTAAACAGATTTAGCGACCGTCCAGATTTAACGATCAAATTATTGGGTTCTAAGATACACGTTATAACCGGGTCCTACTACACTGACGCCTATACAATACTTTCTCTATACATATATTATGTTGCAATAAGAGTAGTAATAAACCCAAGCATAAGTTAAACCCTGTCGTACAAGACACAACTTGAAAGAAACACACTATTCATATAACCAGACAGCCGTCTGGGGATGGTACAGCTCTATAGCCCCCCCCCCCACACACACACACACACACACCATCAGTGCATCTATTGCGTCGTAAGCATACAGCCATTCTAGACAAATAATCTAACTAAAATAAAGCGGCAATGATTAATGGCCACACTCTCTCTCTCTCTGACTGTCGCGTTTTGAATAGTAATGAAAAACAAAAAAATCGAGAACATGCTGGTTAATAATGAAAGGGCTTCGTTGATAAATAATTTTACTTTTCTTATACTAATTGCGTATGTGTAGCATTGTGACAGGTCGTGAATCAAAAGTGGGGCGTTATATATTTTAAACATCTCGGAATACGAATCGATACTTTTCAAACTGACGGCTATGTGTACGCGTCTGATCGTGCAATGTGCACTTTCCAAGCTTGAAACTTGACTCGACTTTGGCATTTTTGAGTTGTCTGTCAGTGTGTGTGTGTGTGTGTGTGATTCAAATCTCTGAGACCCTAACTAATCAGATTCAATTAATGAAAGTAGCAAGAAATTGGGTATGCCATTGTCTTTTTGGGTGCGTTTTAATTCTTTGGATTTTGAACCTTATTCCTTCCTTGATCCGCCATATATGTTTCTTTATTCGTTTTTTTTTTCCCCCGAGAACCGGAACAACTAGAAAGTCTAAATTTGGTGTGTCGTTGATTTTCATACATTTCTCATATATTTAAGTTACCATACAAATAATAAAAAAAAAGTACTTTAAAAAACTCCTATCACACCCAAAACTAATTGAAAAGTTCTTGTAAAAAAAAAAAAAAAGAAAGAAAATACGCAACATTTTTAACTAATCTACAAAATTCGATAAGTTTCCAAAACACACTAAACATCGCCCAATTGACGATATTTCGCCAAATATATCGCCAAAGTCACCAAACGAGTCGCCCGATTTCAACGAAGCAAACTTTCAAATAATAATATGATTCATTGCCTGTAAATGTTGCTTTTCCTCGGAGATAGGCAATATGCCGAAAAAGCATTTTAGGTATATCATAGTTCGAAAACGTTCTAAATATGTTCAGAAGATCTTAACGGACTCTACCTTCGAAATTTCGAATTCATTTACGGAAAAGCAAATACTTTCTCTTACATTGCAGCATGAGAAAGTAAAAATTAAAAAAAAAAAATAAATAATAATAATAATAATACATAAAACATTTTATGGCAAAATCCGACATTAAAAGACATATATGACTTATAAGGCTCGCTTAAATTTTAGTTATGTTAATATGAATGTATCTTTTATTCCTGAAACTGAAAGCTTATGAATTATATAAAATTTATCTGAATTGAAAAGGCCCACTCGACTTTCTTACACATTCATATCCCATATTGTTAAGAACCATTTACACGATCATATATATGTATTCCAATGAAAAAATAGCATTTGTATAAGAACTTCCAAGTAATTCCCTTTTAAAGGCACTTTAAAAATTACCGAAAAGAAGATGGTTCCAGCCCACTTAAGATGTATTTTAAGAGAAAAAAAACACTATCCATTTTGGCAAGGTTAATATATTTTCACATTTTTACTTTCCCTACATAGTAATAGCATAGGGAAAGTATTGAAATCGTCTCGAAAATCGCAACTCAAGTTTTCGACGGATCTACACATTTTGGGACCTCTAGAACACGAAAAAAACTATTTCAGCGTGACGTCTGTCTGTCTGTCCGTTTGTTTTTGTTTGTTTGTCTGTCCGTTTGCTTGTTTGTTTGCTTGTTTGTTTGTTTGTGTCTGTGTTTGTTTGTTTGCGTGTGTGTGTGTGTGTGTGTGCAATATATGTATCCACTCTAACTCAAAAACTAAGTGACCAAATTTTATAAAATTATATAAGTTATTTTTTTCACATTCTTGTTACGCCGCCTTTGAAAATACGTATGATTACCAACTAAAAAAAAATTAATGAATTAATAAAAGTGCAAATTCGGTGTCATTCCAAATAGCAATGAGTGTTATTTTGTACCATTAAACTCGACTTAATGAATTATTAAAGAAATAAAGAGAAATTGAATTTAAGTCTGTAGGGAAAGTCATGTGCTGTATATATATATATATATATATATATATATATATATCAGGGTTTTTTTTTTTTTTTTTTTTTTTTTTTTTTTTTTTTTTTTTTTGGTGTCAGAACAGAGCATTTAACTGTTTAACTTACAAAAAACCATACAAAAATTTATAAAATTGGAGGTAAACCAAACCATTATATTTAAAATATTCCAAATTATTATTTAAATTTAATTCGTATTTGATGTATTTAAAGTTAACTAAATGGCATTAGCATTGGTTTGAATCGTTTGGTATATAGATCTGAAGTCGACTGCCTGCATGGCTACAATGATGCATTTCAAATAGGAATTGGTTGCTACCGTAATATTTACGTCTACTTGAGCATTGCAATTCCTGCATGGCTTGTTACTCTGAATGTAATTTCTTATTCAAAAATAAAACTAGCAAAAACAAAGTAATGCGAATAATTTAAAAAATGTTTTCGTTTTATTTAAAAATTATTTCATGATTAAACTCAGCTATGAACATGGGCGCCCACACAACTATTTCCAGGAAGGGGAAGCCACTGATGCCAGTGGGGCAAACTGAAAATAAGATGCACAACATCGACTATCTTAATGTCCACCTTTGTGACCTTGAACGTGCAAGTTCCCCCTCTTGCTCTCCCCTATGGGCTCCCATGGCTGTGAACCTGACTGAGTTAAAAATCTCCCTGTTATTTAGTTGTTAAACAACATGCACTATTTCTCCAAGTTTCTGTATTTTTAGGAAAGTTTTAACCAAAATTAAAATTTTACCCTCTGTGATCAATTCCAACTACAATCGCCTCGCTTTGTTCAGATCAAATTCTACGACTGCTATGCTACTGTTTGGTTTTTACAGTACTGCAACATCATATTTCAGCCCTTATAACAATAATGTGTTTTTAAAAATAATTTTCTGCGTATAGGAAAAATTTTGAATTTCACTTTTCCACTAACAAAACTTAGGATTATGCCTGTTTTAATATTAACGTCCATAATGGTTGCTTTTTATAGAATGATTAATATAAGTTAATGAAGTTTAGAGATAATTATTTTTAAAAAATGATAGTTTCAATATATTGTTACGAACATGTGAAATGCTCTCACTGGAATGTCTTTTGAAAACCAGACGGAGAAAGCAACCCTACAGCCAACCTTTCCTATAATGTGAATCTGGGTTGCCATGTGCTGATGTTCGGAGAAGAGGTTGTCAGATTTGACGATTTATCTCATATTTGGCTGCATTTGGCGACTTTCCGGAGGTTCGAAAAACACCTCGAAATAACCAATATTCTACGAAATATGAGAGATTTCTAAAAGTTCCTATAGAAAGTCTATAAAAAGCGTCATCACTCAGTTGGAGAGCCGTTGACGTGAAATAAGCTGCATTGAACTGTGTTATTAGTCAATGTTTTAAAAACAGTAGTTGCTGTTTTGTGAAATTAAATAAGTCAATGTTTCGAGAATGGTATCAGTTATTTTGTGAAATGAGTAGCGCATTTAAGTTCTGTTTTACTGTATATTGTTCATGTTTACGCTGTGCTTGTGGATAAACGTGTTAGTTATCCAGAAATTTGGACTCATTCTTGTATGCTGAGCACACACCAACGATTCCAGAGGATACATCGTAACAATACGTATTCCGAACTTATAGCGTTTTGATTTAAGTATTGTTTTCCATTCATAGATTAGAATGTTAAGAATAATACACCCTAGCGGAATATCTTACCTCCCCGTCCTACCCAAAAGTGCAGTTTTAGCAAAAAAAAGTAGGAATTTCATTATTTTATGTGCAATATTACAGAATTATCTTTTATTTAAACAGAGTTCCATTAAAATAAAAATAAATCTTTAAAATGTTGATTTTATAGCATTATTCCTTGTTTAACTAGAATTTAACCCCGTGTTACGGATTTTAAAGCTCAAAAATAAAAAAATACGATTCTTCAAGTTTTACAACTGAACGAGGAAAATAGTATATTTTCACAAAATTAACTTTTCAAATATGAAATTAATATACTTCGTTATTAACAGCATGAACAGTCGGTACAAAGTATCAATCGATTTCAGAAGCAAACAAACATCCTTCTTTAGGATAAAACAAAAACAGAGTAACTACACGAGTAAAAACAAGGTGTCAGTTCTTTACTGATATGGTTGCACTATTTTTTTTACCCTTATTTTGTATCCGGTACTATTTAGTTTGTATTCGAATTCAATGACACTGCTTTTCCTATAAAATAATTTCTATATATGTTTATCTTATATTTAGTAAAACTCAGTAAAATTATATCACAACTAATCAAATTAAAAGTACTATTTTGTTTAATTTTTTATTACAGTCTTTTGTTTTGTTTTGCACAGCATTTCTGGCATCTCAACTGAAACTACTAAAAATATTTTGAACTTGATTTTAGAACGATCATCTTAGGAATCGTACTTTTATGAAACTTTTCTCAACTGGTTCATATAAGTTACATATTGCAATTCCTTGATATGAAAATTATGTTATAAATATATCGAAGAATTTTACACACGACCGGCCGTCCAGTTGCTCAAGTCCTCTGGATGAGTCGGACGGTCTGTGTCTTCAACACGACCGCCCGTCCAAACAGCTGCTCATGTCCTCGAACGAGTCGGACATTCTGGGTCTTCAACATGCGCACACACACATACATACACACACACACACGCAAACATACACGCAATCACACACACACACAATCACAAACATACACACACAAACAAACACACACACACATACACATATTTTTAACTTTCAAACGAAAAGACGGGGGTGAAAAAAATACTCCAAAAGTGTCCAAAGCATAGTGAAATCACAAACTCAAATTTTTAGCAAAATCTCCAAAACTAGATTTTTTTTAATAAGTTTAATTTATATGTTCGATTTTTTTTTTTTTTTTTACATTCATGGCCATAATTTTACAAAACAATTAGGGGCTCATTTTAGGGGGGTGCGCTTTTTAAGTTCGGTACCTCAATCCCGGTACGCCAACCGACCCTTCTTTAGCGGATACATTTATCCAAAGTTTTCTTGAAGCATTTCATCGTACAAAAATTAACAAATCCAATTCACAAAGACAATATTAACAAATCCTCTTGCAAATGTTTTATGCAGACATTTTCGAGCAGAAGTATTGGAAATATTTCCAAAACCAAGTCCAAAAACCTATTGTTCGTCCCACGACAACTCGGCTTCCCTGCCAAATTCCGATATCGAAAAGGCCATCCTGTACAAAGCATCCGACGCAGGGGCTATCCTCAGCCCCAAAAAAGCAATTCTCGCCGCCGTTATGGTCGGCTTTTCTAGACACTGTCTCAAACTCAAGCGCTGCAAAGAGGTAGTACACCGAGGGCATCCATCAAATCTGACAGCGCAAGGTCAGCGCCACCTAGCGGACGATTGCTAATGAGTTTCTCTCGGATTCGTCCAAGTACAGCATAGACAGAGAAATATTTTTCTTTTCTTTCATGGGTACAATTCGGAGGATTTTGTTCAGATGGGTTGGTAACGGGGTAAAGGACCCCTTATAACTATAAGAAAACATGTACACGGACTTGAAAGATTTTTTTTTTAGTGTGTTCGCTTATAAAAGCATTACAGAATCAATTGGTTCATACTTCGATTTAACATAAGGGAGTATCTTTTGTCCAACTCGTAAAAGAAAAATTGCTTTGAAATGACTTTATGCAAAGTTTTTTCAAATTTTGGTAAAACCGTTTAAAATGTATAAAATTAAAATAGAAATTTAAAAAAAAATGCAATTCATAATGAACATTTGTATGTATTTTAATGATCAACACCGAAAATGATAAAACAAGAACACATCCAAATTTCTGTCCTAAGGATATACAAGGTGATTTCATCATAGTTGACCTCACTTTTTGGGCTTTGGCTATTGATTTTAGATACATACTTACCATCTGAAAGTTTGTTAAAACTAAATGCGAAATTATTTCATTTTATTAACACTTTACAACATAGTTGAAAAGTGTTTGTGACTTTCATTCTATCTGTCTGTCTGTTCGTTCGCACGATAACTACCGTAAAAATGACTTTATCAAAATGAAATTTTAGTATGTTACTGAGACGGTCTGTGGGATATATGGGAATACAAATAAATAATATCACCCAATTAGTTTTGGATTGAACCCGAGTTGGAAAAGTGAAATACATTGAACACTGATCTAATTTTTCAAACATTTTTTAAGCGAAGTTAAAATTCATAAATTGCTTCGAAAATTTTAAGAAATATTCAAATTATCCCATAAAATATATAAAATATTTGAGCAAAATATGTTTGGTAGTTATTTAAATAAAAATTAAAATAATAATGACACCCATATAATATGAAGAGATCACGTGACCCACTTCAAAATAAAATAGGACATTCATCTTTGTTTCCCAGAGTAAAAGTCGTGCTTTTTAAAGTTCTTTTAAATTTATATTGAGTGTTGCATCCGTCCTAAAATCGCTTTTTTTTGCGTATTTTCTGTGCATCTATATTCTATGCCTACGTAATTACAATATTTTTGAGTTTAAATTGTCATCCAACTTTGATTATTTCTACAACGAAGCCTAATTTTAATAGATGCAGAATGTAGCCGAGTGATTTAAAGATGAGTTGTATAAGAATTGCTGAATTTGTGTCAAGCAAAATTCATTAGCTCTGGAGTCTGGAATAAAAGTGTATGAATGAAATATTCGCAGCTTTTACATAGAGAGCCAGACGATTTATATTTCGATGACGTGATTTAAATAAAGTTCATTTTTTGAAATGAAGTTTTAAGTTTTCAAGTAAAATAAATTATTGTAGTTACGTGATAATTAAAAAAGTTTCATCGCTGAATGTATCGCATTTTAGATATATTTAAATAAAATTGCATTTCAGTTGAAAAGTATTTCATAATCAATGCTTTATGCATGATTGATCTTTCTTGTTTGTTTTAATTCCAGAAGGTGGTTTTTCATGAAAATAGAAAGTCTAAATTTTTATTGGACTACTTCATCAAAAAAGTTCAATTAAAACATTTGCGCTGTACAGTAGCTAGTCAAGGGGAAAGAGAACAGCGCACTTATCTACGTGAAGATATTTATTATGTCCAAGATCCTTCCTTCCTAACAAAGCGAATTCAACAATTGCCTAAATTTTGGGATCCCATTTACTTGAAAATTACAACAGGAAGATGAAATTTTACATACATACGTATTCAATTTCTAAAAAAATTATATGCTCTTTTGTATTAGGATTCTCAAATATTGAAATATTTTTTTATACGCCTAGTATCATAATTATTTGTTAAATTAAGTTTTAATATGAAATCTTTCACAGCTCGCATATTGTATACGCACAAGTCCAATTAAAATCTAATAATAGGAAAGAAACTAGCAAAATTGTCTAATATTGTAAAATTGGAATTAGGTTATCTCCCTACTTTGTCTCGCGCTGAAGGGGGTTGACTGTAAATTGAAACCAAACTTAGCATAAAACGTGTCTGTGCAATTTCAGTTAAAGATGTGCAATTTTATTTGCAGTTATTTGTAGAGGGAAAATTCCCGATTTTTACTTTCCTTATATACATAGTTCTGTATAATGTGTAAGAAAAGTATTGTGACGGGGATAAGGAAAGTATTGTGTACTCGAATATCCGACCGGAGACCACGTTTCAAGCATCCCTGAACACGAATCAGACGTTTTTGAGGTGATGTTTGTGTGTGATTGTTAGTGAGTCTGTGGAGACGATATCTCACGAACGAATGGAGCGATTCAAATAAAATTTGATACAAAAATTACAATCCGTGAATTCTAGAAGGCCATTGTTTTTGAACACAATCGAATGTTCAGAACCCCCTAAATTTTCGAGTGAAATTATGAAAAATAATCAAAAAATCAAAACCTTTAATAAAGTTACGTAAATAGACATTTCTTATGTAATTTTTTCTTAGAAAACGATTGACATAAACTTTAGAACGCTAGCATGAACCGCTCTCGAGATATTGACATTTTTCAAATAAATTTATAAAAAAATCCCATAAATTATAAAAAACATTAACTGTTGTTAAACATGTCCACTTTTCACATGTAATATCATATGATAAATTGGGTGACATCATTCTCGTGGATCTAGCTCGTTCCATTCATGAGGAAAGAAACTTCGAGTAATACTTTTGTATTTGAACGCCAATAGTCATTTATCTGCTATAAGAATAACTTATTTCTCCGTCCATAACGCTTGGCGAGATTTTGGCGACGAAATTGGCGGAATGTCGCCAACTTGGCGACTTTTTAAAATGTTGCCAAATTAACGAAAATCTCGCCAAATGGATAAAAATGACGTTAAATCAATGAGAATGACGACTAATTAAAGAAAATTCAATATCTTGGAAAGAATATAAGTATTTACTATAAGAATAACCTATTTTTTTTTTTACTTTCCCTGCAATACATGGTAATGTATAGGGAAAGTATTGGAATCATGTTAAAAATCACAACTCGAGTTTTCGACGGATCTACACATTTCGAGACCTCTAGAATACGAAAAAACTATTTTTAGCTTGACGTCTGTGTGTGTGTTTGTGTGTCTGTATGTCTGTGTGTCTGTCTCTCTATCTGTCTGTCTGTCTGAGCAGATTTTTTATCCACTCTAACTAAAAAACTAATCGACCGAATTTTATAAAATTTGGTAGGTAAGTAACTTGTGGGTCAGTCTGGTGCTGATTAGTTTTGGGTACGATTCGGGATAAAAGAACCCGCCTTTTCTTGCGAAATGGCCCGCAAAAGCTTGTATTCACTCTAACTGAGAAACTAATGGACCAAATTTCACAAAATTCGATAGATAACTCATTTGTGGGACACTCTAGTGCTGATTAGATTTTGGTTCGATTCGGAAAAAATAACCTGCCTTATTTTACAAAATGGCCCGCAAAATCGCCGAAATCTAAAATAAAAAACTACGTATGCTCTATAACCATTAAATTATTGTTTAATACGTAATTTCTAACAATGAAAGGTTTAAGACCAACCCTATTACATTTTAGGACTAGCAGTTCTCGAGATATTTTAGTTTTTTCGTATTTTCTGTACGCCACCTTTGAAAATAAGTCCAGTTATCAAATGAGAACGAAAATTGAATTAAAAATGAATTAAATTTAATTAAAATAAAGAGAACGTGAATATAAGTCTACAGGAAAAGTCATGTGCTGCCTACATCAGATTTTTTTACTTTCCCTGCAATGCATAGTAATGTACAGGGAAAGTATTGGAATCATGCCGAAAATCGCAATTCGAGTTTCCGACGGACCTACACGCTTCGAGACCTCTAGAATACGAAAAAACTATTTTTAACGTGACGTCTGTATGTGTGTCTGTGTGTCTGTTTGTCTGTTTGTGTATCTATGAGTCTGTGTCTGTGTCTGTCTGTGCAATGTATGTATCCACTCTAACTAAAAAACTACTGGACCGAATTTCATAAAATTTGGTACGTAAGTCACTTGGGTAAGATCCTGGTGCTGATTAGTTTTTGGTAAGATTCATACAAACAAAACCCACCTAATACGTATGCTCGTATACCAACGTATACACGTATATACGTATATACGTAAAACGTATATACGTACAATATACGTATACCAACAATTCGAATACGTATGCTCAAATGTATCAATTGAATTCTTGTATTCTTGTTTTATACGCAATTTTTGACGAGGTAAAGAATATAACATACTCCATTATGCTTTAGGACTAACCGTTCTCAAGATATTTGAGATTTCTTGCATTTTTGTTAGACCGATTTCGGAAAAATGTCCAATTACCAAATAAAAACAAAAATTGAATTAAAAATGCAAATACAGTGTTATTTGGTGCAATTAAACTCAATCTAACGAATTATTTAAAAAATAAAGAATATATGAATTTGAGTCTACAGGGAAAATCATGTTCTGCCCACATCAGACTTTTACTTTCCCTGCAATACATGGTAATGTATAGGGAAAGTATTGGAATCATGCCGAAAATCGCAACTCGAGTTTTCGGCGGATCTACATGTTTCGAGACCTCTAGAATACGAAAAAACTATTTTAGCGAGAAGTCTATGTGTGTGTATCTGTCTGTCTGTGTGTGCAATGTATGTATCTATTCTAACTAAAAAACTAACGGACCGAATTTCATAACATTTTGTAGGTAAGTCACTTGTGGGCGAATCTGGTGCTGATTAGTTTTGGGTATCATTCCGGATAAAAGAACCCGCTTTTTTTTTTTGCGAAATGGCCCTCAAAAGCTTGTATGAACTCTCGCTGGAAAACTAATGGACCGAATTTCACAAAATTCGGTGGATAAGTCACTTGTGGGTCACCCTGGTGCTGATTAGATTTTGGTACGATTCGGAAAAAAATAATCTGCCTTTTGGTTTGCAAAATAGCCAGCAAAAATTGTCAAAATCTAAAATAAAAAAAACTACGTATGCTCTAATATAATCATTAAATGCTTGTTTTATACGTAATTCTTAACGAAGAAAAGAACAAGACCAACCCCATTACACTAGGACTAGCCATGCTCGAAAAATTTTAGTTTTTCGCATTTTCTCCACGCAACCTTTGAAAATAAGTCCAGTTACCAAATGAGAACGAAAATTGAATTAAAATTGAAATAAATTTAATTAAAATAGAGAGAACGTGAATATAAGTCTGCAGGGAAAGTCATGTGCTGTCAACATCATATTTTTCTGCAAAATGGCCCGCAAAAATCGCCAAAATCTAAAATAAACTACATATGCTCAATTATATCTATTAAATGCTCGTTTCATACGTAATTTTTAGCAAAGAAAAGAATAAGGTCAACCCCATTACACTAAGTCTAGCCGTTCTCGAGATATATATATATATTTTTTTTTTTGAGTGTGTCTACGACACCTTTGAAAATAAGTCCAGTTACCAAATAAGAACAAAAATTGAAGTAAAAGTGATATAAATTTAATTAAAAAAATCTGATGTTGGGCAACACATGACTTTCCTTATATAATGCAATGAATTTACTACTTTTACAGTAAAAAAATAGGTTTTTCTTATAGTGGATACTTATATTTTTTCCAAGATATTGAATTTTCGACAATTAGTCATCATTTTCATTGATTTAGCGTCATTTTAATTCATTTGGCGAGATTTTCGTTAATTTGAAAACATTTCAAAAAGTCGCCAAGTTGGCGACATTCCTCCAAATTCGTCGCCAAAATTTCGCCAAGTTTTACTGACTGAGAAATAAGTTATTTTTATAGCAGATAAATGACTATTGGCGTTCAAATACAAAAGTATTACTCGAAGTATCTTTACTCATGAATGGAACGAGCTAGATCCACGAGAATGATGTCACCAAATTTATCGCATGGTATTACATATGAAAAGTGAACATGTTTCTCAATAGGAAATATATATATATATATTTTATATGACTTTTTGATAATTTTTTTGAAAAATGTACAATATCTCGATAACGGTTCGTGTTAGCGTTCTAAAATTTATCTCAATCGTTTTCTAATGAAAAATTGCATAAGAAATGTCTATTTGCGTAACTTTATTAGCGGTTTTGATTTTTTGACAATTTTTTCAAAATTTCACTCGAAAATTTAGGGGGGTTCTGAACATTCGATTACGTTTAAAAATAATAGGCTTCCAGTGTTTACGGATTGTGGTTTTTGTACCAAATTTCGTTCGAATCTGTTCATTCGTTTGTCAGTTATCGTCTCCACAGGCTCACTGGCACACACACACACACACACACACACACTTTCACACACACAGACAGACACACAGACATCACTTCAAAAATGCTTTATTCGTGATCAGGGATGCTTGAAACGTGCTCTCCCGTCGAAAATTCGAATTCGTATTTTCGACCCCGTCACAATAATTTTCTTATACATTATGTATATAAGGAAAGTAATAAAGAGAACGTGGATATAAGTCTGCAGGGAAAGTCATGTGCTGCCCACATCAGATTTTTTCTTTTCCTGCAATACATGGTAATGCACAGGGAAAGTATTGGAATCATACCGAAAATCACAACTCGAGTTTTCGACGGATCTACACGTTTCGAGACCTCTAGAATACGAAAAAACTATTTTTAGCGTGACGTCTGTGTGTGTGTCTATGTGTGTGTCTATGTCTGTGTCTGTGTGTCTTTCTGTCTGTGCAGTTTTGTATCCACTCTAACAAAAAAACTAATTGACCGAATTTCATGAAATTTGGTAGGTAAGTCACTTGCAGGCGAATCTGGTGCTGATCAGTTTGGGGACGATTCGTGATAAAAGAACCCGCCTTTTTTTTGTGAAATGGCCCCCAAAATCGTCAAAATCTAGAAAAAAAAGGGCTACGTATGATCAAATGTATCAATTAAGTTCTTGTTTTATACTCAATTTTTGACGAAGAAAAAAATATAACATACTCCATTATGCTTTAGGACTATTCTCAAGATATTTGAGATTTCTTGCATTTTTGTCAAGCCGATTTCGAAACAATGTCCAATTACCAAATAAAAACAAAAATTGAATTAAAAATTCAAATTTAGTGCTATTTGGTGCAATTAAACTCAATAATCTGTATAAAGCCCATAACAATATTCAAAATAATTTTTCAGGAACAGCTTTTCTGGGTAAATACAGAGCACGACTTTTTTAACAAGTATTATAAAACTAGAACACAACGTAAAATGCTGCATAAATAAATAGAAAATAGTAGAAATTTACAAGGTAAACCTTAAGTATAACTCTAATATTATAATACCAGAGAGACTATGTCTTCTTCTCGGGCGTCTTAAAATTAGAGCTACAGGTAATAAGATAAAATATAGTTTTAACTATAAAAATTATGCTTTGTATAAATAATTTAAGCCCCCTATTTCATATTTGATTTTAATTCTAAAATTCTAAAATTTCTTAAAACACCTTTAAGTATCAAAAGAGTTAATTGTGGGCATAATAAATATGCATTTATTGCTACGAAACTTTTAGCAATAAAGACTCTTTGTAGGGAACTCTTAAAAAGCATTTGATCCTATTTTAATATGATCAGATTCCCTGTGAAGATAGTATTATACTAAAAAATACTCATGAACTTCTTAAATTTAGTATTAACTTAAATATTAATCGGGCAATTAATAACTATGATTTCAAATATATGTTGATAGTATCCATATACAAAATCTGTTTAAAGTAACTCTCTTAGCAGAAAAATAACTTTTAGCAGGGAAGAACTCTTAGGAGGGAACTCAAAACAGAGAAACGCTTAGCCGGGAATTTGATCATATGTTAATATGATCAAATTCCCTGTGAAAGTAGCGTTATACTAAAAATATTCATGAACTCCTTAAAATTAGTTAACTTAAATAGTAATCAGGCAATTAGTACCTATGATTTCTCTCTCTCTCAAATATCTGTTCTCAATATACATAATTTGTTAAAAGTAATTCTTAGCGGGGAAAGAACTCCTAGCAGAGAAACTCTTAGCGGGGAATTTGATTGTATTCTAATATGTTAAATTTCATTGTGAAGGCAGTATTATACTGAAAAATATTCATGAACTCCTTAAAATTAATAAACTTAAAAAGTAATCAGGCAATTAGTACCTATGATTTCAAATATCTGTTGATAGTATCAATATACATAATCTGTTTAAAGTAATTGCATTATTCTTTGGACTATAGTTAAATTCTGCAAATGTAAAAACTGCAAAGGTTGCGTTTAATAAGCTATTAGAATTTACATTATTTTATAACTACATAATCAAGGTGGTGTAGTATACGGGGTTACAAAGAAAGTCCTTCCAATATCTCAAGAACTATAGGAGCTAGCCAGGGAGCTAGCTATGCACTTCTTGTGTCGTTGTATATAATAAACTCCCTATATGGCCCACACAAAGAAACCAGAAGGGACACCACGACCTCTCTTTTCCCCCTTTTTTTTTCTTCTTTGTGCCCTTAACCCCCTAAAAAAACAGGGACCAGGGGTACTCCCCTGATCTCACTGTGTGAACCAACCAAAGAGCTAGTAAACCATAGAGGGTTTCCTATACAACGACACAAGAAATACAGAGCTAGTTGTTATAGTTCGTGCCATAATTCGCCAGAGGAAGTACTTTCCTTGTAACCCTGTATATTCAGCAGAAAGTAGTCACAAAAAAAGCCACAATGTACTGCCACATCATGTATAGTAACCAAATTTTTTCTCTAAATGACTATGAATACAAGGAGGGCTTATTCAAACTATTCAAAATTTGGAAACAGTCCAATTGTATGTTGGTTTTTAGATGATATTATAATAATTATCAAGATGTTGATAAGTCTCTATTTTTAAATTTTATTCTAAAAATCATGAACCTATACAAAATAATGATGTTCACTTCTAATAAAATTCAAAATTACTACTCAATATTAAAAACTAATACGTTTAGAAATGCATTTATCAATTCATTACTCAGAATCAAAAATTTTGCAACCCTTAAGCAATTATATGAAAAAATAATAATAAAAGAGATAATTTCTAATGTACTTTCTTCGGAATTCCTTGTGCCATTAATTAAAAAAAATGGATTAAACCATTAGAACATTACCCGGGACGCAGCATCAGGGCCGGCCGGACAGAGGGGATCCAAAATCAATATTTTTAATGTACAAGTGACGTGATTTTTGTACTGAATTAATAAATAATAGAATATTTTTTAAATTATGATTATAGTTTTAACTGAAAGTTGTGGCTGCTGAAATGGATTCAATTAGTGTAGATTGATATTTTAAAAGTATTCTACATAATATGACTACTGGGGGAAATAAAAGTGTTACATTGATTTTTTTTTTTTTTACTGTGGCAGGAAGTGCAACCTTAGTTAGCAGATATGAAACAGAGTCAGTTACAAAAGTGCCGAGCCTTAGTCAGCCACAGAGAAATTAAATGAAAGCATTCCTAGCCAGATATGGTAATTGTAAATAATTTACAAAACTTTCTTGAAAAAAGCAGGCATTTATCAAGTTAGGTGACTGCATGTGTTTTGAATGCGTTAGAAGCCCCCTTCCTCAGGCCAAAAGGACAGTCCTCGAAACATTAGACTCACACTCGAAACAATTGTAGTCACATAACTTGACATATGCCCGCTTTCTTCAAGGAAATTTTGTCTTACAAGCATTAGTTTCAGTTATTGTGACATTTATTGGACTTCGATTGTCCCTAATCGTTAACCGAGTTGTTAGATTGGACTACTTTCCGCCAACCGGGCTACTTCTGAACCCTTCTCACTACATTTTGAGGCCTTCAATTTTTCAGCTTCAAAATTCTCAAAAATATTAAATCTTGAGCTACATTGTTTTAAATCTGATATATTTTATAAATTTTTCAGGTAGTTACGAATATAGGAATAAACGGTAAAACAAACGGTAACGCTTTCTAATAGGTAAGATTTCTAATCAGGCAGCAATCCTGTGAAATTATTGGGAGGGCGGTGGTGGAACAAGAATTAATAAATTTAATTTTTATAACATTTTTTTTTGTGGGGAGATGGCGCCAAAATCATACTTGGTCTTGGGGGGAAAATATCTTTGAGATGGCCTTGGTGGTACAAACATGAGACATGAGTACAGAAATTTCTATCACTCTAGAGTAGCCGCCTCTCTGCAGAATAGTGCTTATCGTTATATCAGCTGGGGAGTCCCAAATCTAATCTAATCCAAATCTCCACCAATACCCCCCACCTACTGCGATGTCACAGTATATATATACCGACTTTCATACCAATGCACTTCTAATTCTCAGTCTACACACCCACACCTTCCTCGCTAAATTCACAGCCAAGCAGGGTGGTTTTCTTTCTCGAAAACAGCCTAAACTCCCTGGATTTGTAATCAACATCAGGATTGATCCCTTTCTCTCACAGCGACTAGACAAATGTAGTGGGCTGATCCAGTTCCTCGACAGCCTGATCATTTCTTCTAGCCCTCCCGGTGCGAGACCACCAACACATTTGAAAGAGAGCTTCTATTCAATGAATTCTGCAATTGCCAACGCAATTTTATTACGCCGTCCGATAAAATAGCTTCCATGGTGTAATCCATCAACACTGGAAGTGCCAAATCGACATCTGAATATTAATATAGTCTTTCCTTAATATAGTCAACTGTGGGTGACTATATTAAAAAAAAGTATTTTTTATATAATAGGCTGTTTTTAGACTAGCTTCTATCCTCTGAACTGTGGGAGATTATATTAAGGAAAATATTTTTTACATTATAGGATGTTTTAGGGCTAGCTTCTATAAAATGAGGGCAGTAGGGGAATAAGGAAATTTCTGCGCCACTCGGAGGAGGTAAAGAGCTATACTTTAACATGGGATCCCTCCGAGGCCATAAAATGGATTCATCAAAAGAGGGAGTATTCAAGAGCTGTGCTTTAACATGGTAACCCTCAGAAGTCGGCACAGTTACGGACCCATAAGATAGGTATGGATAGAAGGATGATGTCACAGAAGAGGGCAGAGTTCAAAATTATGTTACGTATAGAGTATTGTTGTTGTTATATTTTTTGTTTTTTGTTTTGTTTTTTCACAAATGTAAGTTTTTTACTTATAAATTTTAACAAATACACGTCTCGCGTTTTTCAAAAACCACACATGTGTTAATCTGTGTTGAAGACCCAGACCGTCCGACTCGTCCGAGGACTTAGAGCAGCTATTTGGACGGCCGGACATGTGTTAATCTGTGTATGGAAATTAATATGTGTTTTCTCACTTGTGCAATTTTTTAGCAAAAATTAACAAAAACGTGTTTTGAAGTGTTTAAATTTCACAAAAATGTGTTTTTTACTAACAAAAATTCCCGAATGTAAGTTTTTTACTTTAAAAAATATCATAGATACTTGTTTTAATCCACTTGAATTAGAAAATGTAGGTTTTTAAATTTCAAAAAATTACACATGGGTTAATTTGTCTATGGGGATTAACATCTGTTTTCACACGTGTGCAAATTTATAGCAAAAATTCACAAAAAAAACGTGTTTTAAACCACTTAAATTCACAAAAATTTGTTTTTAGTAACAAAATTTAACAAAAATGTATTTTTTAGTAACAAAAAACTAACAAAAACGTGTTTTGAACTAGCTGAATCTCGGGAATCTCGAAAATCTCGTGAATGTCGGGAATTTCAGGTATACGTGTATCGAGTGAGGGTGGTATTCCCTTTTAAAATTCGGAAAAATCTCAGAGAATATACTGTTTTAAAAATAGTAATTTTAAAAATTAGGTGAATGCATCCATTTCCTCAATAGTAGTCTATTGAATATATGTAGACATTTTAGTAAAAGATAATATTTTTTTTTAAGATTGTCCCCGCCACCACCCGATGTGCATGTGCACCGCGACACCCTCGAAGATATGAATAATTTCTGTATTATATCATTAGTTACAAAAAAAGTAATTTTTTTTTAGATTGTTCCCACCACCACCCGATGCATAAATGCACCGCGACAATCTCTAATTTTTTTATTTTTTTATTTTAAAGTGTCCGTAGGCATAGCTTGTAATACCGTTCTCATGTAAATATCTTTTGTCATCAATGGGAGACAAAGTCACCTTGTTCTGCATACAGTGAATAGTTTATGATTGCAGCTGTCAAGTGTAATTTCCGTGTAAGCATATGTGTAGAAACACCTTTAGCTTTTTTCTTTTCTGCAGCAGATGATAGAGTACATCTTAGGAACATCTTAGCAGTACATATTAGTACATCTTAGAGTACATCACTGCCAGGCCAGTCCTGGCGAAGTCATAAGATGTGCACAGTCTATACTATAATGGGATAAGCATGGTTTTCGAAAATTTTCGAATACATCGATTAATAGTAGGACATCCGTTTTTACATACAGGTCGTGATATTCCTCTAAATTCCTTATATTAAAGGTATTCCTTACAGTTTGTGCATGTCGATAATCTTCACTCTTAATATCTTCGCCTTTAATATCATTATGAAATGCAGAAGGTGGAGGTAGTACATCTTCATCAAATTTTTTTACATTAAATACATTTTTGTTAAATTTTGTTACTAAAAACACATTTTTGTGAATTTAAATGGTTTAAAACAGGTTTTTTTTGTTAATTTTTGCTAAAAATTTGCACACGTGTGAAAACACATGTTAATTCCCATCGACAAATTAACCCATGTGTGATTTTTTGAAAGTTAAAAACTTACATTTGCTAATTCAAGTGGATTAAAACAAGTATCTATGATTTTTTTTTTTAAAGTAAAAAACTTACATTCGGGAATTTTTGTTAGTAAAAAACACATTTTTGTGAAATTTAAACACTTCAAAACACGTTTCAGTTAATGTTTGCTAAAAATTTGCACAAATATGAAAACACATGTTAATTTCCACGAGAAATTAACACATGTGTGGTTTTCGGAAAAGCGTGAAACGTGAATTTGTTAAATTCTGAAAGTTTAAAACACCATTTGTTAAAATTTATGAGTAAAAACTTATATTTGCGAAATTTTGTTACTAAAAAAATTTTTTTGTGAAATTTAAACACTTCAAAATATGTTTTTGTTAAATTTTTAGCAAAATTTGCACAAGTGCGAAAACACATGTTAATTTCCATATACAAATTAACACATGTGTGGTTTCTGAGAAACGCGAAACGTGTATTTGTTAAAATTCATAAGTAAAAAACTTACATTTGTGAAGAAATACAAAAAGATAACAACAACAATACTTTATACGTAACATAATTTTGAACTCTGCCCTCTTCTGTGACATCATCCTTCTATCCATACCTATCTTATGGGTCCGTAACTGTGCCGTCCCACACCGACTTCTGAGGGTTAGCATGTTAAAGTACTCTCTCTGTTGATGCACTCATTTTATGGCCTCGGAGGGTACCCATGGTATAGCTCTTTATCTCCTCTGAGTGGCGCAGAACTCGTCTTATTCCCCTACTAAGTACTAGTTTCTATTCTCTGAATACCTAACTGTGGGTGATTATATCAAGGAAAAATATTTCTCATAAAATAAGCTATTTTTGGCTAGTTTCTCTCCTCTGAATGAACTGAGGGTGATTATATTAAAGAAACATATTTCTTATATAATATTTTGTTTTTATGCTAGCTTCTATCTAATGAAGACTAGCTTCCATCCTCTGAGCACCTAACTGTGGATGATTATATTAAAGAAAACTATTTCTTATATAATAGGCTGTTTTTAGGCAAGCTTCTATCTAATGAACCCTACAATTGCCAACGCAATTTTCTTATGCCGCTCGATAAAATAGTTGTCATGGTGATCAACACTGGAAGCGCCAAATCAGACATCTGAATACTGTGGGTGATCCTATTACGGAAAAATATGTCTTATATAATATGGTGTTTTCAAGCCATGAGAAATGACAATTTCTCTACTGTCACACGAAAGGACAAAGAAAGATGATAACTAATCTTTAGATTTATCATAATGGGCCAGGGATTACTTCCTTCGTATCTACCTGACCATGAAAGAGATATCTGATCACGATGAAATATATTCTTTCAAAATGGAAAAATAGTGATAAATTATTTATGAAACACTGCTGATCTGAAGATTAAAGAATCAAAAATATAATATTGCAGCTCACAGCTTTTACTATTTTCTTTAATTTGTTTTAAGCTTTTAAAGAATAATAACGCTGATAGAAAAAAATGGACAGAAGTAGCTACAAAGTATACTTTTAAGAAGTATTTTTCATGATCTATCATGATCCACTGATAATGGGCATTTCATGATCCCACTATTTGCATGATCTTTACAATAATATTCACGTCCTTTTTGCACCCTCTCCCTCCCGCCGGCATTGCAGGTTTTATGGGCAAGTATTGACGCGACTGGCTACTTGTGATAAAATAACGAACTTATATAATAGAAACATACTGTACATGCTTCTACTCTAGTTATTAAACTATTGAGTTCTGCAGACAGTGAGTCTGCAGAACTCTGCGAGTCCCCACAGTGGAAGAACACTTCTACAGGCAGTCATTCTTAATACGTGAAAGAAGGTTGTTGTATCTTGACTTTCCGGGGAATGATTGTCAGATTTGGAGATTTATCGCCAACTTGGCAACTTTTAGTGAGTTTTCGAACCTGCGAGAACTTTTTCGAAATATCGAATATTTTTGGAGATACGAGCCTTTTCTAGAAATTTCTACGGAGAGCATGTAAAAGGTGCCACCGCTCAGTTAGAGCGTAGTTGACGTGATACGATCTAAAGTGAATCGTGAGATACGTCAGTGTTTTGAGAATAATATAGCATACAAAAACATAGCATACAAAATATAGTATACAAAAGCATAGCATACAAAAACAAATATAGCATAAAGCAAACATAAAGTAAATTGCTACGCAAATAAAAAAAAATGAAACAAGCAATCGTTTGTTTCGGAAATACTCAGGTTTTCATCTTCGGTGCGAAAAAGCATAGTGCCAATAAGCCGAATGAGAGTTTAACCACGTCGTGTTAGTTAAATGATTAAAATCTTTACATTGTGTTTGATCAATTGGGCGCGCTCAGAGATCAATATTCTTATTGGGGATTCAATCTATTTATGTGAGTCCCTTAATTCAATACTTAAATTCATAAAATATAAGTATCGAATTCTTTTAACTTAATTGGGCCTGTTGGTAACAGAGCATGGACACGTGACGTCAGATGCACAATTTTGCTCTTCCGTTTACAAAACAAAATGCTCGTTTGCTTAACAGTTTGGAAATTTTCATTATTTTTGTATTAAAAAAGGTTACTTTAGAGACTTACAATCATTTAACCGCTCATTTCAGTAAGATTTTAGTAGTAAATTTATCTTCCTTGATGGATATTTTTAAACATTTTTCCAACATGATATTTTAACTCTTTCCCGTTACCTCCATGGGTCCGGTACTAGAGGTCTGCACGGTTCGACATTTCAGACTTTTATCTGGTCGGAGCTCGAAAAAATTGACAAATGTAGAACCCAAGTCAGGCCCGGTCTGGGATGAAAATTTTGTACGAAGAATAAAGAATATTTGGTTTATTTTCTTAACATTTAACTCGACATAGCTGAAATACAAACAATAATTCCATGTACACAATTAGAATACATTATTTCCTTTTAATTAAATATGTTCGGCCCGGTCCAATCCGACTTTTAAAAAACATATGCCCTAAGCCGACGCGAAATAATGTTAGAAAACTTAACCCCGGCCCGGCTCAAAGGTAGTGCTGAGCCTAAACCCGCAGTTCGTGCTCAAGCCCGTTCTGACCTCTATCAGACACTGCTGCTCGTTACAAAGAAAAAGAAAGAAAAATAATTTTACCACTCATGTTTCAAAATTTCGTTTTAATTACGTGTACACTTTTTTTTTATCGAACCAAGCAAGAGCATCTGGTTCAAGTTTCTAAATTTCCGGTCTAATCTACTCTCTGTTGCGAATCTATTCGTCCACTTATCAATGTGATTATGGAAAGTCTGCCCGAGAAGTGAAGGGTAGCATTTTAATGGCTCATTGACGAAGTGTCCGTAATCGCGACTATTCGTCCACCAGGCGTGATTATGTCGCTCATTAGAAGTCTCCTCAGGAGTTTTTTAAACTTTACCGAGCCAATTTTGCTTTCCCTACAGGATGTCTCATAAACATTGTAATCATAGTTTATTTTTACTTTCCCTGAAATACGTGGTAATGTATAGAGAAAGTATTGGAATCGTGCCGAAAATGCAACTCGAATTTTAGACGGATCGACACGTTTTCGGACTTCTAGAGCACGAAAAAACTATTTTTAGCTTGGTGTGTGTGTGTGTGTGCAATGTATGTATCCGCTTTAACTCAAAACCTAAATAACCAAATTTAATAAAATTTGATAGGTAATGTGGGTGGCCCTGGTGCTGATTAGATTTTGATAAGATTTGGGATAGAAGAAACTGCCATTTTTGCGAAATGACACGCAAAAATCGTAAGCATCCACTCTAGCTAAAACACTAAATGAGCTAATTTCACTAAATTTGCTAGATGTGTCATTTGTGAGTTGCCCTGGTGATGATTAATTAGATTTTGGTGCGATTCGGGCAAAAATAAGCCGTCTTTTTTACTTTCCTTATATACATAATGTATAAGGGAAGTATTGTGACGGGTCGGAAATTCGAATACGAGTTTTCGACGGGAGAGCACGTTTCAAGCATCCCTGATCACGAATCAAACATTTTTGAGGTGTTGTCTGTGTGTGTGTGTGTGTGTGTGTGTGTGTGTGTGTGTGTGTGTGTGTGCACGTGTGTGTGTGTATATCAGTGAGTCTATTTAGACGATATCTCACGAAAGATTAGAGCGATTCGAATGAAATTTCATACAAAAATCACAATCCATGAATATTGGAAGCCTATTGCTTTTAAACGTAATCGAATGTTCAGAACTCCCTAAATTTTCCGAGTGAAATTTTGAAAAAATCATTAAAAACTCAAATCCTTTAATAAAGTTACACAAATATACATTTCGTATGTAATTTTTCCTTAGAAAACGATTGACATAAACTTTAGAACGCTAGCATGAACCGTTCTCGAGACATTGCACATTTTTCAAGTAAATGTATCAAAAAATCCCATAAATTAAAAAAAATATATTAACTGTTGAGAAACATGTTCACTTTTCATATGTAATATCATGCGATAAATTGGATGACATCATTCTCGTGGATCTAGCTCATTCCATTCATGAGAAAAGATACTTTGAGTAATACTTTTGTATTTGAACGTCAATAATCATTTATCTGCTATAAGAAAAACTTATTTCTTCGTCCATAACGAGGCGAGATTTTGGCGACGAATTTGACGAAATGTCGCCAACTTGGCGACTTTTTGAAATGTTGCCAAATTATTGAAAATCTCGCCAAGTAGATAAAAATGACGCTAAATCAATGAAAATGATGACTAATTGCCGAAAATTCAATATCTTGGAAATAATGTAAGTATCTACTATAAGAAAACTTTTTTTTTTACTGTAAAAATAGTAAATTCATTGCATTATATAAGGAAAATCATGTGTTGCCCACATCATATATATATATATTTATATATATATATATATATATATATATATATATTTTAGAAAAGGCCCACAGAAATTGTCAAAATGTAAAATTAAAGACTACATATGCACAAATGTATCCATTAAATGAGTGTTTTATATGTAAATTTTAACGATGAAAAGAATAAATCCGACCCTATTACTCTAGGATTAGCTGTTTTCAAGATATTTTTTGTTTTCGCATATTTGCTGCGTATATTCGAAAATAAAAAATTCGTGTATTTTAAAAATAAGCCCCAGTTACTAAATGAAAACGAAAATTAAATTACAAGTGCAAATTCAGTATCATGTCAAATAAGTATGCATGTTACTTTATACGATAAAACTTTATATAATGAATTATTAAAGCAATAAATATAAATTGAATTTAAGTCTGTAAGAAAAGTCATGTGCTGCCCACATCAGATTTGTTTCACTGTTTTGAGAGCCATATTATAAAATTGCACAGAGTAAGCGAAATATTTCTTTTAAATGACATTAAACATGGTAGTTTTAACGATATGTTTCATTTAGTAAATGTGGCCCATTTTTCGATGATGCCGCAAACAATGAAAAAAAATATGCATTCGTAATATTACTTTCCCTACACACATAGGAGGAGGATATATATATTCCCTACATTTCCCTACATACATACATACTGGGATCTCTCCCCACACCTGATTATACAAAATTTTCACTTTCATTTTTAAATTAATTAATAATTACTTACAAATAATCTATCTTTCTAACAAAGGCAATGATTAGTTAAGTTACCTTATTTAACCTAATTCTAAATTGCAACAGTTGTAATATATGCAAGATGTGGGCCCTAGATGCAACTTCGAATAATGGCTAGAAATGTATTTGTAACAAAAAACAATAGAAAATTAACTTAATTCATACAATAACAACCATAATTAATAAATTGTAAAAATAAATTGCAGCAAAGGGTCTAAGAAAAAGAAATAACAATCATAAAGGATTTAATCCGGACATTATTTTTATACAGTAATTGAATAATTATAAAGATTGTATGTACATTTTTATTTTAACTTTTGATGTTTCTCTAGGGTTACATTTTATTTGGAAGTAACAAGATACGCTATTTACTAAAATAACTTTAAACAATAAGGTTACATTTTTCAAAAAATTCAATACATCTTTGTCGTTATGCATTACAAAAACATTCTTGGGGGTCTCGGCCCAGGGGCTTTAGCTCCGATTTAATTCCCCCTATCGTCGACCCTGTCTACTGTGACCAATCGTCCGAGAGATATTTAATCGTACACTTTTTTGAAACACCCCGTATAACGTTTAGTGCCTAAATATTGAAAAATAATTAGCGATTTTTTTTTCGCGGTTTCTTACATAACTCATGAGTGCATCAGACACATTTTTCCTAGAAAACGTAGTCATGCATGCTATTCGAATCCTGTAACCGAAAAAATTTGACGAAATTCACAGACACTCAAAGTCATATGTGCACCTCGACTGTCCCTTCATGAGTTAGATAGAATTTGGGGGGGGGGGGAGGCGAAAAATCAGACTTAACGAGCATTAGATGAGACGATGGCGTATTGTCTTCTCTGCTCCTAGACGTCTGGACCGAACCTGTAATCACCAGACGGATAGAGCGTGGCACTTTGTTTCTAGACGCGTACAATTCTCTAATGCCGTCCAGATACAGACACAATAAGGAAAACAAAGATGCACTAGACGGCTGAAGAATTTCATTTGTGTTCTGGATACACATTGAAAATTACTTTTAGTTAATTTAAAAATGTGATTATCGAGAAATGGCGTGAAGGAGAAACACGACGAGGCGTTAAATTTAAATTCTTAAGAGTTAAAAAAATTATTTAAAACACGTATCATTTAGAAAGACGTATTACGCCAGCTTTGTGCAACTGGCCCATGGAAAAATAAAGGAGCGAGAGACTGATTTTGGCTCAAAGCAACCAATTTGGAAATTGAGTGGTGTTATCTTTATCTGTAGAATTCGTTCCAGTTTTTTTCTAAATTAATCTTTATATGGCGACATGGTACAATTTAAGTGGCACAAATTCGTTAAAATTCCATCGAACGAAAACATCTTAACAATGGTGTTTCTGTGCATTTAAACCGGACGGATCGAATTTGAGCAAGGATAAACAGACACATACATTGCAGACACACGCGTCACATAAAAAATAGTTGATTCAAATTTTAAAATGCATAAAGCGAATTGATCCGTTGAAAACTCCATTTTCAATTTTAATCCTTTTACAATAATTTTTTTAATCCTTTTTTCGTATACATATAGTATATGCATCGGTAGGAAAAGTTATAGCAACCGCAGTTTTATAGCAATCTTTTTTTTAGCAATTACGATACAAAGCAAAAAAATTATATATATATATATATATATATATATATATATATATATATATATATATTTCTCGGGTATATATATTACAAGTAATCATAAAAATCTTCAATTATATATATATATATATATATATATATATATATATATATTTCTCGGGTATATATATTACAAGTAATCATAAAAATCTTCAATTATATATATAGGGGAGACTGAGGCTGGTTGTAACAAGGGTTGGTTGTAACACTTACGATTATTCCTTCCTGGATCACGTAAAAATCTCAAAGTTTGCTGAAACGATTCCCGGCAGGTGCTGCCATATACCAACATTTTTAACACTTTACAACAAAGTTGAAAAGTGTTTATGACTTTGTTCATTCTGTCTGTCTGTCTGTCTGTCTGTCTGTCCGTTAGCACGATAACTGCCGTAAAAATGACTTAATCAAAATGAAATTTTAGTATGTTGTTCAGACGGTCTGTAGGACCTATGGGAATATAAATGAATAATATCACACAATTAGTTTTGGATTGAACCCGGGTTGAAAAAATGAAATACATTGAGCCCTATGGGACCTAATTTTTCTAACATTTTTTAAGCGGATTTAAAATTCACAAATTGCTTCGAAAATTTTAGGTAATAGTCAAATTGTTCCATAAAATATATAAAAAAAAATTCAGCTAAATATATTCAGTAGTTTTTTAAATAAAAATTAAAATAATAATTACACATCTTATATGAAACGATCACGTGACCATGATATGAAACGATCACATGACCCACTTCAAAATGAGATATGGCATCCATCTTGTTTCAAATTCGTGATTTTTTAAAGTTCTTTTTAATTCATATTGAGTGTTGTATCCATCCTAAAACTACTTTATTTCTGCTTAAATTCTGTGCATCTACATACTAAAACAACACAATGACAATATATTTGAGTTTAAATTCTCATTCAAATTTGATTATTTCTACAATTAAGCCTATTTTTCACCTATGTAAAATGTAAACAGCAAAATATGTAGAATGAGTTGTATTAGATTTACTGTATTTCTTTAACACAAAATAATTCAGTCCATGGAGTCTGCATGGCTGATATGAATGAAATACTAATTGATTTTATAAACAGAAGGACGATATTTTTCGATGAAGTTTTAAGCATAAAGTTTATGAATTGTAGCTCCATGGTCTTAATTTTTAAATAAAATAAATTATTATAGTATTGTGATGAATGAAATGGAGTAAGTTATGAATGAAATCCTGCTTTTATAGAGAGATCCAGGCGTGTTATTTTTTCTATGACGTCATTTGAATTAATTTCAGTTGTTTTCGATGAAGTTTTCAAATATAATAAATTATCGTAGTATTATGATAGATTTAAAAATATTACCGTGGAATGTATTGCATTTTAGAGATATTTAAACCACGCAATTTATATTTCAATGCCGTCTTTTGAATGAAGTTCATTTTTTTCAATGAAGGTTTAAGTTTTCAAATATAATAAATCAATGTAGTATCGTGATAAGTTTTAAAATATTACCGAGGAATGTATTGCATTTTCGACTTTTTAAAATAAAATTGCATTGAAGTTGGAAAGTGTTTCATAATCAATGCTTTAAGCATGATTGATCTTTCTTGTTTGATATGGCTCTGTCAAACGCAACACGTGAGGTTCAACAAAGAATTTTAAAAGCGAGGTAAGTAAAAAATCATGATAGTTTAAAAATTGTTATAAGTGTATTTCAGTTGTTAAGGATTGTTTCTGTGTTGTAACCACGTTATAATATACATCATAATGCTGCAAACAAGCCTATTATTACGGATGTCCGCCACGCCTAACTTCGGTGGCACATTCCAATCCAACATGACGCAACTGGGGTAGGTTGTAACTATGTTACGACCTGTCCCGTCCATATTGCAATAATGAAAGATTAGTGGATCTGGTACCGCTTTTGGATCAATAAATCGTAAGTTTTTTTTAATTTATTTATTATTTTCTTTTATAAAATTAAAAAATATTTCAAGTTGTTCTGAACAAAATAACGTTTTTGTTTTTCTTCTGTATCTCCTAGATTCCCAAGATAGCAAAATCCCTATGAGGCTTGAATGGAAGTAGTTGAAAACTTTGAATGCATTTATTCGATTTTAGTTTTTTGAAGACAACGTTTCTGAAATTGAAATACCTTCAAAACTATTTGACAAAGACATTAGTATTTTAAGTATATGTCTCTTATATACTCTTTCGTAATTTGTCATCCCAGAATTTTCATATATGAATTGTTACCTAAATTATAAATTTTAATGGCAATAGTTGTAGAGTTAAAATTCGAAAAATGTGAATTTTCAAATTATTTTATTTTTATATTTTTTCTAAAAATACTATCAAAATTTGGGGAAGAAAATTTATTCTTTATCTCTCTGTCTATAAGATAATATCTCAATTTTATCAAAAGTTGAATAATATCATAGGTTATATACAAAATGCTGAGTACCACTTTCTCGGGCTTTTTCACCATCAACATCACATGGCATTGATCCAGAACCATCAATATCATATGACATTGATCCAGAACCATCAACATCAGATGACATTAATCCAGAACCATCAACAGCACATGTCATTAACCCAGAACCATCAACATCACAAGGCAGCAATCCAGAACCATCAACATCACAAGGTATTAATCCAGAACCATCAACATCCGGTCAAAATGATCCACAACTAAAATCATTAACAACATTGGCCTTTTCGCCGAAGGTTGTCCTAAGGCTAGTGCTAGAAAAGCTGTGACAAAGGGTATAAAGAAAAGATATGCAGAAATACTAACAGATACGCAAGTTAAAAAAACACTGATGTAAGCAAAGAAAACTGCAGACTCAAGGAAAGACACCTCTGAAGCCAAAACAAAAAGTAATGAAGGAGCCATGTGAAAAAGGAATTAAGTTTCAGAAGTCTGATAAATTTGTTCCAGAACCATCAACATCCGGTCAAAATGATCCGCAACAACATTGGCCGAAGGTTGTCCAACCTTTTCCTAAGGCTGGTGCTAGAAAAGTTGTGACAAAGGGTAGAAAGAAAAGATATGCAGAAATACTAACAGATACGCCAGTAAAAAAAACACTGATGGAAGCAAAGAAAACAGCATACGCTAGTAAAGACAAGTCTAAGGCACCACTGAAGCCAAAACAAAAAGTGGTGAAGGGTGAAGGAGCCATGTGAAAAAAGAATTAAGTTTTAGAAGTCTGATAAATTTGTCCTAGACTCAATATCCAATAGTTGTTTAGATTCAGAAGAACGGTTTTACTGCTTGGTGTGTTTGGAAGATTACAACAACAGTCGTAGTGGCGAGAAATGGATTCAATGCACTGAATGTAAGAAATGGAGCCACGACAAATGCACAGATGGAAATGCTTTCTACATTTGTCGTAACTGTAACTCTGGTGACTCAGCTGACAAGTGAAATATCCATTAGTCGGTTTGTCCCTAGGACTTCAGAAAACATAGCCGTGGCTAAAAATATGCCCGTTGAGAAGTTATTCACTGTTACGACGAACCCCGCAATGTGTTAGAACCTACCCCAATAAAGGGGTTGTTTGTAACATTTCCAATCTTTCAGAATAATTTTTTTAAAGCAATCTTATTATGTAAATCATTTTTGTATTATTACTGATACAGAGGTAATGAAATACTCTATTTAGTGGTGCATTTGTTTTTCTCAATTCCCAAATTGCATCGCATAAAAAAATTGAGATGTATAATGTGTTACAACCAGCCCCGGTCTCCTGTATATTTTAATGAAAGTGAATATTTTATTTTCCGGTGAATTAAAAATATCCATCAAAGAAGATAAATTTACTACTAAAACCTTACTAAAATGAGAGGTTAAAAGATTGTAAGTTTCTAAAGTAACCTTTATTAATACAGAAATAATGAAAATTTCCATACTGTTAAGCAAACGAGCATTTTGTTTTGTAAACGGAAGAGCAAAATGGTCCGTCTGACATCACGTGTCCATGCTCTATTACCAGCAGGTCCAATTAAGTTAGAAGAATTCGATACTTATATTTTATGAATTTAAGTATTGAATTGAGGGACTCACATAAATAGATTGTCCCCGATATGAATATTGGGCCCTGAGCTCGCCCAATAGATCAAACACAATGTAAATAATTTAATCATTTAATCATCATAAGGGGGTTAACCACCACATACCCCGAAAACTACGTCCAGGGGGTCGACATAAAAGAGAAATGTAAATCCAGATGACACGTACAAATGGTACAGAGACCATAGCCAACAGAAAAATCAAAAACCTTCAATTAATAGCCAAACTGTGAAATGTGTGTGTGTGGGGGGGGGGGGGAGAGTTGAAGTAAAAGTTACGACTTCAGAAATCACGTAGAAAATTTAATGTAAAAGTTTTTTTAATAAAAATTTAGATATTTTTTAATCTTTTAATCTTTTTTATTTTTTAATAACTCTAAAACTAAGGCAGCTGGGATAGGTCAAGTGACCCCCTTCAATTAAAAAATTTCTCGAAAATTTCTTCGAAAATTTCTCTAAAATTAGCCCATCGGCAAGGGGTGGGCAACGAATTGGAATTTCATGACTTTTAAACAATTAAGAGAGTGAATGCATTTAAATTCGCCGCCAGTACAGTACAACACGCTCACTCAATCAGAAATGACCCTTTTCTCTCCCCCTCCTTCCAGGACGGACACGAAAAAGCTCATATAAGGATTTTAAGCTCTTAATAGGTTTTACCATTATTGAAAATTTTTCTTTAAAGAGCAAATGTTCTTAATGCTACGGTAGAACAGATTATTAAAGATAATCTGAAGTGGTCAACATGTAATTTTAGACATACCTACCGATTAATTAGTTTTAATAATGTGAAAAACAACACAAATTAGAGATTTTTATTTATTTATTTATTTATTTATTATGATTCCATCTCACTGAAAATTGATTTGCTTCCAATTCTTCCCGATTAATAAAACTCTGATGTGAGCAGCATATGGATTCACCTAAATATTGCAATGAACACAATGTTTAATATAATAAAAAAAAATAATCTGATGTGGGCAACACATGACTTTGCTTATATAATGTAATGAATTTACTACTTTTACAGTAAAAAAAATAGGTTCTTCTTATAGTAGATACTAATATTCTTTCCAAGATATTGAATTTTCGACAATGAGTCGTCATTTTCATTGATTTAGCGTCATTTTTATCCATTTGGCGAGATTTCCGTTAATTTGGCAACATTTCAAAAAGTCGCCAAGTTGGCAACATTCCGCCAAATTCGTCTCCAAAAACTCGCCAAGCGTTATGGATGAAGAAATAAGTCATTCTTACAGCAGATAAATGACTATTGGCGTTCAAATACAAAAGTATTACTTAAAGTATCTTTTTTCATGAATGGAACGAGCTAGATCCAGGAGAATGATGTCACCCAATTTATCGCATGGTATTACATATGAAAAGTGAACATGTTTCTCAACAGGAAATATTTTTTTTATTTTATATGACTTTTTGATACTTTTTTGAAAAATGTGCAAAATCTCGAGAGTGGTTCATATTATCGTTCTAAAATTTATGTCAATCGTTTTCGAAGGAAAAATTACATAAGAAATGTCTATTTGCGTAACTTTATTAGCAGTTTTGAGTTTTTGACGATTTTTTCAAAATTTCATTCGAAACATTAGGGGGGTTCTGAACATTCGATTGCGTATAAAAGCAATAGGCTTCCAGTGTTTACGGTTTGTGATTTTTGTCCCAAATTTTGTTCGAATCGGTCCATTCTTTCGTCAGTTATCGTCTCCACAGACTCACTGACACACACACACACACATACTTTCACACACACACACATCACTTCAAAAATGTTTGATTCGTAATCAGGGATGCTTGAAACGTGCTCTCCCGTCGAAAGCTCGAATTCGAATTTTCAACCCCGTCACAATACTTTCCTTATACATTATGTATATAAGGAAAGTAATATGATATGAAATTTCAATGACAGATTAGAGATAAGTTGTAACTCATATAACCATAACTTAAAATATAAGATAACTGCATAAAAAGAAGTAATATATATATATATATATATAGTGGTCATCCCTTCTTATACTTTAGAATGGATTTTTATTTTTACAATTTTTGAGTCTTGGCAACTGGGACATTACTCTTTATGATTGGCAATACCTTCTTTGCATATTATGTTAAGCTAGTATTGAGTAGTTGATCACCTACACGCGTATAAATGCACGCGTGATGCTAATGTATTGTAGTCACCCCCTGACGATTGTACAATTGCATCACCTTCAATCCTTTATTCGTCACTCCATTTTCTAAAATATTCGTTTTAAATTATAAGAATTGTTACCCAGTTTTTCATATTGATGACTAGCATTATCTTGAGTATTTTTCTGTTATAAATTGGATTATTTTGTTCGTTATTGATGCTTTACTATTTCTCTTCGAATATTCTACTTCAAATTATCTTTATTACTTTGTATATATATATATATATATATATATATATATATATATATATAAAATACAAAATGCATTTTCTCTTGTCAATGTTAGGTGAAGGAATTTTTGTAAGTTGTGTACTTACAAGCAGCAATTTTATTTATTGCTATTATTTGACAATACTTAGTACTACACTAGTACTTGACAATACTTAGTTAAATTTTACGTAATTTTTCTAATAAATTTATTTGAGAAATGTGCAATATCTCAAGAACGGTTCTTGCTAGCTTTCTAAAGTTTTTCATTCGACTTCTAACAAAATTTACTTATGAAGGGATTATTTATCTAACAGTATAGAAAATCTTAGTCTTTTAATGATTTACTTAAAAATATCATTTGAAACTTGGAGGAGGGGGGGGGGGGGGCTTTCAAGCATCTGGCTACGTTTAAAGTTACTGATTGTAATAACCGTAGCAAATTATTTTTCAGATGCTTCATTCGTTCGTGAGATATCACCTCTGCTATGTATAGGGAAAATAATAAGCACACTCAATTCTACTGTTTAATTCTTTCGATTGGGCTCACGAAAAAATTGTACTATCTCGAGAACAGCTCGTGCTAACTAAACTGCTATATCTATTTATTTATGTTTGAAAATTACTGCAAAGCGTTCACTCATTTAATAATAATGAAAATTTCCTTTCTCCTTTTAAATCTAAACCAAAAATCCTTTATAAAATGGTTTTCTGTGCAAAATTTTCTGACATAATTATTTATATAACTTTTATAAATTTTCGAAAAAGAAACATTTTTGTGTATAAAGGGGTACATCGATAAGATTACTGGGAAAGGACTACACCGATAAGCTTACCGTGTAAGGGTTTCACCAATAAGATTGTGTAAAAGTACCCGTAGATAAACTGATAAAATATTGTAAGAATGGGATACACCTATAAGAGTACACCGATCAAATTATTATGCAAGAGGGTATACGTCGATAAATTAATGTCTTAAATATGGTATTCTAATGTTAAAAGAGTGGGAAATATGCATCTAAAGGATTAATGTGCATTTTAGAAAAACGATGGCAAATTTCATTTACAGCATTTTGAGCTTTCTGTAGATATTGTAGAACAGATTATACAATTTATTAAAATGTTAGTTTTTCTGATTATAATCAATTATATGACGCAAAGAATAAACTATAGTTATATGTAATGAATTACTAAATTCGTTATAGATTCACTATTACTAACTTGATAGAGAATAAATTCTGCAAAAAATCTGGCAAAACAAAAGAGATTAATTTCTTTAAATCAAGTATTTTTAGATTTTATAGCAATATTTTGCGATTTAAATCAATTTGAAGCTATCAAATTGATTTAAAATCGCAATACCCTCCTACTGCAATTGATATTCGATTTTTGCAATATTTAATAAACGAACGAACACAAGAACCACGATATTTTCTGTGTTGCCATTCTCGTACTTAAAATGTAACCAAAATATACTTTACTCAAGTAAGTAGGAGGGAAAATGAAGCTCATTTTCTACCACAAACCAACCGCAGTGCTGCTACTTCGTAATTTTATTTTCCTTTTAAGCCGCTTAAAATATAATGTTTTAGTCAGAAAGTATGTGACAAAATACATACTTGTATCCATGATGAATTTTATTAATTTCACTTTTTTTTTTATTTTCACCGCTTTGTGCTGCACTTTAAGAGTTTCTGCATAAATTTGTAAACACGGTGAACATTTTCATTTGCTTTAAAAAATTTTATTCGAAATATCCTTGACGCAGTTTGGTGAATTTCCCAAAATTCCTGACTAAAATTAGAAGAAAAACAAAGAAAGCTAAGTTTTCCCAGAAAATAAATTATGGTTTTGAATACGTTAAGAAGTTGACTATATAAGACTATAGGTACACAACGTTTTTTATTAGAAAATTAATTTAGAATATTATCTGAGTTAGAATTTCTTTTTAAGTTGAGTCTTTTCTGAGCTGTATTTCAGCATATTTTGTGGATGCTAAAAGAAATATATTTTATTTTCTTTCAGCCATTTATTTAAAGTTATAGAGGAATTGTAAGGACAAGAGGTCTTAGAAAGGACTATTATGGCTATAATTAATTAAACGTTAACGTATAGAGAAAATAATTTATTAATTTAAGGGACAGTAAAATAGTTTTTCTCTGTGTTTCTCTAATACTTTTTCTTTTGTGTCCTGAAATTCGGTTGAACTTTTATAATCAACATAATTTGTAAGAAATGTATACCTTATGCAACATGTAATTTTCAACTCTAGCTGTAATTTTCGTTCTAAAGAAGGAAAACCAAGAATATCCGAAACGATCGTCCGCATTCTACATTTTATTTGCACAATGTGTTACTCTATGTTACAGTTATTTATTAAAGAACAGAAATATTAAAAAAATAAGTTAATCGTATTCAGCGATGCTCAAAACGCGTCAATCCATTGGAGTCGAATTTTTGACCCCACATAATATACTTCACGTTTACACATAGAATATTATTGTTTGTAAAGTTATAACCCTTGTCAATTTGCATGAAGCTGCTCCATTTGTGTTCGTTAACAAGGCGGTTAAAGCTCTCATATTGCGATTAATTTGTTCTTTGACACTTACTTCTCGTATTCAGCGATGCTCAAAACGTGCCAATCCACCGGAATCGGATTTTTAAACTCACGTAATACTTTCCCTTTACATATACAACGTTGTTGTAGTGAAAGTTGTAGCCCGCGTCAATTTGCATAAAACTGTCCCATCTGTGTTCGTTAACAAAGCGTTTAAATAGTCATTTCACGATTGATTTGTCCTCGAGCACTTACTACTCGTATTGAGCGATTCTCAAAACGTGTCAATTCATCCGAGTCAGATCTTTGACCCCACGTAATACTGTCCCTTTACATATACAATGTTATTGAATGGAAAGTTATAATCCGTGTCAATTTGCATAAAGCCGCTCCATCTGTGTTCGTTAACACGGCGGTTAAGGCAGTCGTTTCATGATTGATTTGTCCTTGGACACTTACTAATCTGACTCCGATTGCAAAGAACCCAAGGACGCCCTCTCACTTGTCCTCGATTTATGTAATTTTCTCAATTATCCCTAGATGTCACTAATAATTAACCATGTGACTTGTCGTAGAGGGTAGGGAGGGGGACTGAAACTATTTTGTTGAATTATTGTTGTAAATAATATTTATGGCTAGGGGAGACCGTCTCTGATTGAAATCGAAGCGTTACGAAAAATGTAAACACTGTGGACGCTTATATTTTAGAACCTAATAGATAAACATATAAGCAATTTTTTACATGTTTTGTTGGAAATAAGGTTATATATATACAGCCTTGATCAAAAGTATTAGGCACCTTACTGAAATCAATTTATTTTAAACTATTAATGTGTTGGGATAAAATAAAAATGCAGAGATTCAAAATAATCATTTTGTATTGAAACTTATCAATTTTTGGTTGGACCTCCTTTCGCCTTTATGACGGCATTCATTCTTTTAAGCATAGAGCGTACTAACCTACTGCATTCCTCTCACGGTGTCTTCTTTCATTCCTCTTGCAATATGAATTTTAAGGTTGTTTTTGAAGTAATGGAATGCTTCCTGATCTTGCGTTTGAGAAAAGCCCACAACTGTTCAATGGGGTTGAGATCTGGAGACTGTGGAGGAGAATGCAAAAGATGTACACCATTTGCACTGAACCACTTCATAGTCACAGCAGATGTGTGACAAGTTGCATTGTCTTTTGTTGGGCTCTGACCCCATCCATGTTTGTATCGCCAAAAATTCGTGAAAAAGTTGCTTACAGTGTTCTAGTACATTTCTGTACGACAAAGAGTTCATTCGTCCCTCACAGAGGTACATTTCGCCCACATCGCCGGCTGTCATGCACCCCCAAATCATTATGGTGCCACCACCATGTTTCACAGTGGGCACTATGCACTCTTCCTTATATTCCTCATCTACACATCTCCTCACATAAGACACACCAGATGTTCCAAGGGCGCGGTAGCCCATTTGTTAGCGCGCTGGAGTTGCACTCGATAGGCCCGGGTTCGATTCCAGCCACTGCCAAAACTGCCGCCGTGTTCATGCGGAGTACGATCACGTTAAACATGTGGGTCCGAAAGTCCTTCCGAGAGGTTGGTGGTAGGGGAAGGAGGGTACGATCCCTGTGGATGCCTCCCCCACTGGGTTCCGGTCTAAATTGGGTGGCACTTCCCGACCGTCCAAACAGTTACCTTACACCTTTCTGGTAGGTCGGACGGTCTGGGTTTCAACAACAACACCACCAGATGTTCCAAGTACCTATAGTATTGAAATTATTTTACTAACTTCCTGAAGAGCTTTACAAAAAAAGTTGCTACATATTGACTATTCCACGTTTGTTTTAAATAAAAGCAAATGAAATGAAACATAAGCGTTTGATTCATCAAACCACAGGATTTTCTCCCAATCTTCTTCAATAAAATGACGATGTTTAAGAGCCCATTCCAACAGTTTCTTTTTGTTTATTTCGGAAATCTATGGCTTTTTCCTGACCTTGCAGCCTTTCAATCCAGCTTCTACAAGCCGTCTTCTTCTAGTGGTTGGAGTAAAGATTCTTTTCTTGTTGCCTCTGACAATTCAGCAGCTAATTGAAATGAAGATTTTCTGTGCAAATTGTTTTAAAATTCGGTCATCCCTGGATGTAGTGATCTTTTTTCTCCCACTTCTTCGACGATTTAAATGACTACCAGTATTCTTAGACGTTTGATAGTGTATTGCGCCGCGCATCTCGAACATGTCACTTCGCTGGCAATTTTACATTGGCTATTGCCCTGCTGGTATAAAAATGAATTTTCAACCGTTGTTCGTTGCTAAGCTCCTTAGTTTTCGGCATTTTATACAGACAAGACCTCAAATTCAGATGAGATAAGCAAAAATTACGTGCACGCCCTCACAGCAAAGATCGTCACATGTGTGACAGTGACGTTGTATTCACTTGACACCTGGGTCACAATGTGACATCATATTTGTGACTTCTATGCGACGTTACGTATTAGTAACTTTGTAACTTCATTGTGACTATATTCTGTGACGTTTCCACAATTTAATTAACACGTAACAATGTGACGACATTACAATGACAATTACAATGTGACGTCACAAACAAGTTAATATGCGACGCCACAAACGACCCTGAAAATGACCAAAATGACTTCACTGTGACTTCAATATGACTTTGCCGGACGTACTGCGACGTCCTGTGACGTCCCAAAGTCACAGTGTGACGTAAATCTTACGTCACTGTAAAGAAAAATGCTGTTAGGGCGTGTACAAACGAGAACAGCGAATGGAATAGACTGATTCCACAAAAACCTGGAATTTCCAGTTATCGTCTTGGAAATGTTTTATTAGTTGTTAATTGAAATGACGTTTGCATTTTCATTTCAACTTCCAACCACGTATGCAGTCATAAACAAATGAGGTGATTCCAAGTAACGCACCCGCGCAGTTAAAGTAGAAAAATTCGAGTGCCTAATACTTTTGATCAAGACTGTATATATATATATATATATATGCAATATTTTAAACTTTTTTTTTAGTTGTTTCAATTTGGAAAAACCAGAAAACTTTTGTCCCCGAGAGTTTTTATCTCCTTTCGCTTATTTTCACTCGAAATATCTTATAAACTATAAAAAATATGATCTGTAAGCGACAAAAATTAGTAGGAAATACAGTTCCGTTTTTCCAGTTTGTAATGCTTATATCTCGAACAATTGAAAGTGCAATAATAGGAATTAATTTGCAGTCCTTTGAAAGCCCTATAAGGATATTAGATTATAATTTCGCTATTTTAATATTTTGAACTATTTTGGAAAAGGGGTTCAAATTTCGATATTTTAATGTTTTGAACTGTTTTGAAAATGTATAAAGAAGACGCACTTTCCACAAAGAAGGATGTTATTCATACAGAACCATTTAAATCGGGATGGAGCCACTGCTGATTTGCAAAGATTTCTCTGTGCGATTCAAGAAGTATGAAGAAAAATATATTGTTCCACTTTATGCAGGGTAAGTCCTTAAGCACCCCCACCTTTGTAAGAAAAAGTCCACGAGAGTAGCCATTATGTCTGCCTATAAGAATGACAGAGCCTCTAGTGGAGATTTTAATTAATTGACATAGCGAATTTGGCAACAAATCGAGATAGAAGAAAAAGGTGAATTACAAAGCTGTATAAAATTGTCTAATAAGTACGAATCGGTCAAAAAACTGTTACAGAAGGTATTTATTTAACACAATAAGGTTCTTGACAAACGACTGTCTTATCCAGAAATACTTACATTAACAGAAATCTGATGTAAATGCCTGTTTAAAATGCCCTATACCAGAAACAATGCATATTTGAATTCAAGAAAAAATAAGACCGCGCAATTTTACAAGCATTGCAGGCGTCATCGTGTTACAAGGTTCGATGTTCTGACAAATATGTATTGCTTTCTATATAAGCAATTGGTTAGTTCCTTGTGTCGATTCCTACTTACTAGACAATGCTATACAACTTTGTAATTGGCTTGTTTGGTCTATCTCGCTTTGTTGCCGAGAGCGTCATCCTAACTTTCTACATTATCTGCTAGGAGCATTTCAATTTTTTTTATTCGATGTTCACTTTACAATATATAAATCTAACACTCATGGGGTTCCTCCTAACGCCTGTTAAAATAACCTGACCCCGTTCAAATAAACTGTATATTAAATATAATATGTGACAATAATTACCATAAATTATAACATAGTTACTCTATATTGTACAATAAACACAACATGCAGAAACTATTTTAATGAATTTTATAAAAACGTTCTACAATTATGATTATTTCCACGGTTTGATATTCTCCCTTCTGAAAATAGCCAGGTTTCTTCCATTCAATAACTCCATTATGTTAAATTTCATTGACATTATTGAATTCGTTAAATAGATATCAACTATATACCGCACACACCCTTTTCAAAACGTTCTATTAGCGTTCTGTGATGCACAAACCGAGATGCGCAAACAGGAAAATAAATGATTATATTCCAACCCTGAGCTAGGCGTCCATCAATATATATTGATCATATATATTGATAACATCAATATATATTGATGGACGCTTAGCCCTGAGACGTGTAAAAGCACAAAAAATGCGCTGTTGACTCCAAATTTGACTCCACATACTCAATCACCCTAGAAACTTTCATACACAAGGACATATCTAGATGGAGACTTTTGTTGTCCCCCTCCAAATCCCCAAAAGAAAAGGATTTTTAGTTTATACATGATCTTTTGCATATATGAACCGTATTTTGTCTTAACACCTCTTCTTTTTCTTCAACCCAGACCTACCCGAGGGTGTGGAATACCCAGACCGCCCTGGTATGTGGAAAACCACACGTCCCGTAAGGACGCTAAGTAGGCCGTTCACGTAAAGTGGAGTAAGTAAAAAAAATACATAATCTACTTCCTCTTTCAAAAGAGCAATGTTATATTGGGATTGCAAATTATAATATAACACGCCCCCACTCACCCGAGAGCTTGAGCAGCTGTTTGAGCCGTTGGTGTTTGTTGGACGGCCGAGACAGTGCCACCCAATTTAGACCAAAACCCAGTGGGGGCGGCATCCACAGGGACCTTCCCCTACCACCAACCTCTCGAAAGAATTTACAGACCCACATATTTAACGTGCCCGTACAGTTCTTGTGACCCTCACCAAAAACAAAATTCTGGATACGATCTTATTCTCCACACACATTCATACACACGCAAATATTACCCTGTACTCAATCCCTGTACACACCACTGCGTACAAAACATGTACAATGTTCCTATGAAAATCCTTAAGCAGTCTAATAGCTTTGTAAGGAAAGGTTTGCTAGAGTGTGCATTAGGTCTATTTATAGAATAAAGTGACCATTCCCAATCGAATAAAAGGGATTGCAGCAGCCCTAGCAGAGAATTTAAATAATTATAGTCAATATATTCTCATGAAGTTGAACCAAGGATTGGTATTAAATAATTTAAGTATATCGGACAAAATTATTAGATGCCTGTGTCAATATTTTATCTACATAGTACAAAAAAATAATTCATAATTGTTTAAATAAGAAATACATACTATATTTTAACCGGCATCTAAAAAAGCAAATTTATAACCCTTCTCTCACACACAAAAAAACCCGTCGGCTCTTGTTTGAACTCCACCCGAAAAAAATATCTGCCTACGTCACTGCTGCCAGCTACATCACTCCAGCTATATAAGGAATGTCCTTGAATTACTCTACAATATATTATGCAAATAAGAATATATATATATATATATTGAATAGAAATGTGTAACGAGATACATTAGGTGATGAGAAAATAAGACCCAGCACGGCTTTGTCCATCCCTTCTTCACAACTAAAATAGACTGGCTTTCGCATAAATCTCGAACATTCTCCTTCACCTTTCTGGCATTCTTTTGCAAGATTGGTTCCAGGCATATGGAGACGATAGCTTTCAAAAAATAGAGATGGTTTCGTTTCTCTTAGAAAAGGTGAATTCACTGCTCCCTACCCAGGACGCTCCTCTAAACATATGCCTTCTCTAGACATGTATAAATGTGTGCGTTATGCATGTCTAATTATCCGGGTGCGTTTCCAAAAAATTGGGCTTTGTGAAAAAAACCCAATATATATTAAGAAAATTATAATCTTAATTTTTAAAAATATATTAAGAAAATTATAAAACTTAATTTTTTAAGAACAATCCTTTCGATTGCACCTTTCTGATGATGAGCAAGAGCATGGACGCCCATAGGGGAATAGGAGGTATTCCCCCCTCCCCCTCCCGGACGGTTAGAAAGGTGGACATCAATCTAGTCGATGTTATGCATCTTATCCTTGAATTTGCCCCATTGACGTCAGTGGTTTGCCCTACCCCCCAGGAAAAAGTTCTATTGGCTCCCCTGATAAACAGGAGTCTGAGATAACAGCATATATGGCTCTTATTTCAGATAACAGACTCAACGAACTGGTTTCGCCTTGACTATGCTTTCGTTAGCAAGTAATAATTGCAGTAGAAAGATTTCTTATGAGAATCGTCATAGAAATTGCAGATTTTTTTTTTGTATTTGCATAGAAATTTAAAACTGCTGAAAACATTCTTAGGATTGAAGTTATTCAAGAAACTCAAGATCCTAATCTGAAGGGTTAAGAATCTTCACCAGAAAACACAAAACGAAACGTCATTGATTAAAATGGGTTAGGTAGTTTAGGCTGTAGGGACGTAGCAACGCTGAAGAAAAGAACCGTATAACAGCAATTGTAATAATGTTTTTTGTTGTTGTTGTTGTTGTTTTCAATTTTTGAAATTCTAAAAAGAAGAAAATTACCTTTAAATTAATTTTAAAAGAAAGTATGTGCCTCCCACAAGAACGCACAAAATGGGCCATCATTCATTAAAATCGGTTCAATAGTTAAGGTTGTAGGTTGGTTAACACTAAAGAAATATTGCCAAAATGACAATCATAAAAAAATTTCACTTTAAAATTATTTTGTCCAGCGCTACAGCAATAATTGTATTCTTTTTTTTTTTTTTTTCGTTTTTTTTTTCACTCAGCTTTGAGACGGCTTTCCAGAGAGAGAAAAAGAATAATAAATCTTTAACTTTCTTGGAGGCTGAACTACAGAGCCTTGGAAATCGTAAATTTTTGCTTCGCGTATAATAAACACGTTCAGACATGACGACTTGGCGCAGCGGGGCGCTGTCGCGTACATAAACTGAGTGACTATTTATGAATCAAATAATAGAAAATTTGGGGAGAATTTGCTTGCAAATGATCTTTAATAGATTTTAATGTTTAAAGAAAAAAAATGCAAATTTTGATGAAAATGTTTATTCAGAATCATAGGGGCTATTTTTAAAATTTTTTCCAGGTGAAAGAAAGCATCATACTATGTCCGACACAAAAATTCATACATCCAATTCTGACAACAGTTCTTTTACATCCAGCAAATCCAGCAGCTCTCCATGCTATAGTATAAAAGCAGCCCTATCCTCAGGGCCACCCATAAAGGGAATGGGAAGGCAATACCGTCCGATTTTTTTAGGGAGGTGGGATGGTAAGACGTGAAAGATTCATAAGAAAGGAAAATCAAATATAGAGGGCTTGTGACAAATATTTGCAAAGGCCTCACAATTTGTATGGGCATCCCTGCTATCCTCAGCCTGGTACACACTATCTTCCTCATTCCCCCCCTAAATAAATTCGCCTCGCATACCATTTATTGTCCTGGTCTAAAGGGCCTGATCAGTGTTTCTTTCAGGGCTTTTTGGCAGGGGGGGGGGGCGAATGAAACTTTAGGAGGGCAGATTTTCTATTTGTCCTATATAAATACATCTAAATTCTGTCACATAAATAGAAATTAGGTTAACATAAAATGCCTCCGGGGTGGGGGGATTAATCGTCTCCGCAACCCCCCCCCCCCCCGGATGTTTGCCTGAAAGAAACACTGGGCCTGATGGTAAAGATGGCCCTGATTGCGGACTTAACACCACGCTAACCCTATTTTTCTGATTCTTTGCAGATGTCAAAATTATTTCAGAATTTAGAAGAGAAACTGTTTTATCATACTTGCCTGAAATTTTAGAGTGGTCCCAATTAAACATAGGGTAGACCACGCACCCCTCCTTATACTGAATCCAAGTCCCTTTTTTTTTTTTTTTTTTTTTTTTTTGTCGCTAAAACCGCCCAATCGCAACCACTGTTTCTCCATCGGAGATTCGCAATAACAACGCATCCAGAACCGAACATGTAATCTCCATATGCAGAATTATAATTATTACAACTCGCGATGTTATCGCGGCTACTTAAGGAGAATAAAATACACGGGCGAAAATAGACGAAATCAAAGACCGGGAACCACTTCATAAGAAGATACGCTGTTTTCCTTTTAAGTGTTACAATGCGAAATATTCCGGTCATCCATCATACCGAGTCCCAGGGCGCGCTGGGTTCAAACATCGTCGGGCTCAGAAAGAGATTAAAATCCGGCCGCACGCCGCCTCCCTGTATGCGGCCGGGCGAGCCTACTTCACTTTGCTACATACTTTCTCTCCCGCCGAACCGGGAACTACTGCATTGAGATGCAAGACGCGACGGAAAGCATCTAGACATGGATCCAGACAGCCGCCAAAGACGCCAAGGCGAAGGTGCTGCACGCAAGAAAGTGAAATAAATTCACGTTTAACGCCAAATTCATTCAAATTCTTCGGTGAGCTTAACATGGGTAGCTTTTATTTTACGCGGACGTTTATTGAATTGCGGAAAATTTAGAATTTTGTTTGATTTTTATCAGCGCACATTTATGTAGATGTTCTCGAATCTAAGAATCTAAATAAAAATGTTTTTGGACGTTTTCCGAAGCCACCCACAATGCAGAAAATTAGCTGAGACAGAGGAAAAAAAATTCAAGGCATTTTGGTGTTTGTTTTGGTATTTTTCGGCTACGTCAAGACGTTTTCAATGACATCAGGGCGTGTTTTACAGTTTTTCACTAGGATTGGGGGGGGGGGGGGGAATTATATCATTAAATAAAATATTGAACAGAATTATGCTATATGTAATGTATAAAAATTCTTACGCCATAATTTTAATAATAAAATCCTATGTCCAATACCTGTTTTTCTCTCCCGATAAACACATTTATCTATTTTATTTTAATTCAGTGAGACTTCGGCAAAAAATATCTATAAAGTAAAAACATCGTAAAAACGTAGTATATAACACATTAGTAACGGAATGACTCGGCTTTTAAGGCATTGCACAGCCCCCTTCTTCAGGCTAAAACGATAGAGCAACCACGCCAGCTGAAATAGGGCATTTGTGAATAAATGGGAAGCAAGTATTTATTGATACATCCTCTTTTGCTGTTGCTGGTGTGGTTGCTTCCGTTTTGCAGTTTTAAAACATATGCCAAAATGAAGACATCGAAATGGTAGCAAAAGATATAGTACAGTTTCTTACGCCGTTGCAACCATCATTTAAACACATTCGAAAAGACATGAATGTAAAAAACTTCTTTTTTTTTTCAAAATATATCCATTATCTGATGTTCTATGGTCGTATATAACCATAGAGGTAAAGGGGAGAAGTTAAAACGTCATGTTGGGAAAACTCTAAAACCGTTTGAGGTATTATTTAGATGGCGCTGGGGCAAGATAAGCCCCGCTACATTGCATGCATTTCTATGGCGCGAAACATGGGAGAGTTACCCGAAGTTAAGTAGTATAGTGTTACAGTACTAAATTTGAACAAAAAAATGCGTTAAAAATTATAGATTTGTATAACAGACAAGCAAGCAAACAGATTTCTAAAATCAATAGGGCGCACGCGATTATAGTATTCTTTCATTTTGATAATCATAATAATAATGAAATATAGCATCCACAGACTCAGGAACACACACACACACACACACACACACACACACACACATATATATATATATATATATATATATATATATATATATATATATATATATATATATATATATACATATATATATATATATATATATCCTCTATGACTATTCCATCTTCATTCGGTACATCCAGCCAGTATTCTTTGTTCACTTCATATAACTTTCAATCGTACAGCCATGCATCACTAAATAACACACTTAAATTTAAATCTTGTAATTCTAATAGATGTAAAACTTGTCCGTTTGCTAATAGTAATCAGATCAATTGTAACAATAATCTTGTCTTCTGTAAAACATATAATTGTATCTACCAAATTGAATGTAAAAAATGTAATATGTCATATATAGGTCAAACCAGCAACCCTCTGCATCTCCGTATTAACGTACACAGGAATCACATAAAAAAATTTTCAAATAATGCAACTTCCTTTAATGAATCAAAATTTGAATACGAACATTTTTCTAAACATGGGTTCGACAACATTGAAATTAGTATTTTGTGTATTCAAAAAAATTACTATGACAGATTGTTTCTTGAAAATAAATTCATTTGTGCACACAAAACCATCTTTCCATATGGACTCAATCAAATATTTAACCATCATAATATTGTTAAAAAGTCCTTTAATTCTCCTAATGAAGACCATAATATTTATAATTCCTTCAACAATCATAAAAGTAAATCAAAAAGAACTAAAAGAGCAAGTAAATATAATAAAAAATTGCCATCATTATCTGAACTAAAAAATGCCATCCTTCAGCAACATGCAAATTTTAAAATTACCTTTGATTGGAAACAATGTAAAAACTGGATTTTCGCAATTAAAAAACAGCAATTAAATATGGTATATAATCTTTTTCTAAGTACTGCATTTGATAACGTTCATTTTAAACATTTATTCTATGATTTGCTCATTACCAGAAGTAAAAATCTTAATAATTATTTATATGTCACAGACTTAAACTTTAATGACGAATCAAAACAAAATACTAAAATAAATGAATATTGTACCTTGAATTTTACTAATTCTGTATTAAATAATCTGAAGATAAATAATTTCTTAAAATCGGTTTCCAATTACTTTCCAGTCAAACATGTAAATCCTAAAATTGCATATAAATATGATAAACCGCTAGGACGTTATATTTTCAACTATAATCAAATTGCCAAATCAGTAGATATTAATCAAAACTATGAATTGGATAAAGAGTCATATTGCCACTGTCATTTAGAAAAATACAAAGACTTCGTAACCATGGGCATGTTATAACGGGAAATCTAAATATTATTAATTATGATGCACTAAGATCACTGATGTTACTGGGTACTAAGTACCGTATACCTACTAAATTTAAACATAAATTAATATGTAAAGGTTTATTTCTTGACTTAAATAAATTTATTTATAAAATCAGTTATAAATATCAAATCCCTGTAGAAGCCTTTAAACCTTGGAGAGTCTTAATAGAGCAATACTTAAATCATTATATATATAATCAGAAAATTAATAATTCATATAAACTTAATTCAATTAAAAATGATATTAAAGAAATACAAAATGATTTTGTCATTACATATGTCGATAAGGCAAGTGGAAACTACTCAATTATTTGTAAATATTATTATAAAAATACCCTTCAGTCACACTTACTTAATAATCATATCTATAATTTACATAAAACTAACCTTAAAATCTTATACAATAGAATATCAGCCAAATATAAGCAAATCCATCTAAAAAATAGTTGTAATAACATTCCATATATTGTTTTAGTACCCAAGTTTCATAAATCCCCTGTTACTTTTCGAACCATTACCAGTGGGCATATTTCTTACATTACTAATGCTGGAAAATTATTATTAAAGATATTACATGAAGTATCCTCGTCAGATGAAATCTCAAAAAATTGTCATATTGTAAAAAACAGTTTTGAAGTAGTTAAGAAATTGAAAACTCTTACTAATATTCGTAGTATTTATACCTTTGATTTCAAAGATTTGTTTAATAATATTAATATAGATGATCTGTATAGAATTATTTTAGGAATTTTTGAAAAATATAATATCAACCTAAAATATTCAAATTTTCTTTTTAAAAAATTACTTAACTTCACTCTTTATGAGAATTATATTCAACATGGTGGTACTATTTTTAAACAACAGGTTGGTATCCCACAAGGGGGGGGGGGGGGGTGCCTCATCATTGTTAGCTAATCTGTATTTATTCTTCTATGAAAAAAACATTAATCCAAGCTTGCATAATATGCACATGTTTAGATATATAGATGACATTTTATGTGTATCCCCAAATAATAATATCCCTATAGTATTAAACTTTTATCCAAAAAAATTTACAATTAAATGCAAGTAATAATGACACAAATGTTGCAAACTTTTTAGATTTAAATTTAAATTTACAAAATTGTAATATGGTTATAAACTTGTATGATAAAAGACAGGATTTTAAATTTAATACATCAAAAATTCAACATTTTGACTCTTGTCTGCATATATCTGTATTTAGAAATATTATAATAAACCAGGCTCTTAGAATCAATAAAATTTGTGATGAATATTATAAATTAGCGCACTTTATGGAATTATTGAGTACAGCGACTAATAATGCATATCCCCCCAATTTTGTTATTAAAATTATCAACTCAGTGTATCAAATTTCACTCGATAACATCCTAGAAAACATTCCTTATTATAGTGACTAACATACAGGAGAGAGAGAGAGAGAGAGAGAGAGAGAGAGAGAGAGAGAGAGAAAAATATATATATATATATATATATATATATATATATATATATATATATGTATATATATATATATATATGTATATATATATATATATATGTATATATATATATATATATATATATATATATATATATATATATATATATATATATATGTATATATATATATATATGTATATATATATATATATATATATATATATATATATATATATATATATATATATGTTTGTATGTTATATATAATTATTTATTAATTATATAAATAAATAAAAATGAAAAATAATAAACTAAGTCAAAAACATTAGAAAAATCAAAAAATCGGAAAATGAGATGCATTAATGTTTTGAATTTTATTTTCGCAAAAAAATGTAACTTTTGTCAGTATTGAAACTACGTTTTGTGCGCCCTTATAATGGTGTATAGTGGCATTCTCGATTATCCAGTTTTCCTATGAATTCTTGTTTAGTAGGAATTTTCATCTATGATTCATATTCATATTCAGTTCTGCATGTTTGGGAAGTTGTATTCTGAATTGCTTGTCCAGTCTCCAGCTTAGACTCACTGGACGGGTTTGGGAGTATTTCCGTGAACGTTCGTACTACCTCCCTGGTAGAATTTCGACTTGTTCATTCCGGTGCTTCTAGATTAAGTTGTTGAGGTTGATCGTGTATACACGTGGTAGAAGAAGAATGATTCATGCCGCATGGTAATACAATTTTCTTAATGTATCCTTTTTTCATTTTTTGATGCCTGTAGTCTGAGTTTAAGCATTTATAGTAATGTACTATTGCTTAATCTGAAACAGGCATTTGTTTGGGTTAATTAGAGTTAAATACTCAGACCTGAAGAGGAATTTAATTCTGATTAATCATCGAATTTGGGAAGGTTCTGTTCTTTTCTCTTATCGGCATTATGGCCGTGAATTTGCTTCTATGGTGATGTTAATATTACTTGAATTGTATTTTTATTTTTTTTATTTTTACATAATTCTTATTATTACATTTCAAATATATATATATATATATATATATATATATATATATATATATATATATATATATATATATATATGTATATATATATATATATATATATATATATATATATATATATATATATAATAAAAGTTTTAAAGTCCAATGAAAGAAAAGTGATAAACTGTAACTCGAAAAACCTAACTTTCTAACAGCTTACAGAATAAAAGTATAAATCAGCAAATCTTCAAATGGAAAAAAATTTCGAATCATCGAGTTAAAGAAAGAAAATTATCAAAAGTCAAAGGTATGGAATCAATAAAAGAAAAACAGATGAAATCCAAGCAATAATGCTATACACGTGGATAAGGTCTAGGTCTAAATCATGGATTTGTTCACTTCTTCAAAACTCTTTTTTCAAGTTCAAGTGTCTTACAGAAGCAAATACAAAAAAGGCATGTTTCTGAAAATCGATCTATAAACTATTTATATGTATGTATATGTGTGTGTGTGTGTCTGTATGCGTGTGTGTGTCTGTATGTGTGTATGTTTGTGTGTGTGTGTGTATGTCTGTGTGTGTGTCTATATATATTATATATATATATGTTATTTATACAACGATTTGAGTTCAAGGATACTTAAAGCATGCTATTGCATCAAAAACTTGAAATCGAAATTTATATATATATATATACATACGAATGTATATATACACACGCACACACAATACACAATATTAATGTATATATATATATATATATATATATATATTTGAAGAATTTTAATTTACTTATATCAGAGACTGATCATTTATTGAAATGTTCTGAATAGCAAAAATAAAAATAAGATGGTCTGAAATGATTATTTGATAACAATAATGACTAACAAGCTTGTGAAGATGATTAAAAGAACATTACAAATAAACAGGTTATATATATATATATATATATGTATATTGTATATATACAACATATATATGTGTACATATATGCACACAACACATATATACGAATGTATATACTATACACACGCACGCACAATATGAATGCATGTATATATATACACACACACATACACACACAATATAAATATATACACACACACACGTTTGATTTGAGTTCAAGGATACTCAAAGCATGTTCTTACGTCAAAAACTTGAAATCGAATTTTTGACCCCACCACAATACTTTCCCTATACATCGTATTATGTATGTAGGGAAAGTTATGTATATAGGGTAACTTTTGTAGGTAAATTTCTATTCATCAGTATAGACACGAAAGATACGTCAGGCAAGACGTCACTTGATTGAAGCATCTTTTGGAAATATTTTAAAGATTAAGTCAATAAAATGCATACATTGGTCTAATAAGGAAAATGTTGTTAAAAGGTCCTCTTAACCAACATTGTGGGACAATGTTGGCTATTCTACAGAGTGCACCACAAGGCCAGTGCGGTGGTACTTTTTCTGTCTGGGAGTAAGCGGGTCTATATTGATGAAAGAGAACCCGATCCCAAATTCCGTATTGATCTGTTACGCAATTCTCTCAAGGCTCAGTGGCTGTCTCGTTCCGGCGGTGAAACAGTGTTTCTGGTTATACTGCGATGCGCGTAAAACATTCAACTTCTAATATACTAGGGGAAACTATTGTGATGACGTCGAAAATGCAACTCAACGGTGTTGATGTCCCAGACCACTCCACTGACCCAAGGGTTTGTAGTAGCTGTTTAAGTGGCCGGGCAACTCAATGGTGTAGGTGTATTGACGAGTTTGGAAAGCATTACTGAAGACGAAACAATTTGTTTTTACCTGTGTCTGATTGGAGGCATGATAACTCTCAAACAAATCACATAAAATTGGGTGCGATGGCATTAATCGGTAGTCCAAAAAAATATGTTCATTCTAAGATTGAACCAAAGGAATGTCATCCATGAATGAATGGGACAATCATTACTTTCCTTATATGCATAATGTATAAGGAAAGTATTGTGACGAGGTCGAAAATTCGAATGAGTTTTCGACGGGAGAGCACGTTTCAAGCATCCCTGATCACGAATCGAACATTTTTGAGGTGATGTTTCTCTGTGTGTGTGTGTGTGTGTGTGTGTGTGTGTGTGTGTGTGTGTGTGTGTGTGTGTGTGTGTGTGTGTGTGTGTGTGTGTGTGTGTGTGTGTGTGTGTGTGTGTGTGTGTGTGTGTGTGTGTGTGTGTGTGTGTGCGTGCGTGCGTGCGTGCGTGCGTGCGTGCGTGCGTGTGTGTGTGTGTGTGTGTGTGTGTGTGTGTGTGTGTGTGTGTGTGTGTCAGTGAGTCTGTGGAGACGATATCTCACAAACTAATGGAGCGATTCCAATCAAATTTGGTACAAAAATCACAATCCATGAATACTGGAAGCCTATTGTTTTAAAACACAGTCGAATGTTCAGAGCACTCCTAGATTTTCGAGTGAAATTTTGAAAAAATCATCAAAAAATCAAAACCTTTAATAAAGTTACACAAATAGACATTTCTTAAGTAATGTTTCCTTAGAAAACGATTGACATAAATTTTAGAACGCTAGCATGAACCGTTCTCGAGATATTCCACATTTTTAAAATAAATTTATCAAAAAGTCCCATAAATTAAAAAATATATATTAACTGTTAAGAAACATGTTCACTTATCATATGTAATATCATGCGATAAATTGGGTGACATCATTCTCGTGGATCTAACTCGTTCCATTCACGAGAAAAGATACTTTGAGTAATACTTTTGTATTTGAACGCCAATAGTCATTTAACTGCTGTAGGAATAACTTATTTCTCCGTCCATAATACTTGGCGAGATTTTGGCGACGAATTTAGTGGAACGTCGCCAACTTGGCGACATTTTTTATTGTTGCGAAATTAACGAAAATCCCGCCAAATGGATAAAAATGACGCTAAATCAATGAAAACTACGACTAATTCAAGAAAATTCAATATCTTGGAAAGAATATAAGTATCTACTATAAGAATAACATTTAACTCTAAAAGTAGTAAATTCATTGCATTATATAAGGAAAGCCATGTGTTGCCCACATCAGATTTTTTTTAATTAAAATCTTTATTTATATTAGAATATTTTAAATAAATAATAACTTTACATGTCATTATTGTTATACAAAATTTACATTATTTAGAGAACGCTGACATGCCTTGCTCAAGAGACAATTTTTCTACAGTGGCAAAAGTCATAAACGATTAAATATTCGCACTATTGTCAAATGAGTGAGCAGTTTAAATGCTTTTACCCATAAAATGAATAAATATCCATGTTTAATTGTTATCAAAAACTGTTCTCGAAATATTGGAAATTTACTTTTCGACATACAATCATCCTTGAAATAGATCAAGCAATTCCCATGCAGTTTCACCATGCTTACTAAATAAATACTCGTTGAAAATCAACAGTGTCGCACAATAAACAAATCCTGAACAACAATATACGTAATTGCAATATATAATAATATACAACAGTATATATAATTGTAACAATATATATAATTGTGAGTAATTCAAGTTTTCTTGCTCTTTTTGTTAAATGATTAAAATTATGGAATGTAATGTCAACTATATCAAACTATCTATTTAGAACTAGTCATGTCATAATTGTCGTCTTAATTATTAATTTTCAGTGTCCTAATTCCAATTCTTAATATCATTTAAAAGGAGTGTTGTATATTCAACACATCAACATTTTGGTGGACGACAGCCTTACATTTTTTTAAACTCTTATATTCCCCTGTCAAGTCTCCCTTTGTTTAAACTTTACTATCAACCTTGTCAAGCCTCCTCTCACAGGGAAGTGTGTTTTCCGAACAGAACAAATCTCGAATATTTTTGGTTTAGCGAAAGACTACAGACGTAAATTTTCAAATATTTCTATATTAATAACTATATGGGCTGTAAAATAAAAAGTGACTATAAAATAAAAAAAACATGTATATATCACAGGTATGTCTTAATTGAAAGAGGGTTTATCAAGCAATTCATATTTCACACGTTATATAGAGTAACTCCACGCCACACACACACACACACCTTTAATTGTATGTTTTAGATAATTCGAATTTTTCTAGGTTCTATATTAAATTAATGACGAGTGTTCATATTGGCAAAAATATTGATGAGCGTTTTATATCTCTATCTTACTTGAAAACAGAATTTTTCAATTATTCAAATAGAAAATTTTTAAATCCGGCACTTCTAAAATAACGAATATTGTAAAACTAAATTTTTCCCCCATTCTTACTATCGAACGGTTTACCCATTCATCGAGCTCCCTTGATTTCATCGGGAAGGGGGGGGGGGACTTTTTCCATGCAATCCATATATCGAACGTGTTTTCATTTCAAGCTCGCCCTCAAATGTGGATTTTATAATAATTTGATTTTGCAGCAAATTCTTTATCCAACGATTAATCGTTGTGCCAAATATCAAGTATTCAAAACTCAGCTGAAACAGGATGTTTAGTATTTATTCCTCAAATCAAACATTTGGTTATGTGGCAACACAACCTTAAAATCTCAACATGACTGCAAATCCCAATTAAAATTAATTTTATTGTTTAACAGCAGTCGTTCATTCCGTGTTGCACGGAATGATCGACTGAATTGTGTAATTAATCGAATGTAGTTAATTCTGTCCGTAGTAATTCTGTCCGTAGAACACTCTATCCGTAAGTAATTTAAAAAGCGGGTTTATTCATGGGATATCTTACAATAATAAAAGCCAACACTCAATCACGATGTGTGTAGCCATACACCACAAAAGGATGTAATATAATATCCATTGTTGTAAATAAATTAAAAATGAGTCCAAATTTGACTTTGTTTTCACTATGTGATGTCATATGCAACGTAAAGCTCCAGAATTCTCCATTGTTGTAAATAAGTTAAAAATGAGTCCAATATCTTGTTTCGTTTTCAGTATCAGAGGTCATTCCGCGTAGAACGCCAGAAAACTGGTCTTTATTTATAGATGTTATATTCCTTGTTATCGAAAACTCTCCCTCTGTCTAATCCTGTAAGTAGCTCCCTTGCGGTATGTGTGTCCTCACTGGAAAACCTGATTTACAGTAAATTTATCGCTTATAGTAAGCATCGAATCGTCTGGCACAAGCAATAAGCTATTATGTATGATATCGTATTTTGATTGATGATACATATTAAACAAATATATGCCCGTTTTTCATACGGTTTATATAATGAACCAATCCATCCATCCATCCATTAATTTATTGCATTAGGAATATTTACCTTTAGCAAAGATTGCAAAATGCGTGTATACCAGATTAAAAATACACACAATTGGGATTACATAAAGCAGTCAACAAAAGTTACACTTAGGAACACCGCTTTCGGTTTAGAAACACCCCAGAAGCTTAATATCGAGTTTAATAAAAATTATTTTGATGAACAACCAGCTCAATTAAATACATAACAAGAAAGATCAATGATGTATAAAGCACTTTCCAACTATAAACACTTTCCAACTGAAATGCGATTACATTTAAACATCTCTAAAATGTGATACATTCAGCGCTGATATCTTTTATATTATCATAGTACTACAATAATTTATTTTATTTGAAAACTTAACTTCATCGAAAATAAATGAACTTTATTCAAATGACGTCATTGAAATATAAATCATATCGCTCTCTATGTGAAAGCAATGAATATTTCATTCACATTACTTTTATTCCAGACTCTTGAAGAAGAAGACAATGGAATAAATACTATTTAATTGTTTATAAACTTAATGTGTATATTGAGCCCAAACTGGCTAAATTTAAAAACAATGCATATAGTATAGAGTTGTTATAGAGCTGTACAATATGGTTCCAAATTCAAGTCAGAACTGCCAGTCCTAAAGGGGAAGGATAAGGGAGTGGTGTTGCAAAGTATCAACTCTGTAAATACTAATAGGATAATGTGTTAGAGTCATGGTGCCAAAGCAGCAGGTGATATATTATATTACTGAAATACTCCATTGTTTCTGGAGATGGTGGAACATATGCTCAAAATGCTATAAAATTATTGAAAATTTAAAAGGAAACTATTTTGCTGCCCGAAAATTCGAATCCAACCAATAGAACTGAAATTCTACTACCAAACTGAAATATCTTAATAAACATAATAGCCAATAAATGTGTATGTAATTATCATCAATTTTAAGCAACATTCTTCCTTGAAGGTAAGTTCAACCAACTGTAGCAGATGGTTGAAAGGGGGGACATAAGTAAGATGGTTCAAGAGTGACATAAACAAACTATGAATCAACAAGAAAGATTAATCATGCTTAAAGCATTGATTATGAAACACTTTCCAACTTCAATGTAATTTTATTTAAAAAAGTCGAAAATGCAATACATTCCTCAGTAATATTTTAAAACTTATCACAATACTACATTGATTTATTATATTTGAAAACTTAAACCTTCATCGAAAAAAATGAACTTCATTCAAATGATGGCATTGTAATATAAATTGCCTGATTTAAACATCTCTAAAATGTGATACATTCCTCGGTAATAATTTTAGAATTATCATAATACTACGATAATTTATTATATTTGAAAACTTCATCGAAAACAACTGAAATAAATTCAAATGACGTCATAGAAAAAATAACACGCCTGGATCTCTCTATAAAAGTAGGATTCCATTCATAACTTTCTCCCATTCATTTCATTCATCACAATACTATAATAATTTATTTTATTTAAAAATTAAGACCATGGAGCTACAATTCATAAACTCTATGCTTAAAACTTCATCGAAAAAAATCGTCCTTCTGTTTATAAAATCAATTAATATTTCATTCATATCAGCCATGCAGACTCCATGGACTGAATTATTTTGTGTTAAAGAAATACAGTAATTCTAATACAACTCATTCTAGATATTTTGCTATTTACATTTTACATAGGTGAAAAATAGGCTTAGTTGTAGAAATAATCAAATTTGAATGAGAATTTAAACTCAAATATATTGTCATTGTGTTGTTTTAGTATGTAGATGCACAGAATTTAAGTAAAAATAAAGTAGTTTTAGGACGGATACAACACTCAATATGAATTAAAAAGAACTTTAAAAGATCACGATTTTGAAACAAGATGGATGCCATATATCATTTTGAAGTGGGTCATGTGATCGTTTCATATCATAGTCACGTGATCGTTTCATATAAGATGTGTAATTATTATTTTAATTTTTATTTAAAAAACTACTGATTATATTTCGCTGAATTTTTTTTTATATATTTTATGGAACAATTTGACTATTACCTAACATTTTCGAAGCAATTTGTGAATTTTAAATCCGCTTAAAAAATGTTTGAAAAATTAGGTCCCATAGGGCTCAATGTATTTCATTTTTTCAACCCGGGTTCAATCCAAAACTAATTGGGTGATATTATTCATTTGTATTCCCATAGGTCCTACAGACCGTCTGAACAACATACTAAAATTTTATTTTGATTAAGTCATTTTTACGGCAGTTATCGTGCTAACGGACAGACAGACAGAATGAACAAAGTCATTAACACTTTTCAACTTTGTTGTAAAGTGTTAAAAATGTACTTTAAAACAACTTTATAATCAGATTAATTTAGATAGCCTATTAACACAAGTCCAAGTTATAGAGCACACATATTTTAACAATTTTATTTTATATAGTTAATAAATATAGTTTAATAATTTTATTTTATATAGTTGACTGAAATGTGGTTCAACTCGACTTTCTCATAACATAATCCATTTTTAACACTTTACAACATAGTTGAAAAGTGTTTATGACTTTGTTCATTCTGTTTTTTTTTATTTATATTTAGTGTTGCATCCGCCTTATAGCCGTTTTATTTTTGCATATTTTCTGTGTATCTATATTCTGCACAAACGCAATTGCAATATTTTTGAGTTTAAATGATCATCAAACTTTGATTATTTCTACAACGAAGTCTCATTTTAATGTATGCAGAATGTAAACAAATGGTTGTAAGCTGAGTTGTATAAGGATTGCTGAATTTTTTACACGCAAAATGATTTAACTCTGGAGTCTGGAATAAAAGTGATATGAGTGAAAAATCCACACAATTTACATAAAGACGATTTATATTTCGATGATGTCATTTTAATAAAGTTTATTTTTTTCAATGAAGTTTTAAATTTTCAAGTATAAATTATTGTAGCACTGTGTTAATTTAAAATATATCAGTACTGAATGTATTTCAGAGATGTTTAAATAAAATTCCATTTCAATTTGTGTGAAAGTGTTTCATAATCAATTCTTTATGCCTGACTGATCTTTCTTGTTAATATTGGCAGTGTTTATTTCGACAATTTTGTAATCATTCTCACAAAAAGGAAAATTTTCCAATGCCGAGCAGCTAATATCTAGACAACCGGAAACACATCTTACGAACACATTATCATTTTAATCAAGGGTGGATAGAATATTCTAAATAAAATATCACTCTTTCATTAATTCACGTAAATAAAATATTTCCAACTCTATTAAAATATGCATTCTAACATGCGTATTAAACAGAATATATCATTGCAATAAAGTATAGAGCTATAAAAACAAAATAATTTTAAAACTACAGAAGAAACTCACTATTTTACACATACATCGAATATTCTAAATGAATTATCACTGTTCCATTTATGCATGTAAATTAAATATTTTCAACTCCATTAAAATATGTAATCTACCATGAATATTAAACAAGTTATATCATTATTACAATAAAATATTGAACTACAAGAAAACAAAATAATTTTAAAACTAAAAAAGAAACTCACTATTTTATGCATCTATATTCTAAAGGAAGTTGTCGGTAAAAAACACCTCACTATTTTATGGAAAGAATGTTCTAAACGAAGCTAGTAATAAATCACCTTAGGATTGCCACTCAAAACAAATAGTAATTAAAATTTTGCTGTTGCGAAAAAAATGCATGCGAAGTAGTAATATATGGCAGACGATAAAAATGCTCAGATGAAAGAAATTAAAGTTTCATGCTTTAAATAGTGTTTACAGATTAAAAGGTTTGTTTATTCGTCCATTTACAAAGCTTCTATATTTTTTATGATAGAGGGCACAAAAGAGGGCACAATAGATAGAGGGTTCTATTTATATGGAAACTAGTATCTGTGGTTGGAAAAACTACTTTATTATTGTAGTGATCTACAACTAGATCTACATTATGACAAATGTAGTTAAATACAACTATCTTTTTACTTTCCTTATAAACATAATGTATAAGGAAAGTATTGTGACGGGGTCGAAAATTCGAATTCGAGTTTTCGACGGGAGAGCACGTTTCAAGCATCCCTGATCACGAATCAAACATTTTTGAAGTGATGTGTGTGTGTGTGTGTGAAAGTATGTGTATGTGTGTGTGTGAAAGTGTGTTTGTGTGTGTGTGTGTGTGTGTGTGTGTGTGTGTGTGTGTGTCTGTGTGTATCAGTGAGTCTGTGGAAACGATAACTGACGAACGAAAGGATCGATTCGAACGGAATTTGGAACAAAAATCACAATCCATAAACACTGGAAGCCTATTGTTTTTATACGCAATCGAATGTTCAGGACCACCCTAAATTTTCAGGTGAAATTTTGAAAAAATCATCAAAATCAAAACCGCTAATAAAGTTACGCAAATAGACATTTTTTATGTAATTTTTCATTAGAAAACGATTGACGTAAATTTTAGAACGCTAACATGAACCGTTCTCGAGGTATTGCACATTTTTCAAAAAAATTATCAAAAAGTCATGTAAAATAAAAGAACAATGCCTCCTGTTGAGAAACATGTTCACTTTTCATATGTAATACCATGCGATAAATTTGGTGAAATCATTCTCGTGGATGTAGCTCGTCCCATTCATAAAAAAAGATACTTTGAGTAATACTTTTGTATTTGAACGCCAATAGTCATTTATCTGTTGTAATAATAACTTATTTCTTCGTCCATAACGCTTGGCGAGATTTTGGCGACAAATTTGGTGGAATGTCGCCAACTTGGGGACTTTTTTATATGCTGCCAAATTCACGGAAATATAGCCAAATGGATAAGAATGACGCTAAATCAATGAAAATGACGCTTAATTGACGGAAATTCAATATCTTGGAAAGAATATAAGTATCTACTATAAGGAAAACCTATTTTTTTACTGTAAAAGTAGTATATTCATTGCATTATATAAGGAAAGTCATGTGTTGATCACATCAGATTTTTTGAAAAGTAGTGACTACAAACTACTTTTAAAATGGAGTCACTACATAACTACTTTTATAAGACGAATTTTGCCACAGCTACAATTTTCACAAAAAGTTGAGGATATGGGTATATTGTAGTCATTTAACATACTCATTCTGAATAATTAAAATTTACTGATCAATTTATCAATCTTTACGCTTTTACTCACTTCTGAAAACAGTAAAATAAAATAAAAGTATAAACTTTAGAATCAAAAACAACCAATAATATGTTTAAAAGTCCTTTAATAAAATCTCCTTTCCGCGACATACAAAAATTACACTGACAAAGCGCTGTCGGTGGTAGGGGAAGAAGGGTACGGTCCATGTGGATGCCTCCCCCACTGGGTTCCGGTCTAAATTGGGTAGCTCTTTCTGGCTGTCCAAACAGTTACCTTACACTTTTGTGGTAGGTCGGACGGTCTGGGTCTCAACAACAACAACAACGGACAAAACGCTTTCGGGCATCCCAATGCTCGAAGCGCTTTGTCCGTGAAATTTTTGTACGTCGAGGAAAGGAGATTTTATTAAAGGACTTAAACCTATTCTTGGTTGGCTTTGATTTTAAAGTTTAATTAAAGTTGACGTGTATACATTTTATTTATTAAAAGTATAAAATAAAATAAAAGTAAAAACTATTTAATTAAAAACATGTTTGTTCATTTTTAGTAGAATTTGCATCTCAAAATTGCAATTTGACAAGCAGGATCTTTTGGGAAATAACACATCTGAATATATCCATATAAAAAATCGACTTCATGAGACAATGGTCTTCCTAACCCTGCAGCCATTCATCGTACATCGTTGCGCAGAACTCTGAATTTCATACAAATGAAGAAAGGGTGATCCCATGATATGTAGAATGGCACCCTGTTTGTTCACTGAAGTAACGTTAAAAGTAGCATCAAAACTCGATACAAACTAGTGATTTGTTGTATCGCGCTACTCGCTACACTATTTATTTTTAAAAGTAGCGCGTTACACTATAAACTACGAGAAAAAGTAGTGACTACTGTAGTTTCGCTACTTGTAGCGCGCTACTTCTGGCCACTAGTTAGTACAACGATTGTTGTCACGCTCAAAGTGGGGAAACAGTCAAAAGAGCATGAAGACAGACAGACGGAAGTCAACCAAAATTTTCAGTGGAAATTTTTAGTAGCAAAATTTTTAGCTTGCTACGGCTACCAGTCAAAATTTCATAAAATTCAGTAGAACTGTTTTATTTCTGATAGAGTATTTCAATTTTATTTATATAGTATGAATCCGGAGATTTATATTATTCATATATAAGCTTATTCTTAACAATTCAAAGACTTTGTAAGCAAATAATTTAAATTATAATATTCTTAAGATATGACGTTTATTTAGATATATTGCGCATTTTTGCTTGTGTCGAAATAGCTGTGATATAAGCTACTATTTTCTCAAATCTAGCGTTGCAACGTCACTGAAGATTCCAATTTAAAAAAAAATCTTATGTAGGCCGCGCATGACTTTCCTATATAATGCAATGAATTTACTTCTTTCGCAGTAAAAAAATTATGTATAAGATCTATGTTTACAATATTGAAAACTCTTTATAATATATGTATATAATATAAAATATGTTTATAATACAAAAATGATCTATAAGATCAGTGTTTTTAATGTTAAATTGTACATTAGGCACTATTCCGGATGACAACATGTAAAACTATTTCGATGTACCCAATTAACGTATATCTTACGCAATTCTAAACCGACAATTATCAATATTAATAGCATATGTATTGAGCAATAGAGTACACACATTAAATATTTTAAAATTTAATTCATCCATTTGGCGTCATTTTTGCAACACACACAGATATCACCTCCAAAACGATCGATTCGAGTTGAGGGATGCTTGAAACAAGCCCTTTCGTCGAAAACTCGAATTCAAATGTTCGACCCAGTCACAATATATTTTCTATACATTATACTATGTATATTGGGAAAGTTATTAATTTAATTGCTTTTACAAAATACCGTTCAATGAAATGATAGGCAAAATCGTGTGTAATTATCCATATGTTATATTACGAAAAAATATTCTTCGTAACTAAAAAATACCTCTCAGTCTAATGCTGTAAATATAGCTCTCTTGCGGTAAGTGTGTCCTTACTGAAAAAACTGATTTACAGTAAATCTATCGTTCATAGCAAACGTTCAATCGCTCGAAAATTCACAATAAACTATTACCACATTTTGATTACACATACATATTGAACTATTATGTACATTATTAAATTGGTGAGTAGGTTTGGTAAATATGGCTTTAGATGATTTTCCTGTAACCTAAACGTAGCTACTACTACTACTTATACAAACGAATAGAAATCTTAATCAAAGAAGATATTTGTCTGTGTTTTAGTCTGTGTATGTTGTGTGTAGCGGAAAATCAAAGCGTCGGACAGCGGCGGCGAAATTTACTACAGAGGTACTTATCATCTGCGCACGATGCCCCTCGGATAGGGTTCTTTTATTATTTTATTTTGTTTCTTTGAATTAAATTTAAAAGTAACGAACATTTAAATCGAAAATCCATCGTAATTTCGACTTCAAAATCAGTTTTATCCCGGGCATGCGATAAAAGATAAAATGGAAAAAGGTGGTCTGCGAATGAATCCTAAGCGCTATTGTATTTGTTATTCTCTAAATGCGTGAATTGTTGAATAAAAATTATTTCAATAGTTTAAGCGTTTTCTAAAAATTGAAAACTTGTTGAGATAGCCATTATTTTTTGTTCCATTTCACTTCTGGAGTAAAGAACTTTTACAAATGTGTGCGATTTCAAGTTTTTTTTCCTTATTTCACTTATTTAGAGTACATAACAAAGGAGCTAATTTAGGTCGTAAATGAAATGTATTTCCTCTCTTGGGACTTCAAGTATTTTCATCGTGGTATTCTTCTAACGATTGGCGATCGAGCGCTTATTTAGGGCGTATCGAAAAAAGCTTTTCTTTTTTTTTAAATTCCAAAACAAATTAATTTCCAGGCTATATATATATATATATATATATATAAGTTACATACTCAGATCTGAAGAGGAATTCGATTCTGACTAATCATTGAATTTGGGCTGGTGCTGTTCTCTTCTCTTATCGGCATTATAGCCGTGATTTTGCTTCTATGGTAATGTTAATATTTCTTGAATTTTTTATTATTACATATTTCTAATATATATATATATATAATAGTTTTAAAATCCAATGATACAGAGAGAAGTTGCAACTCAAAAAACCCTAACTTTAAAATTAGTAGGGGGAAACAGAACAGTAATCAATAGGAAATAAAACTAATTAAAAAATTAGAATGAGTAACAATGGATAGCAATGTATAAGAAGCAAAGAAATTGCAAAATCATCAGGAAATGCATAAAAATCTATTGCTTTCTGTGCCATAGTTCTTTTCATTAAATGGCCTTGTTACATTGAAAAAAGAGTGTATTTCGCACCGCAAAGAACTTGAAGAAAAACCATGAATAATAATGAAGAGAAAGAAAGAAATTTTATAAAAATGGAAAAATAAATTTAGCCTACTACTCACATGTGCATATATGGGAAGTTAATTACATATATATAATTAAAATAATAGAACTAATATTGAACCTGAACAGGTACCGTAAATTACCTAAGACTAATAAAAAAAAACCGCTTAAAAAATATTATATTTAAGAAATCTATAGAATGAAAATCAGTAACATATAAATTTATTGGAGGAAACAGAGTAATAATCCATAAGAAATAAAATTATTTAAAAGAATGAATTACAATGGATAGAAATGGATAAAAGACAAAGAAATTATAAAATCATCAGGAGGTGAAAGCAATAACAACATTATTTTCATTAAACAACCTTGTTACACTGCACAGAAAGGTTATTTTGCACCCCAAAGAACTAGATGTCTTCAAAATATGCACTCTAATTGAATAAAACCATTTTAAACCAATCATAATGGATCCAGAAAATGTTTAAATTTAAGTTTTATTGTCCTACACTTCTCATGGAACAAGGGGAATTAAAATGAATGTTACGTCTGGTGTGTGTAACAATCTCTTCTAATTTGGGAACATCTAACAAATTTACATACTTTCTGACGGGTTATCAAACACCACAGCTATGACTAAACTATTTCACAATTCGTAACCTGTCCATTTTATTTCAATATTATCCCGGGCAATGCATCCCTAGTATTTCTGGTAGTAAAGTATATTTAAAACAATATACATTGTATTCACTCCTTTAAATATATGGTATAAACACTTTTAGGAAAATATATAGTAAATAACTATCCCCATCGAATAGAAGTGACTGCAGCCCGCTTAGCGGAGAATATAAAAAGTGAAGATAAAGAACTCGGTAAAGAAGTGAGATAGAAAAATGGCAAATATAAAGTTGTTGAAGATTGTTCAATGAGTAGGAATCGACTCCAGGAACGCACGAAATGAGTCTATCGAAGGCGATAAATACCCGCCAAAAAGTCGTATCATCAGGATCTCTAACACGGTGACACCTGCAATGTTTGTCGAAGTGCACGGCGCTGTTCTTTATCGAATTCAAATGTTGCTCACGGAGGACATTATGAACAAGCTGTACATTATATTTCAAAGTTTTGTTCATTTTAGCTTTCCTGAACAAGATAGACATTCGTCAATAGCAATATTATGTGAAATAAATGCTTCCGTTATCGATTGATTGGCTACTCCTGCTCATCTGCAACTTTGTGATTGACATTTTTCTTTTATCTCGCTCTGTTGCCAACTTTGTGTTCCTCAATTTTTCCAATTCTCCGCTAAGGGTGCTGCAATCGTTTTCGTCCGGTCGGATACGTTCATTTCACGATAAATAGACCTAACGCTCATGGAGCTTTCCTTACAAAATTATTGAGGAGGGGGGGGGGGGGGATTACGTACTCTAAGAACATTTTATGCCGCTGCATTTATTCCCCCATCAGGTACCGCCACTTGTTGCGTCTTTAGATGTGACAGGAACTCTAGTACGCCCCCCATCCACACTTATTTACTAATGGGGGAAGACCCGTCTTATGGGTACTTCAAATTTTTATTTTTATTTTATCCTCTCCGTGCGAAATCGGACTGCGAGAAACATACATTAGCTTGATTAACTGCAGATTAGTGAAGCTGAGAAGTTTTCTGTAGAAGCGTTTGGCAACAGTGCCAATTTCAGTTGAGTGCAGATCCGATAAATGAAAATATTATGGAAGGACGTTCAACAGAGTGGAAAAGAGCATTAAAATGCCCTCCACTCTAAATTCCCCTGGGTGTTGTAAAACACAGATGAGAGGAGGGGGGGGGGGGGGCTGGTAGTGATGAAATCTACGCCGTGCCCTTTCAACACAAAGTATATTCTCCGAGAAGGAGTGTGAGAATGATTTATTTCGGAAATGTGCCGCTTATATTCCTTTAACTGCGCTGATTGATTTACAGAAGAGATACGTTTATAATTTGATTGAATTTACAAAGGTTTGTTAAAACCAATTAGGAAAAACCAATAATAATTAACTGGAATGTGGCCCAATTCAACTTTCGCATACCAAATTCCATTTCTCTTAGCTTTTTTTTTTTTCAAATTTTACAAGAATTTTTTTTTGAAAAATCGATATCGCGGATCCCAATAAGTGCAACTATAGCGTATTACCTTCATTTTAAAACATTTGAATAAATATTTCGATTAATACCTTACTTGACTTGACAATGTACTTCCCCCCCCCCCCCCCCCCCGCCCGAAGAACAACTTGCCTCCCGAAGCTAATGAAGTCGCAAAAAAAAAATTGTATCTCGGCTATTTTTCACAACAATAATTGAAACAATTATGTCACGTGATCATTGAACCATAAATAACTGTTTTTATGCAAGATTATGTCAAATTTTGTCCTATGCTGCCATGTTAAAAAATATATATATAAATTTTCGAATAAATTTCGAAGTTTTCGCTCGAATTTAAAAAAAAAAATCTGTCCAGTTCTATATTTTTTTATAACAAAGCCGGTAAAAAATCTGATGTGGGCAACACATGACTTTCCTCATATAATGCAATGGATTTATTAGTTTTACAATAAAAAAATAATGTATAAGTTCCACGGCGCTCTGTTTTTATCATTGAATTGTACATTGGGCGATTTTCAGGATGACAACATGTAAAACTATTTCAAAATACTCAATTAACTTATACTTTGCGCAACTCTAAACAATCATCAATATTGATAGCATCCTCTACAAACGATATAGTTCACATATAAAATACTTTAATAATTACTTCATCATCTAGTCGTCATTTTCATTGATTTGGCGTCATGTTTATCAATTCGGCGATATTTTCGTTAATTTGGCACCATTTAAAAAGTCGCAAAATTGGCGACATTCCGCCAAAATGTCGCCAAGCGTTATGGATGGAGAAATAAATTATTCTTGTAGCAGATAACTGACTATTGGCGTCCAAATACAAAAGTATTACCTAAAGTATATTTTTCCATGAATGGAACTATCTAGATCCCAATTTATGGCATGATATTACTTATAAAAAGAGAGCATATTTCAACAATAGGTATTATTTTTTTTAATTTTATATGATTTTTTGATAATTTTTTTGAAAAATGTACAATATCTCGAGAACGGTTCAGGCTAGCGTTCTAAAACTTATTTTAATCGTTCTCTAATGAAAAATTACATATGAAATGACTATTTTCGTAACTTTATTAAAAGTTTTGATTTTTTGAGGATTTTTTCAAAATTTCACTCGAAAATTTAAGGGGGTTCTGAATATGCGATTGCGTATAAAAACAATAGGCTTCCAGTATTCATGGATTGTGATTTTTGTACCAAAATTCGTTCGAATCGGCCCATTCGTTCTTCAGTTATCGTCTCCACACACACATACACACACACACAGACATCACCTCAAAAATGTCTGATTCGTGTTCAGAGATGCTTGAAACGTGCTCTCCCGTCGAAAACTCGAATTCGAATTTTCGACCCCGTCACAATACTTTCCTTATACATTATATGTATATAAGGTGTTTGGTGTCACGAGATAGCGCTTCTCAAAATGAGCAGGGCTACATCGGGTTTTTTTTTACTTGAGGATTTGAGTTCGAGAGTAGCGTTTTCAGTGTGTGTATACATGAGCGTATTATCTTTGTGATTTTGTTTTCCATTTGTGTATTATTACTACAGTTCATTAATAAATCGACACTTGAGTGAGTGAAATATATTTTTGAGTTGTGCGTGCTTCTACTTTCATTCATTCAACATTTAATTTGGTCCGTCCGAGCCTCAGTTTGTTTACATCAGCGGAGTGAGTATAATCGTTCTTTTTCTTTTGAAAATGGATCTCAAAGCATTGAAGACTAGAAAGAAAGTTGTTAAAGCTAATTTAACGAAATTGAGAGATAAAGTGGCTTCTTGTGTTGATAGTGCTGATTTGGCAGAACTTGAACTTTTTAAATCAAAACTCACGAATATTAGTGACGAATTAATTAATGTGTTTAACAATATTTTCGATTCATGTGAGGAATCGGAACTTGATTCTTTTATTACGGAGCAGCAAAATTTGTGTGATACAATCGATGAGTTGGTTCTTAAAGTTTCTAGAGCTAATTCTAAAAATAATATTCTTGTTAACCCTAACGAAACCAGATGTTCTGGGTCAGCAGATATCAAGCTACCTAAGTTAACACTTCCTAGTTTTGGCGATAGTATTGATGAATGGTTATCTTTCAGTGACCTTTTTCAAGCTGCGATTTCGAATAATGAAAGGTTGTCTGGTGGACAGAAATTGCAGTATCTAAAGTGTTCTTTAAAAGGTGAAGCTCTAAAAATTGTGCAATCGCTACCGATTTCGGATACGAACTTCGACATTGCGTGGGAGTTACTTTCACAGAGATTTTCACATAAAAGAGAACTTATGTGTGCTTTAATAAGAAAACTTTTATATTTACCTTCATTACAATCAGAAAATCCTTCACAAATATTGAGTCTAGTGGATACTACGAGAGAATGCATTCGGTCTTTCGAGACTTTACAATATAAAGTAGAGAATTTTTCGGATACTATTTTAATGTTTATTGTGCAATTCAAATTAGATATATCGACAAGAGGTTGGTGGGAACGTTCACTGAAGGGAGATAACATTCCAAAACTTGAAAAATTGTTAGAGTTTTTAAAATATCATTCAAGAACTCTTCAAACTAGTAAACAACTGGTTATTAGGAAACAAAACATTCCTCAAAAGGTTTCAACATTTGCTTCAGAGATCCATGTTCAATGTGTTTATTGCAAGGCTAATCATTCTTTAATGAAGTGTAATAAATTTTTGAGCCTAAGCATTCAAAATCGTGTAAATTTTGTGAAGAAACATAATGTGTGCTTCAATTGTTTACTTCCAAATCATAGAGTATCTCAATGTAAAAGTGTTTACAAGTGTAAAAAATGTGCTAAAAATCATCATACTTTGCTGCATTATGGTCAACCTGAGAATAACATTGAAGTGATTAATCAAGGTGCGAATAGTTCTAATTCTTTATCTGCAAATGCTAAGGTATTTTGGCCACAATCAACACCTGTTTTAAATAGTGATTATACTGATAATTATAGAGATTCATCAATAGCTGAAGGTGTTCCTACACGTATAAATTCTTGTGTTTCAGATTTTAATTGTCAAAAACAGGTATTGTTGTGTACTGCCTTTATCAAAGTAGTGGATTTTTCTGGCAAGTTACAACTTTGTCGAGCATTGCTCGATCCTGGAAGTCAAGCTAGTTTCATAACTGAGGATTGTTTGCAGAGGTTAGGTCTAACTAAAAAAAGAACTAAATTTCTCATTTCATGTCTAGGATCAGCAGATGCTGAAACTAATGGAATTTCAGAAATTAACTTTGTGCCACATTTTTCAAATAAGTTATCATTTAAAACCCCAGTGTTTGTAATTAATAAAATTATAGGAGAATTGCCTCATTTAACTCTAGATAAGGAGTTTATTGAGCTATTTAATGATCTCACATTAGCAGATCCAACGTTTTTTAGAAGTGGACCAATTGACATTTTGTTAGGGGTTGACATTTCTCTGCCAATGTTTAAAGGAGAAACCATTAAGGAAGAAGAGAATATGCCAACTGCATCTCGTTCTGATCTAGGTTGGATTATTTCAGGTAGTGTTACTATTCCTTCTGAGTTAAAACCTGATATTCATGTGAATAATATTCAATTAGAAACACAAGAGTTACTAACTAATTTTTGGAAGCTAGACTCTGTACCTGAATATTCTAATTTTACAAAACTAGAGCAAGCCTGTGAACATCATTTTAAATCTACCTTTTCGAGAGATGAAAATGGACTTTATGTAGTCAAATTGCCTTTCCATTCGTCCCCAAGCTTACTTGGTGCTTCAAGGCAATCAGCAATTCGTAGATTCAAATCATTGGAAAATTCATTGCTATCCAACCCCGAGGCGTATGAGCAGTACAAGTCTTTCATGAGTGAGTATTATAACTTAGGACATATGGAAAAGGTTCCTGACAATGAGGTGTCTTCTGATTCTACTTTCTATTTGCCCCATCATGGTGTAGTGAAAGAATCCAGTACTACTACCAAGTTAAGAGTCGTTTTTGATGCTTCAGCGAAATCAGCTTCAGGTCTGTCTTTAAATGATCTTTTGATGACAGGTCCAAGAATTCAACAAGAGTTGTTTCCCATTCTCCTTAGGTTTAGAACATATCAGATTGCATTTTGCACGGATGTGGAAAAAATGTTTAGGCAAATCAGAGTTCATCCTGAAGATATAAATTGGCAAAGAATTTTGTGGCGAGAAAATACAAACGAACCGTTGAACACTTATAGATTAGTAACAGTTACTTATGGAACTGCTTGCGCGCCCTTTTTGTCTACAAGAGCCATGAAACAACTAGCATTGGATGAACAAGACAATTTTCCTTTGGCAGCTGATGTAGCTATTCGTGATTTCTACGTTGATGATTTGCTTTCAGGTGCACAGAGTGAAGAGGTTGCTAAACTTTTAGTTAAACAAATGTTTGAAATGATGAAAAGAGGAAACTTTATATTACGGAAATGGATTTCAAATGTGCCAAGAGTCTTAGAAGATATTCCTGAAAAATTTAGAGATAACAATACTTCCATAGAAATTAATAGTGACAAAAAGATCAAGGTCTTGGGAATTAACTGGAAACCAACTACAGATACATTTCATTTTACTGAATCCACTAGCATTAAAAAAACATGCACGAAGAGAACTATTCTTTCAGAAATTGCAAAGATTTTTGATCCAATGGGATGGTTGGCACCTGTAATTGTGTACGCTAAAATTTTAATACAAAAATTGTGGAGTTATGACATTGGTTGGGATGACACTGTTAATGAGAAATTCTACAAAAAGTGGAGAAGATTTTATTTGGAGTTGCCGCAGTTATCAGAATTTCAAATTCCGCGTTATGCTTTGTGTTGCAATCCCATTGTCATAGATATTCATGGCTTTTCTGATGCTTCGGAGAAAGCTTATTGTGCTGTCATATATGTAAAATCTGCAAGTTCTAAGCATTCAGTGCATGTGAATATGTTAACTGCAAAAACCAGAGTTGCACCTTTAAAAATACAGTCTCTTCCAAGACTAGAGCTGTGTGCAGCTTTGTTGCTATCAAATCTTTTGAAGGTTGTCCTCTCATACATTGAATTACCTATCAATTGTGTCTATGCTTGGACAGACTCACGTGTCACATTAGCGTGGATTTCTTCTGAGCCACGTCGTTGGCAGCCTTTTGTTGCAAATCGTGTGTCCAAAATTCAAGAAGCTATTCCTAATGTCAAATGGAACTTTGTACATGGGGTAGAGAATCCCGCAGATTGCGGAACTAGGGGTTATCTTCCATCAGAACTTTTGGAGAGCACATTATGGTTGCAAGGACCGCAATGGCTAAAACAACCCCTTGAAATGACAGAACAAAAAATGGATATCGACGCTGAGTACAGTGAAATTGTGTTTAAGGAAGAGAAAAGGAGTTATAATTCTCATGTCTCAAAGGTTCAAGAACCAACTTTAATTTCAAAATTTTCTTCGTGGATAAAGCTATGCAGAATATTAGCATGGTGTATAAGATTTAGAAATAATTGTTTTAAACAACCGGAAAATCGCTTAAAGAGTCACTTATCAAACAACAGAAAACACCCGATGATTTTACCTAAGAATCATCATATTACAAATTTGATAATCAGTTACTATCATCGAGTTTATCTTCATGCTGGCGCACAATTACTTCTGTCTGTTTTACTCCAAAGGTTTTGGATTATCAGCGCTAGAGATGCCGTTCGTAGATGCTTACATCGATGTGTCATCTGTTGCAGAATACGAGCCCAAAATGCAACACAGTTGATGGCTGATCTTCCTGCCTCAAGAGTTACCCAAAGCAGAGCATTTTCTCGTGTGGGTGTAGACTTTGCTGGACCTTTTAATATCAAGAATCGTTCTGGTAGAGGAGTCAAAATTACTAAATGTTATGTGTGTCTTTTTATTTGCTTCTCTACTAGGGCAGTTCACTTAGAGATAGTTGGAGACCTTTCAACAAAATCCTTTATCTCGACATTAAAAAGGTTTATAGCTCGTAGAGGTAGACCTGTTGAAATACATAGTGATTGTGCAACGAATTTTAAAGGAGCTAGTGGGGAGTTGAGAAGAGCTATAAATATTGAACGGAATGATCGACTTCATAGTTATGTGTCTTCCGAAAACATCAAGTGGATTTTCAACCCTCCTTCTGCGCCTCACTTTGGAGGTCTCTGGGAGGCTGGAGTTAAATCACTAAAATACCATCTAAAGAGATGTCTTGAGAATGTCGTACCAACATTTGAAGAGTTTTTGACGCTAATCACACAAATCGAGTCCTGCTTAAATTCAAGACCCCTTGACTCCAGCTTCTTCGGATCCCAATGACTTAGAAGTCCTGACTCCTGGACACTTTTTGATTGGAGCATCAATGAGTGCCCTTCCAGAATCAGACTTAACCCAAGAAAAAATAAGTCACATTGATCGGTGGCGAAATATGCAAAAGCTGTTCCAGCATTTTTGGAAACGTTGGAGTAACGAATATTTATCTAGATTGCAGCAAAGGCCTAAGTGGTGTAAACTACAACGTGATTTTCAACCGGGTGACTTAGTGCTAGTGAAAAATGAGAATCTTCCTCCTTTACGTTGGAAGTTAGGTAGGATTGCTAATGTTTGTCCAGGCAAGGATAATAAGGTGCGCGTTGTAGAATTACGTACTGCTGACGGTGAACTGAAAAGACCTAAACTGTGTGCTTTGCCACTGAACTGACTATTCGTGAACTGAATTTAGTGACATTTTTTATTTAACTTTACTTACATGTTGTATATATGTTTCCTTCTCTTTCAGTAAAATCAGTTCAATTTAAGTGTTGAACCCCCTGAGGCTTCAAGGCTGGGGGTATGTTTGGTGTCACGAGATGGCGCTTCTCAAAATGAGCCGCGCTACATCGGGTTTTTTTTTTCTTGAGGATTTGAATTCGAGAGTAGCGTTTTCAGTGTGTGTTGTGTATACATGAGCGTATTATCTTTGTGATTTTGTTTTCCATTTGTGTATTATTACTACAGTTCATTAATAAATCGACACTTGAGTGAGTGAAATATATTTTTGAGTTGTGCATGCTTCTACTTTCATTCATTCAACATAAGGAAATGCACAGATGGGAAGTAATAACTTCAATACTGTTGTCATATATGAATTTAAAAGTCAGTGTTTCCAAACATAAAGAATACAATATAAAAGCAGTGTTGCCACTCAAGAAAATAAAAACAGAATTGCCAAGCAAAAGCTGGAAAAACACAAGATTGTACAACATTTGAAATACAACAAATGACTATCACATTCATATAGATAGATATAAGTAATTGCTATTAATATGATTACACACATAAAAACCTTAGCATTTCTAAATCATAAAGAGAGTAGTGAAATATTTATAATTATTATTATTATTATTATAAATGACAAATAAATTTTGAATTTTGAATTTAGACTAGCTCATCACAAGCATCCCAACATCACCTGAAATGATTCCAGGGGAAAATTGGAGTCGAAAGATTGATGTTCCATTTCAAGAGACTCCCGATCAAACCGAGAAGATTAGCAACCTTCCCGGTTTGATCACATAGCACGTAGTAAATCATAGTCCCGGTTAACACATAGTCCCAGTTTAGCACATAGTAAGTTAGTTTGTTGCCATTACTGGTATCAGTTATTCCATGTTGAAAAACACATAGTAAGCGTTTAACGAGTCCATGGATTGTCGTTATTTGCAATGCAAACGCGAGCATTTCAATAATTTTTTGAAGAAAAGTCATACCGGACAGAGATTTTTTTTTCTTCTTGATTTCGCATTTCTAACCTTGCAAAATCTCTCGCACTTCCTACAAGTCATTAACGGAAAGTCCCTGATTACCTTTTTTTCTCTACTCATTTTTTACGACCCTCAAAAATATCGATACGCATGCAACCCCATGCGTATAAATACTAATTACACCTCCGTATCACTGATTGCACCTTCAAAATCCTGGAAGACACTAGCTAAATTTTCCGACCTTGGGACGACGAAGTTCTCCACTCAGTCATGGAGGCGCAATTATTTTGCGATTAGGTTAACATGTTCTGGTGGGTCGTCGTTTCATCTCAACTAACTCCCCCCCCCCCCCCACCCACCCTGCAGAATGACGGAAATTATCAGGGTGGTGGGTCATTCCGTTGTCGGGCGGCTTTCAATCGGAAAAGGGCGGTTATAAGAAAGTGTGAGAAGCCGAATACGATAAAAATAATATTAGTATTCATATTAATAATCAAGATACTAACATATACATTGATGCTCTGTTTCCAGGGCCGTTTTTGAACATACGCAAGTAAGTCCTGATCTAGTATCATCAGAAATGCTAAAATCTACAGGACTAAATATTGCTATAGCCCTGGAGAAAGTAATTAGATATTCTAATATCAACACGAAAGGAAATATCTACCGCAAATATTCAAATTCTTGCTTCTGATAACATCGATGTCATAGTCGGAACCACTAAAGATCTATCTGAAGGAATGAAGCTTTTTGTGCCTTGGAAAGCGCTGCTGATAAAATGCACCTGAAAATAAGACAAGACAAAACTAAATGCATGGCTTATAGCTGAAGTGAGGTCTATCCCCTTAGTGTCTGTCTGAGGCTGGTTTGTATAAATTTGAATCTGTCGAGCATTTTTTAACTATATGGCATCTCAAATAAACTGTAAAATTAATATTTGTTTAGAAATCTATGAAGGAATTATAGCTAAAAATCGCCGTTTTCATGGATTAATCAGCAATTTAATTAAATTTATTATTTATCATGGTATTTTTCGAGGAATTCGAGAAAATGATATTAAGAATCTTCTGACCAAGGGCAAGGCCCCAGTGGGCTGTTGAACCATTGATGATGAAAGTAGGCAAATGCTAAGGTCTGGGCAATCTCTGGGGTTCGTCTTCCGTGCTCAGCATTTTTATTACTTTCCCTGTAATACATGGTAATGTATAGGGAATGTATTGGAATCATGTCGAAAATCGCAACTCGAGTTTTCGACGGATCTACACGACTTGAGACCTCTAGAGCACGAAAATACTATTTTTAGCGTGACGTCTGTGTGTGTGTCTGTCTGTCTATCTGTGTGTGCAATGTATGTATCCACTCTAACTCAAAAACTAATGGACCGAATTTCATAAAATTTAGTACGTAGTTCACTTGTGTGTGACCCTGGTACTGATTAGTTTTTGGTACGATTCGGGATAAAACAACCCGCCTATTTTTGCGAAATGGCCAGCAAAAATGGCCTGAATCCCCTCTAGCTGAAAAACTAATAGATCCAATTTTACAAAATTTGGTAGATAAGTTACTTGTGGGTCACCCTGTTGCTGATTAGATTTTGGTATGATTCGGAAAAAAAAATAACCTGCTTTTTTTTTGCGAAATGGCCCGCAAAAACCGTTAAAATCTAAAATGAAAAACTAAGTATGCTCCAATATATCAATTAAATGCTTGTTTTATACGTCATTTTTAACGATGAAATGAATAAAACCTACCCCATTACACCTTTCTCGAGAATTTTTTTTTTCGCATTTTCGCTACGCCACCGTTGAAAATAAATCCAGTCACCAAATGAGTATGAAAATTGAATTAAAAATGCCAATTCAGTGTCATTTTAAATAATTATGAGCGTTATTTTATGCCATTAAACTCAATATAATAAATTATTGAAGAAATAAAAATAACGTGAATATGAGTCTGCAGGGAAAGTCATGTGCTGCCCACATCAGATTTCTTTTTCATTATAAAATTTTGCCGGGAGCCCTAGAATTTACTTTTTCTTTAGGGCCCCCGCATATTTTATGGATGCGTTGGCTATTAAAAAAGATGCAATAAATGGTCTTTATCTACTCAAGGACTTCAGAAAAGTCGTTGAGGGAGGATCATAGCCATTAAGAAAGGAATTTTAATAAACTGGAATTTTCTATATGGAAAACAGAATGAAGAAGGAATAAGGGCGGTCCTATGGGGAAGCATTGTGACAGAGTTCCAGCACAAATCCCAAGGGTCTCATATTTGGAATAATGAAGTCAAAATTCTCAAACAGGAGGAAAGGTGGATTGAAAGTGATTAACAATCTTCAGAAGAACACGACCTTGAGTCATGAATAGTTAAGCACCGACCAGAACCAGATCGAAAAGGGAGGAGCAATGCCGAGGAAGACCAAGGACACCTGAGAAAGACCTAATCAAGATAAGGACTCCCTGTAAAAAGAATGCAACATGTCATACAGGATGCAAATCCTATCTGTAGGATGGTTTCCATGTGTATCACAATGGCTAGTCATATAGTAAGGTCACTGAAAAAGTGTCGGGTTCAGTAAAACAGTAATTACACTCATTTCACAATTCTGGTCGGTCGGACGGTCTCATCAACAACTCATTTCACGAAACAGCAGCCACTATTCTCAAAATACTGAAGCATGTCATAGATCAGTGTATCTCGTATCAGGTGAACTGCTCTCCAACGGAGTGATGACTCATTTTATAGAAATTTCTAGACCTCTCTCGTATGTCGTAGAATATTCGTTATTTCGAAGAGGTTCTTGAATCTTCAAAAAGTCGCAAAATCTTCCAAACTTCATGTGGCAACTCTAGATTCACGTCATAGGAAAGGGTATCTGTACGGGTGTTTTCTCCGTCTAGTTTTCAAAAGAGACTCCAGCGAGGGCAATTTACACGTTCGTAACAATACTTATTTTTATGCTGCCTTAAAAAAGGGAAAATAAATATGTTTACTTGAAAATTTTAACATTTTATGTCTGCAGATTAAAAGTGGGGCGTTGAAAACAATTTCTGTATATTAACTGATGAAATTTGTATGTAATCAGCAACTTTTTAATCAGTCACCCTTATTGACTGTCTGCATTCTGATTACATATGAATTTCAACAGTCAATATATTAAATACAGCTCTCAACCAACCGACAATCTTTAACCCGTAGATTCAAATTGTTAAAATTTTCAAGTGAAAATATTTTCCACTTTAGAAAGTGGAAATATATTTAAAAATAATTAAAAATACCCCCCCCCCCACTCCCGAAATAATTAGAGTTCATCAAAATAACTGAACTTAATTTTCCAAAATATTAAATTTTCATCCATTTAGAGCCGTTTTCTTTGATTTAGCATCACATGTTGTGAATTTGGCAAGAGTCTCAGCAAAATGTGTCGCCAAATTGACCGCCAAAGTTACCGAATTTTCGTTAAATTTTTGCGAAATAAAATGTTTCTTTATATAATTTTAGAAAGTTATAGAAAGTGGGTAATGAAAAAGAGATTACTTAAGACAAAGATAGGGAAATATGGCAAAGATAGGGAAATTTCTATCAGAAATTTCCCTACCTTTGCCATAGTAACTACTCCGTCTCATTTATCCAGACAAAAAAGGGATCATTGTTACCTTTGAAACCCGGATGACAGAATTAAATTTAATCAACCGTTTATGCTGTAGCTAACGAAGTATTTGTATTTTCAGGTTATATAAAATATCCGTTATCGTTATAAGCGAATTCGACTGTATTATTTTCATTAACTGAGAGATTTTAATCTATAATAATTATAACTAACAATTATCTAACGTGTTTTTGTCTTTCAAGTCCCTCCAGACGTCCTCCTCCCGGTAACTTAGACGGCTAAATCTTTACACTACCATCGACCACGGAACAGAACCGGCCGGACAGAGACGGATTTTTAATTTCTCCCTACCTAGGAGCTCAGAAAATGTCTTTTAAGTCTTCTCAGACTTTCAGTAACATAGAGGGCTGAATCTTTACATACATATGGTATCGACCACGGAACAGAACCTAACAAAGCTGGATTTTCAATTTTCCCCTCTCCAGGGGGCGCAGAAAATGTTTTTGAAGTATTTCCAGATTGTCTAAAAGATCTCTCGACAACTTAGAAGGCTGAATCTTTGCATACTTATAGTGTCGAGCGTAGGACAGAACCTAACTGAGCCAATTTTCGAATAATACGAATATATTCAACGCTAAACACCATACATGGTTAAACAAAATAAAACTCCTTGAAATAAAATTGCAACTCAATTTAAGAGTGTTATTTTCCCTGTATTTGACAGGTTAATATCTTATAAACCTTAAATATAATCTTAAAAAGAGCTTATGCTTAGATCGGTCCAAATTTTTTTAGTCAAACTCGAACCCCCCCCCCCCCCCCCCCCCTCCCTCCCGAATCCCCTCAGACTTGAAATTCAATGCATCCCACTTTCTGCTCAGACTGGTGCTAGACCGTTATATGACTCGTTGCCATATCTAAAACGGCAATCTTTAATACGTTTCATTAAACCATGGAGTCTTGATCGATGAGCTCCATCTGTCAGTATCCCGCGCAAAATTAGACAAGAGTTTTTTTGTCCATATTTGATAGTCAGGTTTCTGTGTAAAAGCTGTTGGAATGTGGAAGATAAACGTGACGGAGCTGATGACGAATGGTTCGGAACGATTATCAGGGAATCTGTCACTGCGACCGTATTTAAGTTGCCGTGGGATAAAAATAGATGTTAAAGGTTCGTAATGGAGACATCACGTTTGGGATATTCGATGCAAAATTAGAGAGACTGAAAGTAATTTAAAATAAAATTGTACGGATTAACAATTTCTATTCTTGATTTCTATTGTTTTAAAACAGCGTCCTTCCCAATAGAATAAATCAAAACAGAAAAATAAATAGCAATATCACAGATTTGCGAATACTGTTTATTGGATTCCGGCAGGAACTGTCGAAAGTATGTGTATCTATCTATCTATCTATATTTATCTCTCTATCTCCCTATTTCTCTCTCTATCTCCCCATTTCTCGCTCTATCTCCCTATTTCTCACTCTATCTCCCTATCCTTATATTTCTCCCTTTATCTCTCCATTTCTCTCTCTATCTCCCTATATTTTTATTTCTTCTCCCTTTATATCTTTATTTCTATATCTCTTTTTTATTTCTCTCTCTATCTCTCTATTTCTCTCCCTATCTCTCTACTTCTCTCTCTATCTCATTATTTCATTCTCTATCTTCCTTCTTTATCTCTCTCTCTCTCTATATATATATATATATATATATATATATATATATATATATATATATTAAAAATTCATAAATACCGTAGCAAACTAAAAGCGATAACTATATATTTAGTATGAAAATTTAGAAAAAAAGGTATTAAAGTAATAAAGTATGACGATTCAAAATATATTTAATTTATAGCGCAAATGGAGCTTATAACTAAAATGATTTTAATAATAAAGATATAATATGAAAATCTAATGATAGAAGAGAGAGAAGTTGTAACTCATTAAATCCTAACTTAAAAAATACCAACAATTTAAAAAGAAGGATAAAAGAGAGATTGAGTTTATAAATATTATCTATCTCTGGCTTCAGAAACAAGCATTTTTTGTTCATTTTGAATAGATACTAGGACTTGAAAAAGAATTTATTCAAAATGTCCAACTTTTTAGTCCTAGTGCTTATCTACGTGTTTAGCTTTAATGCTTGAATGCTTTTAGCTTTAATGTTATTTTATGTATTGCATTTTTCAAATTCTCACCATTGATATTTGCTGAATACATTTAGCTTGATGACTAGATATATGCATTTTATTCTCCTCTTGATTGATAATGCTCTGTTTTATCCCTTTTTATAAGTTGTTGGTATTTTTTAAGTTAGGGTTTAATGAGTTACAACTTCTCTCTCTTTTTCATATTATATCCTTATATATGCAGGGTGTCCAGAGCCATCGGTGCCCAATGGCTATTTCCTCAACCATTAGTCACAGAGATATACTTCCAATTGCAAAAATGTTTTAAATTTTAAAATCTATTATCTTAGAACCAGTTTAAATCAATAAATTAATTTTTGAAAGAAATACGAAATATAAATTTTTATACGGTCCCCTTCCCCCCCCCCCCCCCCCAGTCCTACCAGTTATATTTAAGAAAATCATCGTCATACAATTTCATGCAAAATAAAAAAAAAATCATCTTTTTACGACCAAAATTCACCGAGTTATGAAGCATTAAACGTTATGACTTAAGTTGCTTTTCCACGCATAAAAATGTCCCGTTTCGGGCAACCTTTAAGGGACCGTATAAAAATTGAAATTCCGTATTCAAAGTATTATGTTTCAACTGCATTTGTATGGCATAAGTCGAGAATGAAGCAAAGCTTTTTATCGAATAGTAATTCGTTTAGAAGAGTATCATAGTCAGGGCTCGACTAAGATCTTCTAGGAGTCTTTCTAAGATATTTATTGTAAATGAGGTAAAACATTACTATTTAAATCAAGTAGTTTAAGTCAATAAATGCATTTCTGTAAAAATTACGAAATTTAAATTTTTATACGGTAATAGACCAGTAATGAGACTAGTTGCAGCGTACCTGCAGACGAAAATAAA